>QXEO01001195.1:0-22408 GCA_007115705.1 Dactylis glomerata
TGGGAGAGAGGAGGGGGGGCGGCGGCCTAGGGTTAGGATCGTGGGATGGTGTCTGATACCATGTAGAGAGAGGATGTGATGCACGATGTATTGATAGGTGCATAGGCACGCATATATATAGGTTACACGGTGGGGCCGCCACATCCTCGAATATACAAGAGAGGAGGGGGCCTAGTGTAAATATACAAGATACATACGTGCCGTACATATATACTCAACAGTTGGATTTGATGGCCTGGTAAACAGACTTTGATTGCCTAAATAGATAACTGCCTAGTCCCTCCGCTCAGTAATGTAAAACGTTTTAACAAATTGTAGTAGCTCGTCAGAACGTCTTATATTAATGAACAACAGGAAGTACATTTAAACGATCATGACATGGCTGAGGCCACTCAAAATGTATGTGTTCTCACCGCATCAAGACCTGCGCACCGCATCGTGTCCGACACTTAGCCCTCCCGGCACAGTATATGGCTTGCTCGCTCTAGAGCCAGGCTGAGGTACTTGAGCCGACCATTCCAGAGTAGGTTGCACGGTGGGCCGCGGCCTGCAACCTTGACCCAAGTACCTTTCCTGATATTCAGCCCGCACCTCCTCCTACTCCTTCCCCTGATATTCTAGGTTCTGGATTCTCGATACGGTTCCTTTGAATCACTTAGACCTGCAGGTTGCAACATAGTAGCGTTATTTTCCGTGGTGAGCGTGAACCACGGCTGGAGCAAATTGTTTCAACAAAGGTTAAGGAGATCTATGAGGGGCGCATGGTGCCTCTCTTGCTCAGGCGGATCACGAGAGGGCAGGATCCAGAGCGGATTTCCAAGTACAACTCCAACTCACTACCCTTTCTTTATGTCTCCCTTTAGATGTTGTGTAAGAACATTATATTTTTGGTATGCTATTAATTAAACTAGAAGGTGGCCCACACATTTCGGCGGTAAATATTGTATGTTTTATTATAGACCAAATTATAGTCAAACTTTCAGATAGTTATTTGTTCCAATCCAAAATTACATTAGGTTTAGGACACGAGTTTATAGATTATTTTGCACCAATGTGTCATTCGTAAAATACTGTAGCCAATATTTACATCATTATGAAATAATAGTGGACTTCGGTTAATTTATCCATTTGGTACATTAGGTTCTTAGTAACAGATTTAGTATGTGACAACTTAGTAAAGGTTTAATTATTTTACTATGGAAAATTGAGCATTGGATATGCTTCGTCAAGCTAAACTATGGAGTTTCTCATATTTTTGGCTTTCTAGTTATCTTTTATGCTTATAAATTTTTGTGTACCTTTAACCATAAACTTATGTAAACTTTCCTAATCAGAATTAAAACTAATAATAGTGTTTAATTCCTAAAGTTGTATTCTCCCTTTGCACTCGTCACGTTAGTGATCTTGTGTAGTATCATATTCAGGTCTTTAGATGGTTCCACCACATTCCTGCTTTGATATCAAGATGATATTGTTTTTAACCATATAAAAGATAATAGAATTTTATCTAGATACAAAATTGCTTAAATAACCTCACTCTCTAAATCTCAGCATAGCTGTCAATTTGACGACATAGCTAAACAATACATGTTGTCAGCAATGTCCTATTAAGTAAATTATTAGACGACATTATTATTATTATTTATCCTTTAACCACAAAACTTATGTATAAATTCCAATAAGAACTAAAACTAACAATAGTGTTTAATTCCTAAATTTGTATTCTCCCTTTGCACTCGTCACGTTAGTGATCTTGTGCAGTATCGTATCAGGTCTTTAAATGGTTGCACATTCCTGCTTTGCCATCAAGATAATATAATTTTAATGAAAAAAGATAATATTTATTTAGTATAGATACAAAAGTTGCTAAATTAACCTCACGGTCTAATCTCAACATAGCTGTATTTGACGAAATAGCTAAATAATACATGTTGTCAGCAATGGATTATTAAATAAATTACGAGCCGACATTTTTATTATTTATTCTGTCATGTGTATAAACATCTTGCATTTGGTCAGAAATGATCTATTAATAAGTAAATTAATTTGTGTATATACTCACTTTATGAGAAAAGTGTGGAGTTTGATACGCGAATTCATAGGAAAATATGCAGTACAATGTACATCTTCAATCCATTACTTTGTTCGCAGTCTTTCGTATTCAGTATTTTTGAACTTATTTAATATTGTTTAATGTTTTTGTAATGCTGCAAAATATGTACACCGTGTGATTGTAAGTTATGAACACATTAATCGCTTCCTTTAAATTATCCATGGATGATTTGATTGACCAACTAACTTTGCTTTTTTTTCTTTTGCGAAATCTGATTTTGAATCGTCACATATGTTGTCAGCTCTCGTGTGCTTGGGCTGATCGCAAGGCCCCCTAAAGGTTAAAGGTTGATTGATGCCTTGCAGCTATTCTTGTCGATGTATTGTTTCATGATATGTAGCCTTTTTTCTTGGATGCCCTCTAGTTATGCTACACCTCTTTCATATTGTGCATCTCTGCTTGGTAGCCCTGTATTTAATTTGTTTGCTTTCCCTAGTCGCAACTAAAGCAGAAACTCATGGGCATCTACTGTGAGTTGTTTATACTCTCATATTCTTATGGATGTCTTCTGACAAGGGTATAGATAATAGAGCCCGACAGTTAAGTACCCCTGAGACCCGTTAAGCTAGGCCCAGTTATAATAATAGTCGAAATACGAGTTCATATCGTATGTCGATATTGTAATCTATATCGGACCCCTCCCAATCCTTGAAACCTGGCCACCTATATATAGGGGCCAGGAGAGGACGGTGAGGGACAGATTGAAAGCAAGCCAGGTTTACACCCTACGTTTACTTTCGATATACACCTTGTTTGACTGATTTTACCTTTGAGTTCATCCGATGCCCTATCTCCCCCATCCTAAGTCCTTCATCTAGGACATTTGTCGAGTTAACCTTCGTCAATTGGCGCCGACCGTGGGGACTCTGGGCGTTGGAATCATGAATTTGACGGGTTTTTTTGCTTTTAGCCAACAACAATCCAGAAGTCGACGAAATCAAGGTACCCTTCAGAACCGTCGATTTTCAACCTCACCAGTCAAGTTTCACGCAAGTATTCGAGAGCATGGATCAAGATATAGATTTGACGATCGGAAGTCTAAACTTTCGCGTCGGATCACTAGGTTCGATTCGCCTTTCAGACCCGGCAAAACCGGGTCCGTCGGCAAGTGAACTCAAGACAGTAGCAATGTCGGAATCATCAGAAGGCTCTTCCAGCGAGGTAAACTCGCCGGTCAGCTTAGCAGAAGTAGAAGAAGGAAAAATCACAGGAGGCGGCGAAACCATGGAAAATTTCGACTTAGAAGTTCAACTCGAAGATCTCATGATCTGCCATGACGATACTTCAGTTAAATCAACAGACACCTGAAAGACAGGATTAGAGCTTTCTGAAGATGACAATTCAATCTTCTCAAGTTTCAACAGCAAACTCGACACTCGATACCAGGTACTCGCCATTATAGGAGACAACTCAGAAGAGCTCGACGAAAACAACAATCCAGTGCTCAATCTAGCAAATATAAACAGAGGAACGAATCATTTAGCAGAAGGAGAAACTACAGACTCCCTCGCAACTAGAGAGAAAGTTTGACTATCAGTCGATGAGTGGAGAACAATCAAGACAGCCGTGGAGCATGGCACACCAATACCAACAAACTCCAGCAAAAAATGCTTTTGGGGTACCACTACGCCCTAAGGCAGCAGGCGAAGCAACTAGCAAAGGAGAAGATTGAAATACAGAAGAGGAAAGACTCAGCCATTGCAGCAAGCAACGCTGCTCGCAGAGCACGTAGCGACGCGTCATATACAAACAACAAAAGGCATCATCGACATGGATCAAGGTTTGAAAACCTTGAGTACTCAGAAAGGCAAAGCATCTCCAAAAACCTCGACTCGTCTTTCCTATCGGTCGACGAGAAAGGAAACATTATACCAAAACTCCTGAAGCAGCATTGGTGGCAGCTCAAGCATACCTACATACAACACGACCAAATCCAGGAGACCCGAGGGAACATATTTACCGGGCAGCACTAAATGGATTGAAGATGGTAGGCAACAAATTATCAGCGAAAGAGGAGGAGACATAGCGCAATAAAGGAACCCATAAGCCAAGATCACCACGCCGTCACAATAGTCCTCGGCATAGAAGCGGCAGTCGACGATCTAGAACACCATCACCAAGACGGCATAGAAGCCCGAAGTATGGAGGAACCCGAAGATCCAGGTCTCCAAACAAGACATACGATTACGAAGACGACGAAAAAGAGATGGGGGCATCATGCTTTACTCACAGAGTTCGCACCACGCCAGTACCCAAGGGTTTCAAACTACCCCATGATCAGTAAAAGTACGATAGATCCCAGGAGCCACAGTCATGGCTCTCAGATTATCTGCAAGCTGTAAAAATATTGGGAGGAACGAAGGAAACAGCTATGCAAAGTTTGCAATTACACCTCACCGGCGCGGCAAGGTCATGGTTGAGCAAATTAGAAAAAGAAACAATTGGAAGTTGGGAAGAGCTCACAAAGCAATTCACGAGTAACTTCAAGTCGACTGATACGTCTCAAACGTATCTATAATTTTGATGCTCCATGCTTGTTTTTACACCATTTGCCTTGTGTTTCGTTACACTTCGTGACGTTTTTATGCGATTTCCAGAACTAACCTATTGACAAGATGCCACAGTGCCAGTTTCCTGTTTTATGCTATTTTTGTGTTTCAGAAAAGCTACACAGGAAATATTCTTGGAATTGGACGAAACAAGTTCCAGAAGTCTTATTTTTCCTGGAAGAGTACCGAAGACCGAAAGAGAGCCGGAGGGGGGCCAGAGGCCGCCCACACAATAGGGGGGCACGGCCCAGCCCCTGGCTGCGCCCACCCATTGTGAGGGCGCCCTGGCAGCCCCCTGACGATGCCCCTTCACCTATATAAGGCCTCGGGACGGAAAACCCTAAAAGAGTCGGCAAAAATTTCCAGAAAGAGTTCCGCAGCTCCGCCGCCGCCGCCGACGAATTTTGGGGGATAGAAGTCTCTGTTCCGGCACCCTGCCGGGATGGGGAAGTGCCCCCGGAGCCATCTCCATCGGTCTCCATCGCCGTCTCCATCGACCTCACCGCCATCTCCATCAACCTTGGTGTCTCCTATGATGAGGAGGAGTAGTTCTCCCCCGGGCTGAGGGCTCTACCGGTAGCTATGTGGTTCACCTCTCTCTCCCATGATGTGATCTTTATGTGATTGTGAGCTTTGTAATCTAGTTGAATTGGTAGATGTTATTATTCAGATATTATGCTACTCCTATGCTTTATTATTATACTCTCCAGAGATACCTCGTATCATGGTGTAAAGGTGACTAGTGTGTGCATCATGTGTATCTTTTTGGTTAATGTCTCTATGAATTGTTGGTGTTTGTTGGAACCATCTAGTGCGTTCATGGTGATAGTGTGGGACAATCTAGTTTGGGTACATACCGACTTTGAGGAGTGCTTCGTAGCCCTACGCATGATTAGTGTTTATTTTCCATTGGAGAATTGTTTTGAGTTGCATATGGATGATAGTATCTATTGGTTCAATTATATTATATTTGTTGAGAGTGTGTCCACTAGTGAAAGTATGATCCCTAGGCCTTGTTTCCAAGCATTGCACACCGTTTACTTACTGTTTTGTTACATGTTTGCTCGCAGCGATATTTATTTCAGATCACATTTGCTACTTATAATCATCACTACTACTTGTATTTCACTATCTCTTCGCCGAACTAGTGCACCTATACATTTGACAAGTGTATTAGGTGTGTTGGGGACACAAGAGACTTTCTGTATCGTAATTGTAGGGTTGCTTGAGAGGGATAGCTTTGACCTCTTCCTCCCTGAGTTCGATAAACCTTGGGTGATCCACTTAAGGGAAACTTGCTGCTGCTCTACAAACCTCTGCACTTGGAGGCCCAACACTGTCTATAAGAACAGACGCGTGCGTAGACATCAAGCTCTTTTCTGGCGCCATTTCCGGGGAGGTAAGGTAAAAGGTACTCGCATCCTCCTGTGTGAGTGCTCGAAGTTATTTCCTTTAGATTCTGCAATTATATCTTTTTGTTTCTTGTTTTTATTTTCACTAGTTAGGCTTAATGGAAAGTAAAGAGTTCTTTAGTCTTTTTCCTGAGTTTAGATTTGAAGAGAAAATTGAAAAACCTTTGGAGCTTGTTTCGCATAGCAATGTTATTAGTACGAATGCTTTGAATCCCGTTATTGCTAATGCTATGGAAAAGTCTAAGCTTGGGGAAGCTGGTTTTGTTAAGCATGATATTTTTAGTTCCCCAGCTTTAGTGGAGAAAGTTTGCTCTGATGATATTTTATCTCCCATATGTGATGTTTCTAATGATGCTTGTGCTCCTCATCCTTTTAAAATACCTATAAAAATTGTTGATCGTGCTATGAATAACTGCTATTTAGGAGATGGAACTGTCCATCCCGGTGATCATTTGCTCTTTATACATGAATTATGCGAGTTGTTCCAGTGTGCAGGTATTTCAATGAACCAAGTCAAGAGGAAGCTATTTTCTTTATCACTAAAGGGCAGAGCTGCGGAATGGTATAAAGCACTGAAGGATGGCCGACCGGTTGAGTGGGAGGAAATTATACCTCTCTTTTATTCTAAATTCTATCCTTCTAGTGAGATTTATAAAGATAGAAATTACATTTATAATTTCCATCCGCATGAGGGAGAAAGCATTGCCCAAGCATGGGGAAGATTGAAGTTACTAATGCATAAATGTCCTATTCATGATCTTCCCCGTAATATTGTTATTAATAATTTTATGCAAGGCTTTCAGGATATTACAAGGACTATCTAGATGCATACTTTGATGGGTCTTTCACAAGCAAGGATGTTGACACCAAGTGGGATTTGCTTGAAACAATTCAAAATAATATTGAAGGTTGGGATAGCGACAAGGTAAAGGATTAGGTATGAATTACGAGTTTGATTGCATTAAGTCTTTCACTGAAACTGCTGATTTTCAAGAGCTTAGTGCTAAGTATGGTCTTGATCCTCAAATTATGATTGATTGTTTTAAAACCTTTGCTTCCCATATTAATGTTCCTAAAGGAAATGGGGACATGTATCGTGAACCTTTTAAGGGCACTTGCGTAGAAAATGATATTGTTGTTGATGATTCCAATAAACATGCTCGAACCTCTGAAAGTCCTATTCCTATAAGCATGTTAATTTTTGTGGAGTACATAGACCTTGTGAACAGAGTTACAACAAGGAAGATTATTGTGTCCACCACGCAAATGAAGAAACCAGTATGTGGCTCAGGGATCTAGATGTGCTTGGTGAAAGGGTTTGTGTGCTTTATCCTTTTCTTTGTGAACTTTGCGGTAAAACGGGTCACTTTAATTTTCAATGCCCAATTAATCAAACGAGTACCGCAAATTTGTATTGTGATGATAAGATTACTCTCAATCAGCATGATGAGCTTACTTTGTTTTTGAATTGTGAAGAGATATCTAGAAAGATTTCTTTGGTTGATATGAGAGATGTTGACATTAATAGCACCCTTCGTGGTTATCGTCTCTATTGTGCTAAAGATTGCCTCGCAAAAACTTACTTACAAGATCTTATAAAACATGATGTTTGCCAAGCTATGACAGGACTAATAGATGTTTCGATCTTATTAATAGAGAGGAGGAATCCTTCAAAGTTTCTTCTGTTGTTTCTGTCAGCAAACCAGATTATGTAGAGAAGATGCCTTCCCTCCTAAAGGATATGTGGAGAAGATGCCCTTCAAGTCTTTCCCTCCTAAAGGAGAGAGTAAGAAGAGTATGAAGAAGAAGAAGAAGAGGAGTAAGAGGCGAGAGGGCACGGTATCTTCCCCTAAGCGTTATGATCCTACAATAGATTATGATAATTCTAATTGGGATGATGTTCTCATGCCTGTTACCTATGTTAGTGATCATGATTGGGAAAAGCACTCTACTTTTGATATTGAAAATCTTTTTGGTACAAATTCTAAAATTAATAATTGTTGTACCATTAGTACTATCCATGTTCCTTCTTATGATGATATGTTTGAGGAATACGCTTTGCGAAATAGCTGTTCTCTAGCTTGTGATGATACTAAACCTCTAGTTTATGATGGTTATGATGATGGGTATAATATTTTCAGTTCACCTACTTTTGAGGAGAAAATTAGTTATGATTACAATATGCCTCCTGTTTTTGATGATTATGATGATGAGAATAATTATTCTGTTGAATCTGCTCCTACTACTATTGTTCATGTGGGGAGTATTAATTCTTTTATGCATATGGCTCATGATAGGGATGCTTTATATGATAGTTATATTGTTAGTTCTATTCATGATGCTACTGAAAATTATTATGAGAGAGGGAAACATGGTTTTATGGACCTCAACAATATTGAGTTTCCCCTCTTTATGTTGCAATTCTTGAAGTTGTACTTGTTTTGCCTTCCTATGCTTTTTTGCTTTGCGCTTTCATGACTTGTCTCTTTACAAGACTATTTTTCATAGGAAGTGGTTTAGATTTAAATGTCTTTCGCATTTGCTTTTTGATGCTCTCTATTGCTTTAAGTTCCTATATGGCGCCTTTGCCTCAAGCTCTTTTATGGCGCCTACATGAGCATCTTTGCAAATTACTGCGCCTAGCTCAAAGGCGTTAAAGAAAAGCACTCTTGGGAGATAACCCAATGTTTTATTCCAGTACTTTTTCTTTTATTTGAGTCTTGGAAGTCATTACTACTGTAATAACTGCTCCTTATCCTTTTTATTTTGTTGTTGTGCCAAGAGAAGCCTCTAATTTGAGTGAGGTAAGATTTGGGGATGTTGCTGTCCAGAAACAGTTTTCGGTGCTGCACCATAAAAATTCATGAAAATTCTCTGTACATCTGTTGGACCTGCGATTTCTTGTGAATATGCCCCAGGTTATATCCAAACTTTCATTAGTTGAACACTTTTTGATTTGAGCAACAGAAAACCCTCTAAAAATTCGACCTTTGTCAGCTGTTCTGTTTTGACATATTTCTGCCAATATTTGTGTTTGCTGCTTTATCGCTTTCTTTTTGAGTTCTTTTGATCACGGAACTTTTGGGGAAGTTGCTACAGTAGTATATACTTTATATGTGATGGTTTTGAGTTGAAACCTGAAGCAAAAAGGATTAATTCATTACTATGCTTACACTAATGTTGCTAATAGAATTGTGTTTAGTTTTGTATGAAGGAAGTTTTCAAGTGTAGGGATTGGAGAATGATGAGATGAGATGAAGAATGGACAAAAACTCAAGCTTGGGGATGCCCATGCACCCCAAGAAATATCCAATAAGTACAAGCGTCAAAGCTTGGGGATGCCCCGAGGCACCCCCTTCTTCATCGGCAAAAATCAGGTCACCTTTCAACACACTATATTTTTATTGCTTCATGCACTATGCATTTTTTTGGAGCGTCTTTACTTTTGCTTTTAGTTTTATTTTGTTTTGTTTGCTGCAATAAATGGTTAGATCACATCATGTTTCTTTTGGAGGAGATGAACTCGCTTTTCCTTTGCCAAGAATACTCTAGTTTTCACTCTTATCGTTCAATGAGTGTTCACTTTTTCTGCTACTGCATTTAGCTTGCATTTTTTGCCTTGATTTTTGTTTAGATCTTGTTTTATCTTTGCATCAAGGTGTATTTGGACCTCTGGTCTATGTTGGCTTTTATCAAAAGAGTTGTCTCAAAAGGTTTGAATGGTGTTGGAAAAGAGAAAAAGTTTCATGCAAAAAAGTGGTACAAAAAGGAGCTTGTGTAGACTGCGGTCTAGGCTTTTGCATGCCATGCTTGATGTCTTTTTGATAGTATGCTTAGTGATTTTTGTTGTAGCAATACTTATCTCAAATGACTAAGATTGCTTAATGAGCCTTTGAAAAAATCATGCGTTGTTTTTATTATATGGAAGCATTTATTTGGTTTTTCTCCTTTAATGCTTTATTTGGGTTGACTTGGCGCATGCTTACACCATGTTGACTACAAAAATGAGTCACCTATGGCCTCTATGATCATTTAGTTTTTGACTTTTGATGCCATCTTATGCTTCTTTTAATGTTGCTTTGTCGCTTTGCATGATTATGGCCGTTATTGCTCTCTTAGTTGGTCGCTCCCAGTCTTTTGCTAGCCTTCATTTTGTACTGAGTATGAGCTCTACTCATGCATTCAACTCCCAAAAACCAAGTTTGTCATTGTGTCCACTATAAATTCCTATGCATGGTATTTGCAAGCCATTCCAAGTAAATTTTCATGTGCTACCTTTCAAAAAACCTTCAAAATACTTCTCATTTTGTGACACTGTTTTCAGCTCATGGGGACGTAGTGGTCGGATTTGCTATCTTCCATATTGTCTCATTCCAAAATAAATAAAAAAGAGAAAAAAAAGAAAGAAAAAAAGGCACTCCTCCATGGTATGTGAATGTTGGTGGGCACCCGATGGAATCGGTTAGCCATGGTTTGAGAAAGGAAAAAAGGTGGGGAGGAGTGCCAAGCTTTATAAAAGAGCACAAAAGTGCCAATCTCTCTCTCAAAAACTTGCTTCATTTTTGTATGGAAGATATTAAGAACCCCAGTGCCAGTCGTTGACAAAGACAACCACCTCTCAAAACCAATTTTTATCTCTCCGTTTTACAAATGAAAAGCTCTAGCACATGTTAAATCACTGCTTCCCTCTGCGAAGGGCCCTTCATTTACTTTAATGTTGAGTCTCCACCTTCTATCTTTATGCACCATCTAAGAGAGCATAGTTGTCATTCTGAGTATAATGTGCATTGTCCCAAAGCTTTCATTGATTGATTCATGATGTTGGTTTCACTTGTTCTTAAATTACTTGTATCTAGTCACCCTCTTAAACTTGAAGGTGTCCTATGCATTTATGTTTTGCTATTCCATGAGGGACAAGCTAAAAACCATTTACTATGTTTTTCCATATGATTTGAACACACGTTTGACTTTCATTGTTTCATTATTCATGATCTTTCATTTGTGTTCTTCTTCATGTTATAACATGGTTGCTAAGTTTCTTATTGTCAAGATTATATCTTCATGCCCATGTTTTAAGTTCTTTTGATCCCAGCACTCAATGCTTACTTAGATGATCAAGATTGTGTAGGTGCATGTCACCTCAAAAATTATTCTTTTGTTATCACTTACCTACTCGAAGACGAGCAGGAGTTAAGCTTGGGGATGCTGATACGTCTCAAACGTATCTATAATTTTTGATGCTCCATGCTTATTTTTACACCATTTGCCTTGTGTTTCGTTACACTTCGTGGCGTTTTTATGCGATTTCCGGAACTAACCTATTGACAAGATGTCACAGTGCCAGTTCCCTATTTTATGCTATTTTTGTGTTTCAGAAAAGCTACACAGGAAATATTCTCGGAGTTGGACGAAACAAGTTCCAGAAGTCTTATTTTTCCCGGAAGAGTACCGAAGACCGAAAGAGAGCCGGAGGGGGGCCAAAGGCCGCCCACACAACAGGGGGGCGTGGCCCATCCCCTGGCCGCGCCCACCCATTGTGAGGGCACCCTGGCAGCCCCCTGACGATGCCCCTTCGCCTATATAAAGCCTCGGGACAGAAAACCCTAAAAGAGTCGGCAAAAATTTCCAGAAAGAGTTCCGCAGCTCCGCCGCCGCCACCGACGAATTTCGGGGGACAGAAGTCTCTGTTCCGGCACCCTGCCGGGACGGGAAGTGCCCCCGGAGCCATCTCTATCGGTCTCCATCGCCGTCTCCGCCGTCTCCATCGACCTCACCGCCATCTCCATCAACCTTGCTGTCTCCTATGATGAGGAGGGAGTAGTTCTCCCCCAGGGCTGAGGGCTCTACCGATAGCTATGTGGTTCACCTCTCTCTCCCATGAAGTGATCTTTATGTGATCGTGAGCTTTGTATCTAGTTGAATTGGTAGATGTTATTATTCAGATATTATGCTACTCCTATGCTTTATTATTATACTCTCTGGAGATACCTCGTATTATGGTGTAAAGGTGACTAGTGTGTCTATCATGTGTATCTTTTGGTTAATATCTCTATGAATTATTGGTGTTTGTTGGAACCATCTAGTACGTTCATGGTGATAGTGTGAGACAATCTAGTTTGGGTATATACGGACTTTGAGGAGTGCCTTCGTAGCCCTACGCATGATTAGTGTTCGTTTTCCATTGGAGAATTGTTTTAAGTTGCATATGGATGATAGTATCTGATGCGTGGTGAATGACCAGCCCGTTGGGAACCCCAAGAGGAAGGTGTGATGAGTGCAGCAGCAAGTTTTCCCTCAGTTAAGAACCAAGGTTATCGAACAGGAGAGGAGAGACGGTGACGACTGAAGGTGTTTGTGGAACCTGCACACACACAAACAAATACTTTGCTCCCAACTTGCGATGAGGTTGTCAATCTCACCAGTTTGCTTGAAACAAAGGTTATGAGTGTATCGAGTGGAAAACAGTAGAGTATGCGAGTAAAGTAAACAGTGCGGGAAAAGTAAACAGGTGATTGCAATATGATTAAAATAGGACCGGGGTCCACAGTTCACTAGTGGTGTCTCTCCATAGATAAAATAACACATGCTGGGTAAACAAATTACAGTTGGGCAATTGATAGAATAAAGATAACGTGATATGTTAAGAAGATCACTATGAGATTTACTCTGGGCATTACAACAAAATACATAGACCGCCATCCAACTGCATCTATGACTAATAATCCACTTGTGGTGAATCAATTCGAGAACTCCACAAGTATTAAGTTGCGAACAACAGATAATTGCATTAAGCAAAGTGTGTAATGTAAACAAAGCATATGCCCTTGAGCATATGAATGTTGTTTTCTCCCTAGTAGCAACAGCACATCTACCACCTTAGAGGTTTCTGTCACTCCCCCAGGTGAAATAGAGACATGAACCCACTATCGAGCATACTACCCCCTCTTGGAGTCACTAGCAACTACTCGGCCAAGATAGCTACTAACAACGGAGAGCATGCAAGATCATAAACAACATAGAGATAACAAAAGATATAATTCAGTACAGCAACTTAATCATAAACACCAATATTCATCGGATCCCAACAAACCAACATCATAGTATTACATAACGGTGATCTCAATCATGTAGGGCAGCTCATGAGATCTAAACATGAAGCACATGGTGGAGAAGACAACCATCTAGCTACTGCTATGGACCCATAGTCCAAGGTAGACTACTCACTCATCGCTCCGGAGGCAAGCATGGCGATGAAGAAGACCTCCGGTGGCGATTCCCCTCTCCGGCAGGGTGCCGGGAAGAGCTTCTGGACCCTCCCGATCTTCGGGTCGACGGCGGCGGCGGATCGCGATGTATTCTGGAAAACTGATCGGGCCCTTAGGTTTTTCTCGTCAGGGGGTATATATAGGCGAAGGGACGATGTCAGAGGAGGGACCACGCCCCCTCACACAGGGCTGGCGCGGCCAGGGGGGTGGCCGCGCCGCCCCTGTGTCTGGGGCCCACGTGGCCCCCCTCCGTCAGTTCTTCGGATGTCTGGAAGCTTCCCCGTGAAATAAGTCTTCAGGAACTTGTTTCGTCCAATTCCGAGAATATTTCCTGTGTATCACTTCTGAAACACAAAAACAGCAGAAAACAGGAAACTGGCACTGTGGCACTTCGTTAATAGGTTAGTTCCGGAAAATGCATAAAAGTGCCACTAAGTGTAACGAAACAATATGCAAATGGTGTAAAAACAAGCATGGAGCATCAAAAATTATAGATACGTTTGAGACGTATCAGTATCTATTGGTTCAATTATGTTATATTTGTTGAGAGTGTGTCCACTAGTGAAAGTATGATCCCTAGGCCTTGTTTCCAAGCATTGCACACCGTTTACATACTGTTTTGTTACATGTTTGCTCACAGTGATATTTATTTCAGATCACATTTGCTACTTATAATCATCACAACTACTTGTATTTCACTATCTCTTCACCGAACTAGTGCACCTATACATTTGACAAGTGTATTAGGTGTGTTGGGGACACAAGAGACTTTCTGTATCGTAATTGCAGGGTTGCTTGAGAGGGATAGCTTTGACCTCTTCCTCCCTGAGTTCGATAAACCTTGGGTGATCCACTTAAGGGAAACTTGCTGCTGCTCTATAAACCTCTGCACTTGGAGGCCCAACACTGTCTACAAGAACAGACGCGTGCGTAGACATCAAGCTCTTTTCTGGCGCCGTTGCGTAGACATCCTCGATCGACCCGCGTTTTCACGATTCATGGTAGTACCTCACTATACGTACCTGGTACTCAAAATGCCAGGGCCCAAAGGAATTATCACAGTTAAAGGAAGCTTCGAACTCTCAGATCTATGCGACAAGGAATTCCACAAGATGGCTCAAAACTTCGGCATGATGGCAAACTATGAAGAACCTAAAGACAAGACAAAAAGCTCGACTACAGAAACCGTACAACAACTTGAAGCGCACCCAGCAGATCCGGAGGTGAAAAAACCGCGGGTACAACCATTAGAACAAGACAAGCCTACAGGAGAAGAAGAGAAGACCTGGCGGCATAGGCGACAAAGTACGTCAAAGAATAAAGTAGAAAAATAAGGCTGTAAAAGCCACGAGCTGTTCCAGGGCAATGCCCTCTAGATCCAGAACACAGGTCATTGGCCGGATCTCTTGGGTCACCCTATGTATCTTACATTATAAGCATAAATAAAGACAAAGTTCCTCCTATTCGAGTTTACGTGTCTCTAAACAAAAATTGCGGCAAACGCACCAAAATTCACAATGTCAAACGCTCTGAGAATAATTTCTGACAACAAAGTTAGAAAACATAAACTCTCGCATTCTATACACAAAGTACATGAGCATCATAACATCGGGTTATCAGAATCGTCTACCCCCAGGGGGTCTAAGTAATGATGCTCGCGGAAAACGCGGCGTCCTCTCGCAGCAATCTAGCTATAATCCTTCTGGCGGGTTGCAGGGTAGCCTCCAGATGAACTCGCAAACTAGCTCCACCTGGAGGATAGCTCAGTGACATGGAACTATAATTGAGCCTTGGATGCCACTTACGTATCCATCCAAGGGCAAAATTGGCACCAGCCACCAAGTTGAGCTCTATGAGCCGATGAATTCGCTGACTAGATCTAAAAGTATCGAGTAGCAGCGGAAAGCTTCCAGGCAGAGGATTGCGAGGGAGCATGACAGAATACATGGTCGTCAGGGATCTTTGACAACCATCAACTGCCTCTCCAATATGCTGAGCATGATCTTGAAGAAGCACAATGGCACGACGGCGCTGGGGATCAGACCACAAACTATCGATTCCCTCCGATGATTTCTCCAGAGCCGCAATTCGCTCAGAAACCCGACGTGCCTCACCAACAAAGTCCAGACAAGTACCTGAGATAACAAAAAGTATTAGACAACAATAGTGGAATGAAAGGGAAAAAAAGAGAAAGGCTGCAAGGAACCTTACATCGTAACATCTCACAGACGGACTCGACAATACCAATAAGAAAGGAGTCGCATTCTTCGAGATGCACGATTTTGGCCATCAGACCCGACACCTTATCCTCAAGTACGGATATCTGTTTCATAAAGCCGCAAGATTTGCTGGCCTTGTCCAAAGCAAGCTTCGCCTGGCGTTTCATCAAGGATAAACGACCCTCAAGGTCTGCAATCCTTAACGAATATTCCTCACATCGACAAGAAGAGCGAGGAGGCAAAGCAGTTCCAGAGTCGAACATATTGACAGGAGATGAAGCCCGATCACGACCCGACGATCCACCAGCATGCACAGGCTGGAAGCCAAGCAGAAAGAAGAAAAACAACATCTCAGAAACCCCATTCAAGCCAGACATTTCATAAAATAAAAGTATTTACAACGAGTGCAAGCCCCCTGACTGGTTCTCGGGCAAAATATAACTAGAAGTTTACTACAACAAAAAATGAAGATTACAAAGGAAGACTAAGTCTACGCCACCTCAGCATCATGCTCCGTGGCAGAGGTAGGCGCGACAGAGGTAGCACCAGCATTGGGCGGAGGCATGGATCCACTTGTCGCCGGAGTGAAGAAACCAGCGTAGCAGAGGTCGAAGAAGCCGCCGAAGGAGAAATTATCGATACGATGCCTGGCGCGTACTTCTTTTCTTTCTCGAAGAAAACCCGCAGCTCTGAAAGAGGTCGACCACGGAAAGAGCTCACCTTCTCCCAGTTGACCTCCTCGCCATGTGCGTAAGTAAGCGCAATGGCCCCCTCCCCACCTCGCTTCACGGAGCGGCCCTTCATCAGAAGGATAGGATCATCGGGGGTGTCAAACGCCTTGGCAAGTTTCTTCAAGTCAGTATCTGGCACGTCCGCTCTCTGCTTGGGCCACAACCCGACAAAAATTCGTGTGAGCACGCGGCTAGCCAACTCGAAGATCTCCTTGATAGAAATCCAATTCGACTCCAGCAAGTTAACTGCGCCATGAGAGAATCATCGTCTGGCTGTAAAGATGCCGAAGACACCCCAGTATGTTCTAAACAACCAAGGAAACAAAGAGAGAGGAAAATGCACACGTCAGCAAGTATAAGAATTTTGCAACTCAACAAAGAAGGGCAAATCACGGTATTTACCTCTAGCAAGAGCCGACATTTTATTTAGGCGTTTAGTTACGGCCTGATCTCGCTGGATACGCTCCTTGTTTGAGTCAGCAAGGGCTTTCTCTGCTTTCTTCGCCCTAGCCAATGCTGACTTAGTGGACTTCTCAGCAGTGGTTTTTGCAGCAGTGGCGGCATCCCAAGCTTTTCTGGAGGCTTCGAGTTCAGCTTCCAGAGACGAAATGCGCGCATTAGCTGCCGTCAAGTCATCTGCAGCGCAAGAAGAGGAAAGAAAACTCAATAAAAGAGTAACAGAAGCGCAAAGGTAGTCAAATAAAAGACACAGGATAGCAAAAAGCTTACCATGAGAAGACCTCACCACTTTCAAAAACTCGACACATTCATTACCCAAGGAGACGAACTTTTTCAGTAAAGCCTGTCCAAGGCAGAGCATGAGAAGAGTAGTTCAAAGCTAGTAAATAATAGAAACATACAGTACTTACATCATCGGTGGGAATAACTGGCCTAGGAGCGTCGAGAGAAGTACTTGCAGCTGATGCTTTCTTCAGGCATTTGGAAGCACGAGAACCAGCCTTTTTGGCAGCAGCTTCTGGTGATTTAGGCACCACAGCTGCCTCTTGTGAAGGTGGTTCCTCGACAACAAGAGAGTCAGTAACAGGGGCAGTGGAAGGAAATTTCTTCGGGTCCTCGTTATCACTGGAAAAAGAAGCAAAAGGTAAAGCACTCTGTCCAAGTCGACAGAAAGAAGAGCATATGCAAAAATCAGCAAAGAACTCACGAGTCAAGGGCGTCGAAAAGCTCTTCTTCTTCCTCTAGAACAGAGGCCTCCCCGGTCGCATTCTTGTGAGTTGAAGTACTCGAGGAAAGGAGCTCCGTCATACGTTTCCTCTTCTTATCGAGACCAAGGTCTTCAAAAAGTGTAGGTAGGAGGAGGTGACATAGTTGAACTGGTCCCTTCCAGCGAATCTTGGCTTTGTCTCCGTCTTGGCTGTCCTCACCCTTGGGGGCTTCGGAGGTAGCGGAAACAGGCACATCCTGAATGGCTCCTCTCTCTGGAGGAGGGAGAGAAACAAGGGACTGGTGATCCTGGAAGGAAAACAAGCCGCTAGTTATAAGAAAAACAATGATACAATAAAAGAAGACGAATAAATGGAGCCAGCAAACATACCGCAGGCAAGGGATGCTCGGAGTCGAAGTAACTAGCGGCCAATTCCGCAATTTCATGATCTTTTGTGAGAGTAGTAAGAGCTCTCACTCGCTTGTCGAGATCCTTCTTCTCCAGAAGATCGTCTGATACTCGAGAAGAATCTCCCAAGCCAGAAAATGACCACAGTTTGGAGAGACGATGCTGAAGAGGTTGAACTCGATGTTGCAGGAAAAATGCCATAAGTTGAGTACCGGAAAGCGCATCTCCTCTACCACTCTTCAGAGCTTGGATGCGGGCTAGAAGTGGTTTAATCACCTCCATCTCAGCTTCCGTGGGAGGCGAATCCCATGAGGCCAATTTCTTCACTTCTTTAGAGGTGTCAAAAGGGGCAATGCCGTACTGGTCAAAGGAAGAGACTTTCCGGTCTTTGATATAAAACCACTTTTTCCACCAACCTTGTACTGAGGTAGCCATGGAAAACTCCAGGTACGGAGATTCAGCACGGATAGAAACAACATCCCCGCCCAGTTCAGGCTTCTTTGATAAAGCGACATTGGGGCGGAGCCGAAAGAGGAATTTCCAGAGAAGAAAATGGGGTTCGATCCCCAGAAATGACTCGTAAAGGGTAATAAAATAAGCAATGTGAAGAATTGAGTTTGGTGTGAGCTCATGAAGCTGCACACCGTACATGAAAAGAAGCCCACGAAGGAACTCGTGGGCAGGGAGAGAAAGACCGCGCAAGAGAAAAGCAAAAAACATCACCCGAAAGCCTCTCGGGGGCTTGGGAATGCGCTTGGTGCT
Source organism: Dactylis glomerata (assembly GCA_007115705.1). NCBI lineage: Eukaryota > Viridiplantae > Streptophyta > Magnoliopsida > Poales > Poaceae > Dactylis > Dactylis glomerata. Next base: position 18,625 of record QXEO01001195.1, read on the forward strand.
AGGGAAGGTGACCTGATCATCGTCAGAGATGAGGCCATCAGCTTGGGCCTTGTCCAGATCCTTCTGCTTGAAATCAGAAGGCACCCAGCTGGTCGTGGAGTTAGCAGTGTTGCTCTTGCCCATCTTGTTCTTCTGCGCAAGAGTCTTGACGCGCATCTATGGCTTGCACATGGGGCTGTGCAGGAGTTCAGAGGCGCGCAAGGTTTGCAACAATGGTGGCGGCGGCGGCAGAAGCGAGGAACTGGTAAACAATAAATTTCCCCACTCTCCCCTTATATAGCTTCCTGATGAAGGAACGTGGGCTAAGACGTGGCGCAAGGAGCGGAAACAGCAGCCCACTAACGGGCAGGGACATTGCAAAATTACTGCGCTGCCCACGAGTAACGGTCAGCGGCAAGTCAAAATTACACACAGGGTGATTATATTAATGATGTCACGAGAATTCGAGTAAAGGGAAATAAGACTATGATAGTGAAAAGTCTGGTGTGACATATCTGCGTATTGATGATGACCAAGGAAGTCGACGAAAAATCGACGTAAAAGGTACAGAGATCAAAAGAAGAAAAACTCATTCTTTGAGTCTATACCCGAAAATATTCGACTATAGCCTCGGGGGCTATTACCATCGGGAGCACTGGGTGTGCACCCGATGATATTATTAAGTAAAGCTACGATCTAATGAAATAAAAAGTAGGCACAATGTCTTTGAGCCTATACTCGAAATAAGATTTTTTGACTATAGCCTCGGGGGCTACTCCCATCGGGAGCGCTGGGCGCGCACCCGACGATGTTTTTCATGAATAATGGAGCAAAAAAGACGCAAGGAGATTTCGAAAGCATCATTACTACCATCGGGATGGCGTTTTATCAATCAAGGTTAAATAACCTGAATATTTGGCACATTGAATCAGTCAAACAAGGCTGCGACATATGATTCTCGAGTTGCGTCATCGCGACAAAACTTGAATGCCGTGGTTGAAATATATCACGAAGGTAAGACCCCGGGATCCATCCTGTGTGGCCCGGTATACGCACATGGATGCGCTCTGCTGGTACTTATCCGTGTCTACGACGCGAAGAAAATCCTGGTGGACGCACTGGGTACCCTGAGAACCACTGGGATTCATTCTTTGTAAGTCCTAAATGCGGCAAAAGAATGGGTTTGACCGGTTTCCCGAATTCAAGTCCAAGGGGATTGAATTTGAAGTAGGTGACAAGTATCTGTTCTGACAGTTAACTCGCCTCTTGATCCGTCAGAGTTGTCAGGCTTGTTCATTAAAACCCCTGCGAGACATTATAATAAAAGATAAGTCAAAAAACCAAGTCGAAGATTTAAAGATCTGAAGAAGTCAAGTATTGATCAAGTCGAAGATTTGAAGATCTGAGATTCAACCCGAATCTGCAATTCTGATAGAATCTCGGGGTTACTGACAAGGGTATAGATAATAGAGCCTGACAGTTAAGTACCCCTGAGGCCGTTAAGCTAGGCCCAGTTATAATAATAGTCGAAATACGAGTTATCGTATATCGATATTGTAATCTGTATCGGACCCCTCCCGATCCTTGAGACCTGGCCACCTATATATAGGGGCCAGGAGAGGACGGTGAGAAACAGATTGAAAGCAAGCCTAGTTTACACCCTACGTTTACTTTCGATATACACCTTGTTTGACTGATTTTACCTTCGAGTTCATCCGACGCCCTATCTCTCCGATCCTAAGTCCTTCATCTAGGACATTTGTCGAGTTAACCCTCGTCACCTTCAGTCAAATTGGTTTTCAATGAACTCATGAGTTTGGTGTGGCATTCCCGATGGTGCGTTTGCCTCAACGCATGACCGTCATGACATGCTCACCTCTAGTTAGGCAGACACCAGTTGATGAAACTTGCCGCTGTGAATGGCACACTACCGAGAAGTGGAAGCAGCTTACATGGCCGTAAAGCCCTTGGCGATGTGGTCGGTTCTCAATTGTGCCCCGATTGCATGAGACGCATCCTTTTCCCGTTGAACATGAACCGTGCTCCATCCCTTTGCTCTTGTATGTGTTCTCCTGGAGGCCCTCACTATTTTCTAGTGGAGCTCCACGCGGGATCACATCCATGGGTTCTATATCAGCTTCTCATACTAGGATCTGACGCTTCGGTCAAATATGTAGGCATCATGTTCGTAGTTGCATATGCAAGATATTGAATATTCCAATCAGACTAATATTTATGCATGGATTGGCTATAAATATGTGTATGAGATGAGGAGGTTGTTTCCTATTCCAATTTAAGCCGAACTCTTCAATGTGATATATATTGTGGCTTTGGCTTTGGACTACAACGTGAAGATCTATCTCAGCTAGAGTCCTATGCCTCCATGCTAGTAATTAATTTTTTCTTCACGTCTTATCTTGTACAGTACCTTATGTTTGATACGTGCCTCAAACACAAGATGTGTCAAACCGGACAATTCGGTTAGGTAACAATTATTGTCATGTTAAATCTTAGCCATATATTTTATTAGATCTAATCATTAAGATAATTTAAATGATATGGATTAATATGGTGTCTCTATTTATAGCCCACGTATTGTACTTTTAGTATAATATAATATAATATATAAAATAACATAATATATAAATATAATTGAAAGGACACGGATGTCGCCTAGAGGGGGGTGAATAGGCGATTTAAAACTTTTACGAGCGGCTTGACAAATGCGGAATAAAACTAACGTTTAATTTGCCAAGCATACAAAACCTAAATAAACTAGGTTCACCTATGTGCACCAACAACTTATGCTAAATAAGATAAGCAACTATGTGATAGCAAGATATATATAACTTCAAGCACGAAGGCTATCACAAAGTAAATTGCATAAGTAAAGAGCTCGGGTATAGAAATAACCGAGGTACGCGGAGACAACGATGTATCCCGAAGTTCACACCCTTGCGGGTGCTAATCTCCGTTGGAGCGGTGTGGAGGCACAAGGCTCCCCAAACGCCACGGAGGCTCACCGTAATCTCCTCGAGCCCTCCCACCAAGATGGAAGATCCGATCCACTATGGGACCCTTGAGGGCGGTCACCGAACCCGCACAAAGCTTGGGGCTACTCCACAACTTAATTGGAGGCTCCCAAATCCACAAAGCTACTAAGATTGGGGCACACTCCACAACTCAATTGGAGGCTCCCAATAATCGCCACGGAGGCACCACAAGCTTGGGAAGATCTCCACAACTTAATTGGAGGTCCCCAAGAAATCCACTGAGCCGTCTAGGGTTCCAAAAACCCAAGAGGAAATAAGCTTCTTGCTTTCACCACCGAATCTCCGAGGAGAACTCAAACTGATGCACCAAATGCAATGGCAAGAACACACGAAGTGCTCAAATCCTTCTCTCCCAAATCCTACGAAAGCAACAAATGCTATGGAGGATATGAGAGGAAGAACAAGGAGGAAATCCACAAAGAACTTCAAGATCTAGATCCAATAGGTTCCCCTCACTTAGAGGAGAAAGTGATTGGTGGAAAAGTAGATCTAGATCTCCTCTCTCTTTTCCCTTAAAAAGATGCAAGAACCATGGAGGGAAGGAGGAGGAGGGGCAAGCTTTGAAGGTCAACAATGGAGGAGAGAGAAGCCCAAAAAATTAATGGTTCAAGGAGGAAGAAGGGTATTTATAGGTGGGGAAAAAATGGCCGTTGGAAGCAGCCCACCGGCCAGTTCGGCCGTAAGTCCGGCGGCGCCGGCCTCTGGGCCGGACGGTCTGGCGGAAAGTCCGGCGGGACCGGACTGTTCGCCGG
>QXEO01001196.1:0-87127 GCA_007115705.1 Dactylis glomerata
TCATGTACATGTTGATCTTCTTTCTGAGTCCTAATGCAATAGCCCCAAATTGCTAACTTTAATGACATTCCTCCATGATGGCAACTAATCATATGATTGGCCCACAAAGTGGAGCAATAAATGGAGAAAAACAATAATAGTCATTCACCACCAAACCATAATTAGGGTTATATCATTGTCACTTTGCATTCATACATATGTTATATTTCCTGCCCCTATTTGGACCGTATCGCGAAGAATCCTTGTCCACACCCTTCTATGGTTGGTTAGCGCATTATTAGACCCTCTACAAACCACTACGCGGGTTTTGACCCCTAAACAGATCCCAGAGTCGTAGTCACGGTGGGCGTCCATATTTCATGTACATTGTATGATCTTCTTTGTAATTCCCAATGCAATATCCCCAAATTGCTAACTTTAATGACATTCCTCCATGATGGCAACTAATACATACGATGGCCCACAAAAGTGGAGCAATAAATGGAGAAAAAATAATAATAGTCGTTCACCACCGAACCATTAATTAGGGTTATATCATTGTCACTTATTGTCAATTTGCCTTCATACTATGTTATATTTCATGACCCTATTTGTGCTGTATCACGAACGACTCTCGTCCACACCCTTCTACGGTGGTAGCGGCATTATTTAGACCTCTACAACCACTTACCCGGGTTTGACCCCTAAAAAGATCCCAGAGTCTGTAGTCACGGCTGGCGTCCCATATTCATGTCATTGTTATGATCTTTCTGATTCCCAATGCAATATCTCCAAATTGCTAACTTTAATGACTTTCCTCATAATGGCAATTAATACATATGATTGGCCCACAAAAGTGGAGTAATAATGGAAACAAAAATAGTACGTTCACCACCGAACCATAATTAGGGTTATATCATTGTCACTTATTGTCACTTTGCCTTCTATACATATGTATATTTCATGACCCTATTTGTACCATATCGTGAAGAACTTCTCGTCCACACCCTTCCTATGATTGGGTATCAACATTATTAGACCCTCTACAAACTACTACACGGGTTTTGACCCATAAAAGATCCCAGAGTCGTAGTCACCGGCGGGCGTCCATATTTCATGTACATTGTATGATCTTCTTTCTGATTCCCAATGCAATATCCCCAATTGCTAACTTTAATGACATTCCTCCATGATGGCAAACTAATACATATGATTGGCCCACAAAAGTGGAGCAATAAATGGAGAAAAAATAATAATAGTCGTTCACCACCGAACCATAATTTGGGTTATATCATTGTCACTTATTGTCACTTTGCCTTCATACATATGTTATATTTCATGATCCTATTTGTACCGTATCGCGAAGAATCCTCATCCACACCCTTCTATGGTTGCTTAGCGCATTATTAGATGCTCTACAAACCACTACACGGTTTTGACCCTAAAAAAATCCAGAGTCGTAGTCACGGCGGGCGTGCATATTTCATGTACATAGTATGATCTTCTTTCTGATTCCTAATGCTATATCCCCAAATTGCTAACTTTAATGACATTCCTCCATGATGGCAACTAATACATATGATTGGCCCACAAAAGTGGCACAATAAATGGAGAAAAAATAATAATAGTCGTTCAACACCATACCATAATTAGGGTTATATCATTGTCACTTATTGTCACTTTGCCTTCGTACATATGTTATATTTCATGACCCTATTTGTACCGTATCACAAAGAATCCTCGCCCACACCCTTCTATGGTTGGTTAGCACATTATTAGACCCTCTACAAACCACCACACGGGTTTTGACCACTAAAAAAATCCCAGAGTCATAGTCACGGCGGGCGTCCATATTTCATGTACATTGTATGATCTTCTTTCTGATTCCTAATGCAATATCCCCAAATTGCTAACTTTAATGACATTCCTCCATGATGGCAACTAATACATATGATTGGCCCACAAAAGTGGAGCAATAAATGGAGAAAAAACAATAATAGTCATTCACCACCAAACCATAATTAGGGTTATATCAGTGTCACTTTGCATTCATACATATGTTATATTTCCTGACCCTATTTGGACCGTATCGCGAAGAAATCCTTGTCCACCACCCTTCTATGGTTGGTTAGCGCATTATTAGACCCTCTACAAACCACTACGCGGGTTTTGACCCCTAAACAGATCCCAGAGTCGTAGTCACGGTGGGCGTCCATATTTCATGTACATTGTATGATCTTCTTGTAATTCCCAATGCAATATCCCCAAATTGCTAACTTTAATGACATTCCTCCATGATGGCAACTAATACATACGATTGGCCCACAAAAGTGGAGCAATAATGGAGAAAAAATAATAATAGTCGTTCACCACCGAACCATAATTAGGGTTATATCATTGTCACTTATTGTCACTTTGCCTTCATACATATGTTATATTTCATGACCCTATTTGGTGCTGTATCACGAAGAATCCTCGTCCACACCCTTCTACGGTTGGGTAGCGCATTATTAGACCTCTACAAACCACTACACGGGTTTTGACCCCTAAAAAGATCCCAGAGTTGTAGTCACGGCTGGCGTCCATATTTCATGTTCATTGTATGATCTTTCTGATTCCCAATGCAATATCTCCAAATTGCTAACTTTAATGACTTTCCTCCATAATGGCAATTAATACATATGATTGGCCCACAAAAGTGGAGTAATAAATGGAAACAAAAATAGTCGTTCACCACCGAACCATAATTAGGGTTATATCATTGTCACTTATTGTCACTTTGCCTTCATACATATGTTATATTTCATGACCCTATTTGTACCATATCGTGAAGAATTCTCGTCCACACCCTTCTATGATTGGGTATCACATTATTAGACCCTCTACAAACTACTACACGGGTTTTGACCCCTAAAAAGATCCCAGAGTCGTAGTCACGGCGGGCGTCCATATTTCATGTACATTGTATGATCTTCTTTCTGATTCCCAATGCAATATCCCCAAATTGCTAACTTTAATGACATTCCTCCATGATGGCAACTAATACATATGATTGGCCCACAAAAGTGGAGCAATAAATGGAGAAAAAATAATAATAGTCGTTCACCACCGAACCATAATTTGGGTTATATCATTGTCACTTATTGTCACTTTGCCTTCATACATATGTTATATTTCATGATCCTATTTGTACCGTATCGCGAAGAATCCTCATCCACACCCTTCTATGGTTTCTTAGCGCATTATTAGATGCTCTACAAACCACTACACGGGTTTTGACCCCTAAAAAAATCCCAGAGTCGTAGTCACGGCGGGCGTGCATATTTCATGTACATAGTATGATCTTCTTTCTGATTCCTAATGCTATATCCCCAAATTGCTAACTTTAATGACATTCCTCCATGATGGCAACTAATACATATGATTGGCCCACAAAAATGGAGCTATAAATGGAGAAAAAACAATAATAGTCATTCACCACTGAACCATAATTAGGGTTATATCATTGTCACTTTGCCTTCGTACATATGTTATATTTCCTGACCCTATTTGTACCGTATTGCGAAGAATCCTCGTCCACAGCCTTCTACAGCTGGTTAGCGCATTATTAGACCCTCTTCAAACCACTACACGGGTTTTGACCCCTAAAAAGATCCTAGAGTCATAGTCACGGCGGGCGTCCATATTTCATGTACATTGTATGATCTTCTTTCTAATTCCCAATGCAATATCCTCAAATTGCTAACTTTAATGACATTCCTCCATGATGGGAACTAATACATATGATTGGCCCACAAACGTGGAGCAATAAATGGAGAAAAACCAATAATAGTCATTCACCATTGAACCATAATTAGGGTTATATCATTGTCACTTATTGTCACTTTGCCTTTGTACATATGTTATATTTCTTGACACTATTTGTACCGTATCGTGAAGAATCCTCGTCAACACCCTTCTACGGTTGGGTAGCGCATTACTAGACCATCTACAAACTACTACACGGGTTTTGACCCCTAAAAAGATCCCAGAGTCGTAGTCACGGCGGGCATCCATATTTCATGTACATTGTATAATCTTCTTTCTGATTCCCACTGCAATATCCCCAAATTGCTAACTTTAATGACATTCCTCCATGATGGCAACTAATACATATGATTGGCCCACAAAAGTGGAGCAATAAATGGAGAAAAAAACAATAATAGTCATTCACCACCAAACCATAATTAGGGTTATATCATTGTCACTTTGCATTCATACATATGTTATATTTCCTGACCCTATTTGGACCGTATCGCGAAGAATCCTTGTCCACACCCTTCTATGGTTGGTTAGCGCATTATTAGACCCTCTACAAACCACTACACGGGTTTTGACCCCTAAACAGATCCCAGAGTCGTAGTCACGGCGGGCGTCCATATTTCATGTACATTGTATGATCTTCTTTGTAATTCCCAATGCAATATCCCCAAATTGCTAACTTTAATGACATTCCTCCATGATGGCAACTAATACATATGATTGGCCCACAAAAGTGGAGCAATAAATGGAGAAAAAATAATAATAGTCGTTCACCACCGAACCATAATTAGGGTTATATCATTGTCACTTATTGTCACTTTGCCTTCATACATATGTTATATTTCATGATCCTATTTGTACCGTATCGCGAAGAATCCTCATCCACACCCTTCTATGGTTGCTTAGCGCATTATTAGATGCTCTACAAACCACTACACGGGTTTTGACCCCTAAAAAAATCCCAGAGTCGTAGTCACGGCGGGCGTCCATATTTCATGTACATAGTATGATCTTCTTTCTGATTCCTAATGCTATATCCCCAAATTGCTAACTTTAATGACATTCCTCCATGATGGCAACTAATACATATGATTGGCCCACAAAAGTGGAGCTATAAATGGAGAAAAAACAATAATAGTCATTCACCACTGAACCATAATTAGGGTTATATCATTGTCACTTTGCCTTCGTACATATGTTATATTTCCTGACCCTATTTGTACCGTATTGCGAAGAATCTCGTCCACACCCTTCAACAGCTAGTTAGCGCATTATTAGACCCTCTACAAACCACTACACGGGTTTTGACCCCTAAAAAGATCCTAGAGTCATAGTCACGGCGGGCGTCCATATTTCATGTACATTGTATGATCTTCTTTCTAATTCCCAATGCAATATCCTCAAATTGCTAACTTTAATGACATTCCTCCATGATGGGAACTAATACATATGATTGGCCCACAAAAGTGGAGCAATAAATGGAGAAAAAACAATAATAGTCATTCACCATTGAACCATAATTAGGGTTATATCATTGTCACTTATTGTCACTTTGCCTTTGTACATATGTTATATTTCTTGACCCTATTTGTACCGTATCGTGAAGAATCCTCGTCAACACCCTTCTACGGTTGGGTAGCGCATTACTAGACCATCTACAAACTACTACACGGGTTTTGACCCCTAAAAAGATCCCAGAGTCGTAGTCACGGCGGGCATCCATATTTCATGTACATTGTATAATCTTCTTTCTGATTCCCACTGCAATATCCCCAAATTGCTAACTTTAATGACATTCCTCCATGATGGCAACTAATACATATGATTGGCCCACAAAAGTGGAGCAATAAATGGAGAAAAAACAATAATAGTCATTCACCACCGAACCATAATTAGGGTTATATCATTGTCACTTTGCATTCATACATATGTTATATTTCCTGACCCTATTTGGACCGTATCGCGAAGAATCCTTGTCCACACCCTTCTATGGTTGGTTAGCGCATTATTAGACCCTCTACAAACCACTACACGGTTTTTGACCCCTAAACAGATCCCAGAGTCGTAGTCACGGCGGGCGTCCATATTTCATGTACATTGTATGATCATCTTTCTGATTCCCAATGCAATATCCCCAAATTGCTAACTTTAATGACATTCATCCATGATGGCAACTAATACATATGATTGGCCCACAAAAGTGGCGCAATAAATGGAGAAAAAATAATAATAGTCGTTCAACACAATACCATAATTAGGGTTATATCATTGTCACTTATTGTCACTTTGCCTTCGTACATATGATATATTTCATGACCCTATTTGTACCGTATCGCAAAGAATCCTCGCCCACACCCTTCTATGGTTGGTTAGCACATTATTAGACCCTCTACAAACCACCACACGGGTTTTGACCCCTAAAAAAATCCCAGAGTCATAGTCACGGCGGGCGTCCATATTTCATGTACATTGTATGATCTTCTTTCTGATTCCTAATGCAATATCCCCAAATTGCTAACTTTAATGACATTCCTCCATGATGGAAACAAATACATATGATTGGCCCACAAAAGTGGAGCAATAAATGGAGAAAAAACAATAATAGTCATTCACCATTGAACCATAATTAGGGTTATATCATTGTCACTTATTGTCACTTTGCCTTTGTACATATGTTATATTTCTTGACCCTATTTGTACCGTATCGTGAAGAATCCTCGTCAACACCCTTCTACGGTTGGGTAGCGCATTACTAGACCATCTACAAACTACTACACGGGTTTTGACCCCTAAAAAGATCCCAGAGTCGTAGTCACGGCGGGCATCCATATTTCATGTACATTGTATAATCTTCTTTCTGATTCCCACTGCAATATCCCCAAATTGCTAACTTTAATGACATTCCTCCATGATGGCAACTAATACATATGATTGGCCCACAAAAGTGGAGCAATAAATGGAGAAAAAACAATAATAGTCATTCACCACCAAACCATAATTAGGGTTATATCATTGTCACTTTGCATTCATACATATGTTATATTTCCTGACCCTATTTGGACCGTATCGCGAAGAATCCTTGTCCACACCCTTCTATGGTTGGTTAGCGCATTATTAGACCCTCTACAAACCACTACACGGTTTTTGACCCCTAAACAGATCCCAGAGTCGTAGTCACGGCGGGCGTCCATATTTCATGTACATTGTATGATCATCTTTCTGATTCCCAATGCAATATCCCCAAATTGCTAACTTTAATGACATTCCTCCATGATGGCAACTAATACATATGATTGGCCCACAAAAGTGGCACAATAAATGGAGAAAAAATAATAATAGTCGTTCAACACAATACCATAATTAGGGTTATATCATTGTCACTTATTGTCACTTTGCCTTCGTACATATGATATATTTCATGACCCTATTTGTACCGTATCGCAAAGAATCCTCACCCACACCCTTCTATGGTTGGTTAGCACATTATTAGACCCTCTACAAACCACCACACGGGTTTTGACCCCTAAAAAAATCCCAGAGTCATAGTCACGGCGGGCGTCCATATTTCATGTACATTGTATGATCTTCTTTCTGATTCCTAATGCAATATCCCCAAATTGCTAACTTTAATGACATTCCTCCATGATGGAAACTAATACATATGATTGGCCCACAAAAGTGGAGCAATAAATGGAGAAAAAACAATAATAGTCATTCATCACCAAACCATAATTAGGGTTATATCATTGTCACTTTGCATTCATACATATGTTATATTTCCTGACCCTATTTGGACCGTATCGCGAAGAATCCTTGTCCACACCCTTCTATGGTTGGTTAGCGCATTATTAGACCCTCCACAAACCACTACACGGGTTTTGACCCCTAAACAGATCCCAGAGTCGTAGTCACGGTGGGCGTCCATATTTCATGTACATTGTATGATCTTCTTTGTAATTCCCAATGCAATATCCCCAAATTGCTAACTTTAATGACATTCCTCCATGATGGCAACTAATACATACGATTGGCCCACAAAAGTGGAGCAATAAATGGAGAAAAAATAATAATAGTCGTTCACCACCGAACCATAATTAGGGTTATATCATTGTCACTTATTGTCACTTTGCCTTCGTACATATGTTATATTTCATGACCCTATTTGTGTTGTATCACGAAGAATCCTCGTCCACACCCTTCTACGGTTGGGTAGCGCATTATTAGCCCTCTACAAACCACTACACGGGTTTTGACCCCTAAAAAGATCCCAGAGTTGTAGTCACAGCTGGCGTCCATATTTCATGGTCATTGTATGATCTTCTTTCTGATTCCCAATGCAATATCTCCAAATTGCTAACTTTAATGACTTTCCTCCATGATGGCAATTAATACATATGATTGGCCCACAAAAGTGGAGTAATAAATGGAAACAAAAATAGTCGTTCACCACCGAACCATAATTAGGGTTATATCATTGTCACTTATTGTCACTTTGCCTTCATACATATGTTATATTTCATGACCCTATTTGTACCATATCGTGAAGAATTCTCGTCCACACCCTTCTTCGATTGGGTAGCACATTATTAGACCCTCTACAAACTACTACACGGGTTTTGACCCCTAAAAAGATCCCAGAGTCGTAGTCACGGCGGGCGTCCATATTTCATGTACATTGTATGATCTTCTTTATGATTCCCAATGCAATATCCCCAAATTGCTAACTTTAATTACATTCCTCCATGATGGCAACTAATACATATGATTGGCCCACAAAAGTGGAGCAATAAATGGAGAAAAAATAATAATAGTCGTTCACCACCGAACCATAATTAGGGTTATATCATTGTCACTTATTGTCACTTTGCCTTCATACATATGTTATATTTCATGATCCTATTTGTACCGTATCGCGAAGAATCCTCATCCACACCCTTCTATGGTTGCTTAGCGCATTATTAGATGCTCTACAAACCACTACACGGGTTTTGACCCCTAAAAAAATCCCAGAGTCGTAGTCACGGCGGGCGTCCATATTTCATGTACATAGTATGATCTTCTTTCTGATTCCTAATGCTATATCCCCAAATTGCTAACTTTAATGACATTCCTCCATGATGGCAACTAATACATATGATTGGCCCACAAAAGTGGAGCTATAAATGGAGAAAAAACAATAATAGTCATTCACCACTGAACCATAATTAGTGTTATATTATTGTCACTTTGCCTTCGTACATATGTTATATTTCCTGACCCTATTTGTACCGTATCGCGAAGAATCCTCGTCCACACCCTTCTACAGCTGGTTAGTGCATTATTAGACCCTCTACAAACCACTACACGGGTTTTGACCCCTAAAAAGATCCTAGAGTCATAGTCACGGCGGGCGTCCATATTTCATGTACATTGTATGATCTTCTTTCTAATTCCCAATGCAATATCCTCAAATTGCTAACTTTAATGACATTCCTCCATGATGGGAACTAATACATATGATTGGCCCACAAAAGTGGAGCAATAAATGGAGAAAAAACAATAATAGTCATTCACCATTGAACCATAATTAGGGTTATATCATTGTCACTTATTGTCACTTTGCCTTTGTACATATGTTATATTTCTTGACCCTATTTGTACCGTATCGTGAAGAATCCTCGTCAACACCCTTCTACGGTTGGGTAGCACATTACTAGACCATCTACAAACTACTACAAGGGTTTTGACCCCTAAAAAGATCCCATAGTCGTAGTCACGGCGGGCATCCATATTTCATGTACATTGTATAATCTTCTTTCTGATTCCCACAGCAATATCCCCAAATTGCTAACTTTAATGACATTCCTCCATAATGGCAACTAATACATATGATTGGCCCACAAAAGTGGAGCAATAAATGGAGAAAAAATAATAATAGTCGTTCACCACCGAAGCATAATTAGGGTTATATCATTGTCACTTATTGTCACTTTGCCTTCGTATATATGTTATATTTCATGACCCTATTTGTACCGTATCGCGAAGAATCCTCATCCACACCCTTCTACGGTTAGTTAGCGCATTATTAGACCCTCTACAAACCACCACACGGGATTTGACCCCTAAAAAAATCCCAGAATCATAGTTACGGTGGGCGTCCATATTTCATGTACATTGTATGATCTTCTTTCTGATTCCTAATGCAATATCCCCAAATTGCTAACTTTAATGACATTCCTCCATGATGGCAACTAATACATATGATTGGCCCACAAAAGTGGAGCAATAAATGGAGAAAAAACAATAATAGTCATTCACCACCGAACCATAATTAGGGTTATATCATTGTCACTTTGCCTTCATACATATGTTATATTTCTTGACCCTATTTGTACCATATCACGAAGAATCCTCGTCCACACCCTTCTACGGTTGGTTAGCGCATTATTAGACCCTCTACAAACCACTACATGGGTTTTGACCCCAAAAAAGATCCCAGAGTCGTAGTCACGGCGGGCGTCCATATATCATGTACATTGTATGATCTTCTTTCTAATTCCCAATGCAATATCTCCAAATTGCTAACTTTAATGATATTCCTCCATGATGGCAACTAATACATATGATTGGCCCACAAAAGTTGAGCAATAAATGGAGAAAAAATAATAATAGTCGTTCAGCACCGAACCATAATTAGGGTTATATCATAATCACTTATTATCACTTTGCCTTCATACATATGTTATATTTCATGACCCTATTTGTACCGTATCGCGAAGAATCCTTGTCCACACCCTTCTACGCTTGGGTAGCGCATTATTAGACCTCTATAAACCACTACACAGGTTTTGACCCCTAAAAAGATCCCAGAGTCATAGTCACGGCTGGCGTCCATATTTCATGTTCATTGTATGATCTTCTTTCTGATTCCCAATGCGATATCCCCAAATTGCTAACTTTAATGACATTCCTCCATGATGGAAACTAATACATATGATTGGCCCACAAAAGTGGAGCAATAAATGGAGAAAAAATAATAATAGTCATTCACCACCAAACCATAATTAGGGTTATATCATTGTCACATTGCCTTCATACATATGTTATATTTCCTGACCCTATTTGTACCATATCATGAAGAATCCTCGTCCACACCCTTCTACGGTTGGTTAGCGCATTATTAGACCCTCTACAAACCACTACATGGGTTTTGACCCCTAAAAAGATCCCAGAGTCATAGTCACAGTGGGCGTCCATATTTCATGTACATTGTATGATCTTCTTTCTAATTCCCAATGCAATATCCTCAAATTGCTAACTTTAATGACATTCCTCCATGATGGAAACTAATACATATGATTGGCCCACAAAAGTGGAGCAATAAATGGAGAAAAAACAATAATAGTCGTTCACCATTGAACCATAATTAGGGTTATATCATTGTCACTTATTGTCACTTTGCCTTTGTACATATGTTATATTTCATGACCCTATTTGTACAGTATCGCGAAGAATCCTCGTCCACACCCTTCTACGGTTGGGTAGCGCATTATTAGACCCTCTACAAACCATTACATGGGTTTTGACCCCTAAAAAGATCCTAGAGTCGTAGTCACGGCGGGCGTCCATATTTCATGTACAGTGTATGATCTTCTTTCTGATTCCCAATACAATATCCCCAAATTGCTAACTGTAATGACATTCCTCCATGATGACAACTAATACATATGATTCGCCCACAAAAGTGGAGCAATAAATGGAGAAAAAACAATAATAGTTGTTCACCACCGAACCATAATTAGGATTATATCATTGTCGCTTATTGTCACTTTGCCTTCATACATATGTTATATTTCATGACCCTATTTGTACCGTATCTCGAAGAATCCTTGCCCTCACCCTTCTATAGCGTGGTAGCGCATTATTAGACCCTCTATAAACCACTACACGGGTTTTGACCCCTAAAAATTTCCCAGTGTCGTAGTCACGGCGGGCGTCCATATTTCATTTTCATTGTATGATCTTCGTTCTGATTCCCAATGCAATATCCCCAAATTGCTAACTTTAATGACATTCATCCATTATGGCAACTAATACATATGACTGTCCTGCAAAAGTGGAGCAATAAATGGAGAAAAACAATAATAGTCGTTCACCACCGAACCATAATTAGGATTATATCATTGTCACTTATTGTCACTTTGTCTTCATACATATGTTATATTTCATGACCCTATTTGTACCGTATCACGAAGAATCCTCATCCACACCCTTCTACGGTTGGGTAGCGCATTATTAGACCCTCTACAAACCACTACATGAGTTTTGACCCCTAAAAAAATCGAAGAGTCGTAGTCACGGCGGGCGTCCATATTTCATGTTTATTGTATGATCTTCTTTATGATTCCCAATGCAATATCCCCAAATTGCTAACTTTAATGACGTTCCTCCATGATGGCAACTAATACATATGATTGGCCCACAAATGTGCAGTAATAAATGGAGAAAAAAAAATAATAGTCGGTCACCACTGAACTATAATTAGGGTTATATCATTGTCACTTATTGCCACTTTACCTTCGTATATATGTTATATTTCATGACCCTATTTGTACCGTATCGTGAAGAATCCCCGTCCACACCCTTCTACGGTTGGGTAGCGCATTATTAGACCCTCTACAAAAAACTACATGGGTTTTGACCCCTAATAAGATCCCAGAGTCATAGGCACGGCGGGCGTCCATATTTCATGTACATTGTATGATCTTTCTAATTCCCAATGCAATATCCCCAAATTGCTAACTTTAATGATATTCCTCCATGATAGCAACTAATACATATGATTGGCCCACAAAAGTGGAGCAATAAATGGTGAAAAAATAATAATAGTCATTCACCACCAAACCATAATTAGGGTTATATCATTGTCACTTATTATCACTTTGCCTTCGTACATATGTTATATTTCATGACCCTATTTGTACCGTATCACGAAGAATCCTCGTCCACACCCTTGTACGATTGGTTAGCGCATTATTAGACCCTCTACAAACCACTACACGGGTTTTGACCCCTAAAAAGATCCCAGAGTCGTAGTCACGGCGGGCGTCCATATTTCATGTACATTGTATAATCTTCTTTCTGATTCCCAATGCAATATCCCCAAATTTCTAACTTTAATGACATTCCTCCATGATGGCAACTAATAAATATGATTGGCCGACAAAAGTGGAGCAATAAATGGAGAAAAAAACAATAATAGTCGTTCACCACCGAAACATAATTAGGATTATATCATTGTCACTTATTGTCACTTTGCCTTCGTACATATGTTATATTCATGACCCTATTTGTGCCGTATTGCGAAGAATCTTCGTCCACACCCTTCTACTATTGGTTAGCGCATTATTAGACCCTCTACAAACCACTACATGGGTTTTGACCCCTAAAAAGATCCTAGAGTCATAGTCACGGTCGGCGTCCATATTTTATGTACATTGTATGATCTTCTTTCTGATTCCCAATGCAATATTCCCAAATTGCTTACTTTAATGACATTCCTCCATGATGGCAACTAATACATATGATTGGCCCACAAAAGTGGAGCAATAAATGGAGAAAAAACAATAATTGTTGTTCACCGCCGAACTATAATTAGGGTTATATCAATGTCACTTATTGTCACTTTGCCTTCGTACATATGTTATATTTCATGACCCTATTTGTACCGTATCACGAAGAATCCTCATCCACACCCTTCTACGGTTGGTTAGCGCATTATTAGACCCTCTACAAACCACTACACGGGTTTTGACCCCTAAAAAGATCCCAGAGTCGTAGTCACGGCGGACGTCCATATTTCATGTACATTGTATGATCTTCTTTCTGATTCCCAATGCAATATCCCTAAATTGCTAACTTTAATGGCATTCCTCCATGATGGCAACTAATACTATCGGTGTTCTGGATACCGGGGTATCCCGGTCCACCTGCTCCTGGGCTCCTTCAATGGCCCAGCTTTGGTCCAGGGGTGGAACGACGACCGAAGCCCGACGGAGAAGACCCTCATGGGGAGGCGCCTCATGAGGAAAACGATGGCTAAAACTACTAAGGACCAGAAGACCTCCTCAGGAGCTGTTTCTCGTGAGGGGATGGACCACATCCATGTTAGCTCAGTACGTTTTCGTGCTGAGGAAGAAGATAAGGATAGAAGACTGCATACCGTCCACGCTACCCCGACAGGGAGGAGACCAGCTTTTGCCGTGCCTGCATAAAGCGGCACAGTGGTGGTTGGCCACCCCCCTAAAAATAGGGTGGTCGGTGCAGGGCGCCAGAGAAGGACGTCAGCTTCCTCCACCCACTCATGTGGACCGGCGCCACTGCTCTATGAAGACTACGTCTATGGAAGACCCAAGACAACAGCTGTCCTCCCTCCTTGGCCGTTTGTGGCAACCCCTTCCCCAAGATGATAAGGGGAAGGAGGACCTCGACACCATAAAAGGAGGGGAGCCCACCCCTTAGAGGGGATCCGATCTTCATCTCCGGGGCTCCTAGCTAGGCTAAGTTGGTTCTTCTACCTCCGGCCAGTTAGAACTCTATAACCAAGGCCTTGTACTCCTCGCAAGGTATCGCATCATAATACAAGAAGGCGGGAAGTAGGGGTTTTACCTCACCACGAGGGCCCTAAACCTGGGTAAAGCTCGGTGTCTCTCTCTGCAGTGTGTTGTGCGTTCGACGTCTCGAGGCTTCCGCCGCCGTGTTTCGTTGAGATCCAAGATCTCACACGTTCAGCCCCCTGCGTTCAAATCTTTGGGTCTGTTGCGTGGTACCCCGTGTTCTTGCGACACGAAATCCATCAACATTTGGCGCGCCAGGTAGGGGGCTGTGGTATGTTTTCTTCTAGATCTGCTTCGACATGGCCGACGCCAACGCAAGGCGTGAGCGTCTTTGCCGCCGCAACGCCGTTCGGGGATAAACCGAGCCCATCTTCCGTCGTCAGCATGTCTTGGCCGAGGCGGAAGAGGAGGAAGATCTGGAGTCCTCCTACCTCCCGTCCGGGCGTACAGAGCCTTCGCTCTCCTTCACCGCCACCGCTACTTCTCATGCTCATTCTGGGAGTCAGTTGACTCCTGCGCAGGCGCTCGTCATGGCGCAGGAGCTGCTGCGCTATCAACCCACTATGGACGGGTGTGAGGGGTGGCGCGCTTGAATCGCCGAGCATGTCGCCATCGCCAATGAAGACCCGGCCCAGGGAGGAGCCCAGGGCGCGAGAGAACCAGATTTGGCGGCGGGGATGGGAAGGCCGCTAAGGCCAAGAAAGTGGTTTCCCGTGCCACATCTTCGCCGTGCGGGGAGCCCAGCTGCCAAATCATCCAACGCGCTCCGGAAGACACACGCGTCTCCCTGGAGCGCCGCCACGAAAATCATGACCGTGCCATCGATGACATCGGCGAAGCTGGCAAGAATGTCAAGACCCCCGGGGACCCAATCTACAACCCCGGGTGCCTTGCTCTCATTCGCCAGCAACGCTATGTGGTCTGGCCTGACAAGTTCCAGCCGGACATCGGCGCGCGTTAAAACGGGACCACTAACCCCGTCGAGTTCCTCCAGCTCTACGTCATCGCCGTTTAGGCCGTGCGTGGAGATCAGCGTGCGATGGCCAATTGGTTTCCTATGGCCCTCAAAGACGCTCTGCGGACTTGGCTCATGAATCTTCCTCACAAATCCATGACTTCGTGGAAGGACTTGTGCCGTCAGTTCGTTGCCAACTTCATGCCAACGTACGAGCGCCCCGCCACCAAGAACGATCTCAAGGCGGTGTGTCAGTACAAGGGCAAACCGCTTCGTCAGTATATCCAGCGCTTCAGCCAGATGAGGAACAAGATTCCCCAGATCTCCAATGAGGAGGTCATCTCCGCATTCTCCACGGGCGTCTCTGACATCAAGATGAGGGAGAAGCTGTCCATGAATGATGAGCTGACCTCCATCGTCAGGCTCTTCGAAATCGCTGATAGATGCGCCAAGGCCGAGGAGGGGAGACTCTTCGTGCACAACTTGCTGGAGGCGCTTCCCCCAAAGCTGAAGTCCAAGGACCCCAAGCGTAAGGAGGCTGATGTCCTCATGGCGGAGCCTGATCACAAACAGCGCCGGGGGACCACTCCGACCGCGATAAGGGTCGTCGCCGTCACTACTGCATCCTCCACAAGAAGGACACTCACAATACTAATGATTGTTGGGTAGTCCGGAAGTTTCATGAAGAGAATGGAGTCACCAAGCACCGTGGAAGTAGCCGTAGCTACGGCAAGGGTGGATCCCGGGGCGATCACCGCGACAACGATCGGGACAAGGGTCGCCGCCGCGATGATCTATCTCGTGCAGATCCCGAGCCGCTACCGCTGCCTCCGCCGGCGAATGATCATCGAGAAGAGAACCAGGGGGGCTATCAAGAGCCACGAGGCTTCGCCGCCTGCCTCCTAGGTGGAGCCCAAGATCCTCTGTCTAATCATCACTTCAAGCAGCTGTTGCGAGAGATCACGGTGGCGCAGCCCATTGTCAAGAACTGCTTGATGAAGTGGTCTACCAGCAAGATCGGCTTCGACGAGGAGGATCATCCAATCTCCACGAAGGCCGTGGGCACAATTCCTCTCTTGTGCACGCCTACCATCAATAACATCGCCATCAACCATACTCTCATTGATGGAGGGGTGGGCCTTAACATCATCTCCCTTGAGGTCTTTGAGAAGATGCAAGTGTCGTGCCATCGGCTCATGCCAACCCAACTGTTCTTTGGGGTAACAGAGGGTTCTACAACGCCAATCGGGCAGGTATGCCTGCCCGTCACCTTCGGCACACGGGACAACTACAGGACAGAAAGCCTCAACTTTGACGTTGCCTACATCGCGTTGCCGTACAATGCCATCCTGGGCTACCCAGCCCTGGCGAGATTAATGGCGGCAACGCATCATGGCTTCAACGTCCTCAAGATTCCAGGCGCCAACGGCACGATCACCGTGCGCTGCAACGAAAAGGATGCTCTCCGTTCTGTGGAGCATGTCTACCGTGAGGCCGCCACCATGTTCCCCGCCGATGAAGATCTGCTGGAGCATTCTGGTGACCTCACGAGGAAGAAGTAGCTCGTGTCGCAAGAGCGACCTGCAGCCAAGAAGGCCTCTCATGAGCCCCTCCTGCCGGGCTTGTCAAGGAAGAAGTTCGCCTCCTCTACGTCAGCTGCGCCAAGCGAGGACCTGGTCCATCCAATGCTAGACATGAGCATTGGGGAAGCTGCGGTACCCTCAGGGAGGAGGCCCCAGTTTACCCAAGAGTGCTCTGCTACAAAGAAGGTTCCGCTCCAAGCTGGGGGCTGCGAAAACTTTGTCACCATCGGGGCAGAGCTTTCCCCCAAATAGGAAAGCACGCTCGTCACCTTCCTGCGGGCAAACTCTGACATGTTCACTTGGAACCCGTCAGATATGCCTGGCGTTCCCAGGGAGGTGATTGAGCACCACTTAGCCGTGTGCCCTCAGGCACACCCCGTTAAGCAGAAGACCAGGAAGCAAGCACAAGAGAAACAAGACTTCATCGTCCAAGAGATAGAGAAGCTGAAGAAGGCCAAGTTGATACGCGAGGTAGCCCACCCCACCTGGATTGCTAATCCAGTGGTTGTCCCCAAAGCTAATGGCACTGGGCGCCTCTGCGTGGACTTCACAAGTCTCAACAAAGCCTGCCCCAAGGATCCTTATCCACTCCCAAGGATAGATCAAATCATTGACTCCACCGCTGGCTGCGACCTCCTTTGCTTCTTGGATGCCTTCTCCGATTATCATCAAATCAAGATGGCAAAGGACGATGAAGAGAAGATTGCCTTCATCACACCCTATGGTGTGTACTGCTACGTCTGCATGCCCTTCGGCCTAAAGAACGCAGGAGCCACCTTCCAGAGGCTCATGCACAAGGCCTTGGGGGCTCAGATGGGAAGAAATGCAGAAGCCTACGTCGATGACATCGTCGTCAAGACTCGCGAGAGTCATACCTTCATCGAAGATCTAGAAAAAACCTTCGCCAACCTGAGAAAGGTAAACATCAAGCTCAACCCTGCAAAGTGCGCCTTTGGTGTACCGTCGGGCAAGTTGTTGGGGTTCCTCGTGTCTCATCGCGGGATCGAGGCAAACCCTGACAAAGTCAAGGACATCAAGGGAATGCATCCTCCGCGCAATCTTAAGGAAATGCAACGCCTCGCGGGATGCATGGCAGCCCTGGGGCGCTTCATCACGAGGAGCGAAGAGAAGGCCCTGCCTTTCTTCAAGCTCATGAAGTGCACTGGGAAGTTCAAGTGGACTCCAGAAGCTGACAAGGCCTTCACCAAGCTGAAGAGGTACCTCACGAGTCCACCGATCATGGTTGCCCCAACATTCCGCGGGCCCTTGCTGCTCTACATCGCGGCAGCCCCAAGGACTACGAGCACCATCCTCGTCACGGAGCGGGATGCCAAGGTAATCGCCAAAGAGAAGGTCAATCCTCCATGCCCGGGGCTCCTCTTGAGGGAGAGGCAGCAATTCCCTCTACCCCTCTCGAGGAGCTACCCGCTGCAACTTCACCGACCGAGCCGCCCTCTGAAGGCGATGCTCCTGACCTCCATGAGAAGAAGGCTCCTGAAGACTCTACGAAGGTGCAGAAACCCGTGTACTTCGTCAGCATGGTACTTGATACGTCCAATTTGCATCACTATTTTGTATCATAATTTACTGTTATTCATTGATATACTTCATATTTAGACATGATACTTATGTTATTTCCTTTGCTTTCACATGTTTGATGATCATCGGAGGAGCTGCTGCCGGAGTCAGGAATCTGCTGGAAAAAGGACCATCTGGAGACCATATTTTGAAGATCAGGAAAATTCCAGAAAAATACCCAAAAATTATAATTTCCCAGAAGACTCATGGAGCCAGAAGGAGGAGTCGAGAGGGGCCAGGGCTAGCCCACACGCTAGGGCGGCGCGGCCACCCCCCTGGCCGCGCCAGCCCTGTGTGAGGGGCCCCTGGCCCACCTCTGGTCTCGCCCCTTCGCGTACATCATCGTCCCCGAAAACCTAAGTCAGGGGGGGTTCAGAGTTAGACACAGCCGCCTCTGCGGGGCGGAGAACATCAGAGAGAGAAAGCTCTCCGGCAGAGAGAAATCTGCCGGGGAAATTCCTTCCCGGAGAGGGGAGATCGTCGCCATCGTCATCACCATCGCACCGGACTTCATCGGGATCATCATCATCATCATCTCCATCACCAGCACCTTCATCTCCACCATCACCTCGCCATCCCGCTGTAACATCTTGAGTTGGATCTTGTTATATTCATAGGGGAAACTTTCCCGGTGTTGATTACTCTTGTAGTTGATGCTATTGAGTGGAACCGTTGAATTAAGGTTTATGTCCAGATTGTTATTTACCATTATTTCACCTCTGATCATGATCCATATGATGTCTTGTGAGTAGTTCGTTTAGTTCTTGAGGACATGGGAGAAGTCAAGATGTTAGTAGTGAATTATTGTTGAGAAATATTTAATGGTTTGATATTGTTGAGGTGCTATTTCACTAGTGGTGTCATGTGAACGTCGACTACATGATACTTCACCATTTATGGGCCTAGTGAGATGCATTGTGTATTTGGTCACCAATTGTGGGGTTGCTGGAGTGACAGAAACCTAAACCTCCGTTGGGAAACCATTGCACCAGGGAGCGTAGGATCCTAGAGTTTAAGGCTGTGGTTAGATTTATCTTAATTACTTACTTGTATTTGCGGATGCTTGCAAGGGGTATAATCACAAGTGTGTATTTATCCTAGTAAGGGTAGTGCGCTAGCACAGGTTCACCCCCATAACACTTACCAAATCAATAAATAATATTGGCTCTATGAAGCGAAAGCTCTTGACAGAAACCTCCCGTGTGTCCTCGAGAACGTTTGGTTATTATAAGAACACAACCGGCTTGTCCTTTTGCTGAATAAAGGATTGGGCCACTTGCTGCAATTGTTACTACTGTCTTTTATTTACTCGCACTTTATTTACTCGTATTACCAAATACTCCTGAAAACCTGTTTGCTAGTATTTACAGTGATTCCTTGATCAAAACTGCTCATCAACACCTTCTGCTCCTCGTTGGGTTCGACACTCTTATTTATCGAAAGTACTACGATACACCCCCTATACTTGTGGGTCATCAGTACTACGCGACGCGCGGGAGCGCTACACTATGCAACAAAAGCTGCTCTACACCTTGCTGATCGCTTCAAGGAAACTACGTCACTACTTCCAGGGCCACCCGATCAAGGTGGTCACTGATCGGCCCTTGGAGACCATCCTACGCAACCCAAATGTCACTGGGAGGGTGGCAGAGTGGGCCGTGGAGCTTCAACCCTTTGAGATCTCCTTCGAAACAACTAAGGTGATCAAAAGCAAAGCTCTGGCTGAATTCACCGCTGAATGGACTGATCCATTCATCGACGAGCCTCCAGAGGTGGAGTCTACACTCCCCGGAGAAGAGGCCCCAGGATTCTAGGGCATGCACTTCAACGGCGCCTTCAACCTTCCCGGCATGGGGGCTGGGGCCATCCTCACCTCTCCCTCCGGGGACAAGCTCTTCTACGCCGTTCAGCTCTGTTTCAGGCCAGAGCACAAGGTCTCCAACAACATCACGGAATACAAAGGACTACTCACCGGCCTAAGGGCAGCAAATGCCTTGGGCATCAAGCTGTCGGGGGGATGACCCCCGGTAGGGTCAAGAGAGTAGAAAGACACAAGGTCTATGATTGACTTTATGCCGGGTTATCGAGGAAGGGCCTGGCCGGAATATAAGTGCATCGGCCAGGCCGGCATATAATGTGTATCCCGGCTGATACTTGGATATGCCGGCATAGCCGGAATACTTATAAAAGTGTGTCGGCATATACTTAGATATGCCGGCCTAACCATTTTGTGTGTTGTGCAGGAGCAGGGGAGGCCGGATTACCCGACCCTCGTAGGTCGTTGGTCCGGCATATAAGTCCTGGGTATGGCCAACGGTCATATCCGGGATACTTAAGTCAACCAAGGTGTCACATCCCTACAATCAAGGAAGACAACATCCAAGCATGGTAGCAGAGTAAGATGGCAGGGTGCACAGTGGAGGTTACCTACCCTCACTGTGCACAAGTACAAGCTTACCTCAGAATGGTAAGGTCACAGTTCAAGAGGTACAAGGTACAGGGATATGGCGTCCCATCGAGAGCAATCAGGGGCGAAGTCAAGGGTCTCTGCCATCGCCACCAGCTCCTGTTTGGAGTGTAGCCCTTGTCTTGTGGTCTTGTATGACCGTTGTAACCCTGGCCACCACTATATAAGGTGGCACAGGGAGTCCTAGCAAGGGGTCGGTTGGAAGGTTGGTAGCTGGAAGAAGGTTGGAAGGTTGAAGGTAGATTGATCACTCTGTACTCCTACACTTAGCAGTTCATCTTCCTTCTCTAGCAGAGAGCTTGGAAGCACCATTGTGGTGTACTACATCGACCCATATATACAATCAGTAGAGCAGGAGTAGGGGTGTTATCTCCTTACGAGAGCCCCGAACCTGGGTAGATCAGTGTCTCTTTCTGTCGTGCTTTTTAGCTCGTTCCCCTCTCCCGAATCCTCCAGCATCTAGTTCGGCCCCCATTTAAGCCATCCTATGGCATATGTTGTTTCACCACGACGACATTTGGCGCCCACCGTGGGGCATCAGATCGATATGCTGGGCAGAGTGTTCATTCGGACGGGGTCTGTGATAGCAGCTTCGGGAGTGCGCGTGGTCTCTGGCCTCGTCCAGAGGCTAGGCTCGCTCAGTTTCGTCAGTGACAACGCCGGTTGTCTCGGTGGCCGGCCGTTCCCCAGGGATGGCCGGATTATGTCTTTCGGTTCCCACGAGGTGTACGTGGGAACTGAGAGAATTTGCAGGAAGGAGGTGCTGGTGGCGTCGGATCCTCCGTCACATCGGCTGGCTCACGCTGGGCGTAGCGCTCGCTCAGTAGAGTCGGCTGAGGTGATGATGGCCGGCACATCCGTGCCGCCGGCGGAAGATGCCGACAAAGCAGCAGCGGCCGGAGCTTCTCCTCCGGAGCCGCCGAAGGTCAAGAGGTCGGCGCGTCCTCCGTTGGAGCGTGCGGAGAACCTGGCCGGCACTTCCGGTGTGCCGGCTAGGGGCGAGGTTCTTCTTCCCATCATCGACCGGCTTCTCGAGCCGGTGCGATCCGGCGTTGATCCGGAGCAGACAAGGGAGGTCCTGGAGGGATCTCGTCAGGCCCTCGTCGACGAGGCCCTGGCCATGAACCAGGAGCGCGAACGGTTTAACCGGCAACTCCGTGAGTATGAGGCAGCCCATGGTTTTACTCCTGTAGTAATCCGGCCTAGCCGGATAGAAGAGGTTAGAACTAGAGGCAGAAATCTTAATGCTGAGATAGGAAAAGATGCTAGAGATAAGAGTCACACTGCAACTAGTACTGTGCCTAAGGTAGTCTATAGTTCGCCAGTAAAGAACCTTAGAGCGGCGGCCGAAGTAGCTAAGGATTTATCTTGTTTATCCGGCGAAGCACTGCGTGAGCAGCAAGCCCGGCTTAACCAACTTTTGTCTGAAGCTACAAAGCAGCAGGAGGCCTTTAAGAAGGCAAACCCAGGTGCCGGGGCATCCCAGTACATTGTGTCGGCGGGAGGTGCTGGCGCGAGGTCGAGGGGCCAAGCCTCGTCCCCGCATCCTAGCGCCCGGCGTGCCGGAAGTGTGACCTCTGGCCGCCGGGACAAGCAGATCCAGGTGTACGATCCGGCTGCCGCCGGAAAGCAGGCGATGGTGCAGAAGAATGTCGGCCAAGCTGACAAGTATGTCGGCAGCAAGAAGCCCGGCCAGAGTATGCCGGCCGGGCATGAAGCAGCAGCGGCCGTTGGTGGCCGGAGTAACAGTGCAGCCCGGCGTCAGCAACAGGGCGCCGGAGGTGCAGCGCAGCAGCAGGGTGCAGGCCATCCGGGACATCGAGAGGATGACGGCAATTCCGCCCTTGCCAGGGCGGGATATCAGCAGCAGCATCAGCAAGGCCGGCATAGTGAGCAGCATCAGCCAGAGCAGCAGCAGCAGATGATCGCAGGCCCAATAGCATCCCGGCTTGGACCTCGGTCCTTGGAAGCCAATGATGCACGTTTCAAGCTGGACAAGCTCCACCAATCAGAGTTGGTGGAGAGACAAGGAGCTCCGGGCCCTATGTGTTTCGGACCCCGGATTATGGGGGAGCCGGTGCCTTACTTCTTCCAGCTCGCGCGTGGCGCGAGGACATATAATGGCAGTACGAAGCCGGAAGATTGGTTGGAGGATTACTCCACAGCGGTGAACATCGCTGGAGGAAACCTCAGATGGGCGGTACGATATGTGCCGCAGATGTTGGAAGGTCCAGCCAGGATATGGCTGAATAATTTGCCGGCCGGGAGTATCAACGGCTGGATTGATTTCGAAGAGCAGTTTGTGTCGAACTTTACCAGTACATACAAGAGGCCCAACCGTCCGCAGCAGCTGGCTAACTGCCGGCAAGGAGTGAATGAGACTGACCGTGACTATCTGACCAGGTGGTGCACGTTGCGCAATTCCTGCGAAGGAATCAATGAGCAGCAGGCCATCATGTGGTTCGCTCATGGGTGCCAACATGGCACCATGCTGTGGCAAAAGCTTCAGAGGCAAATGCCGGCCACGCTGGCCGAAACAATCAAGATCGCTGATAGTTATGCTCTGGGAGATCCCAAGCAGCCCAGTCTCGATTCACAAGGACAGGGGCAAACCCAGGGGAACACCAGCAATGCCGGGAGACCAGGGCAATACTATCGCCCGGATAACCGGAATAAGAGGAGAGATGAGCGGCCGGATTATCGGTACGGAGCAGCACAAGTTGCAGCTGTGGAGGAAGAGCAAGGGGGCGCCGGCAGTAGCCAGCGTCCGAGATATGAGAACTATCAGCAGCCTCAGCAGCAGCCGCAGTAGCAAGCACAGCCGTTCCAGAAGAAGAATGTCTGGACCAACAAGAATGCCGGCGGAGCCGCCGGCCAGAAGAAGCAGTGGCCGAAGTATACTGTGGGTCTTGCCATGGACAAGCCTTGTGTGTTTCACACATTCCAGCCGGGAAAGCCGGCAAACCATTTGACAAGGAACTGTTCGTGGCTGGACGACATATTGGCAGGTCGTGCAGGTCCCTGGGGACCGGCTAGACCCTCTGTCCCGGCAGCTCCATCGCCGTTGACAGGTGCTAATACAATTGCAGTCCCACCTAGGCCGGTTAATCCTGGGAATCAGAGCAACGCCGGAAATGCCGGCGTAAATCAAGTTGACCAGAGCTATAATCCGGAATATAACGCCGGAGGCCCAGGAGCGGGCCGGAATGAGTACAAGGAGTATGATCAGAGCTATATGGTCTTTGAGACCGAGAGGACAGACAAGCAGAGCTTGTACCGCCGGAGTCTGGAGGTGAATGCCATTATGTCGGCTGTGCCAAAGCTGATGTACTGGTCTGACCAGGCTGTTGGTTGGGACAGGGCAGATCATCCCCGGATCATGCCAAATCCCGGCGGATATGCTCTGGTGATGGATCCGACATTCGTCGGGCCGGCTAATAACGTAAGATTCAGCAAGGTCCTCATTGATAATGGAAGCAGCATCAACATCATGTATCGAGATACGATGGAGAAGCTGGGAATCAAGGAAAATATGCTGGAACCAAGCAAGACCACGTTCCACGGCATTGTGCCGGGACTTTCGTGTGCGCCGATGGGCAAGATCCGGATGGATGTCATGTTTGGCAGCCGGGATAACTGCAGGGTGGAAAACCTCATGTTCGAGGTGGTTGATCTGGAGAGCCCCTACCATGCTTTGCTGGGTAGACCGGCACTGGCAAAATTCATGGCCTCTACGCATGTGGCGTATCTGAAGATGAAGATGCCGGGACCCAAAGGAGTGATCACCATCATTGGTGATTACAAGCGTTCGATGGCATGTGCCACCGCCGGATCCAATCTGGCCGAGACTCTGATCATTGCAGAGGAGAGGAAGAGGCTCAAGCGAGCAGTGGAGATTGCTGAGACGGTCGTGGCCGGCAAATATATGCCGGGCATGACAAATCCCGGCGGCAGTGCTTCTTTTCAAGTAGGCAAGGAAGTCAAAAAGGTGCCGCTGGATGAAGCTTTCCCGGAGCGCCATGCCCTGGTTGGGGCAAGTTTGATCCAAATAGGAAAGCGAGCTCATCAGCTTCCTCCGTGAGAATCGGGATATCTTTGCATGGTCTACTTCGGACCTGCAAGGTGTGCCGAGGGAGCTGGCTGAGCACGCATTGCACGTGAGACCCGATGCTAAGCCAGTGAAGCAGCCGCTCCGGCGGAATGCCGGCGATAGAAGGAAAGCCATATGGGAGGAAGTGGCCAGGCTCTTAGCCTCTGGCTTTATCAAGGAAGTACTTCATCCGGATTGGGTGTCTAATCCGGTTTTGGTGGAAAAGAAGAAAGATGAGCCCGTCATAGTGAAAGTATGGCGGATGTGTGTTGATTACACCAACTTGAACAAGGCATGTCCTAAAGATCCATTCCCGCTGCCTCGGATCGATCAAGTGATTGATTCCACAGCCGGATGTGAACTGTTATCTTTCGTAGATGCTTATTCTGGTTTCCACCAGATCCCTTTATATGAGCCAGATCAAATAAAGACATCCTTTATTACCCCGTACGGGGCTTATTGCTATCTCACTATGCCGTTCGGTTTAAGAAATGCCGGCGCAACTTACCAAAGGTGTATGCAAAAGTGTTTGCACGATCAGATAGATAAAAATGTGCAGGTATATGTCGATGATATTGTCATAAAAACCACAATTAATACATATGATTGGCCCACAAAGTGGAGCAATAAAGGTAAACAATAATAAGTCTTCACCACCGAACCATAATTAGGGTAATATCATTGTCACTTATTGTCACTTTGCCTTCATACATATGTTATATTTCATGACCTATTTGTACACGATCGTGAAGATTCCTCGTCCACACCCTTCTACGGTTGGGGCAGCATTATTAGACCCTCTACAAATACTACACTGGGTTCTGACCCCTAAAAAGATCCCAGAGTCGTAGTCACGGCGGGCGTCCATATTTCATGTACATTGTATGATCTTCTTTTGATTCCCAATGCAATATCCCCAAATTGCTAACTTTAATACATTCCTCCATGATGGCAACTAATACATATGATTGGCCCACAAAAGTGGAGCAATAAATGGAGAAAAAACAATAATAGTCGTTCACCACCGAACCATAATTAGGGTTATATCATTGTCACTTATTGTCACTTTGCCTTCGTACATATGTTATATTTCATGACCTATTTGTACCGTATCGCGAAGAATCCTCTCCACACCCTTCTAGGTTGGTAGCGCATTATTAGACCTCTACAAACCACTACAGGGTTTTGACCCCTAAAAGATCCCAGAGTCTAGCACGGCGGGCGTCCATATTTCATGTACATTGTATGATCTTCTTTCTGATTCCCTAATGCAATATCCCCAAATTGCTAACTTTAATGACATTCCTCCATGATGGCAACTAATACATATGATTGGCCCACAAAAGTGGAGCAATAAATGGAGAAAAAACAATAATAGTCATTCACCACCGAACCATAATTAGGGTTATATCATTGTCATTATGTCACTTTGCCTTCGTACATATGTTATATTTCATGACCCTATTTGTACCGTATCGGAAGAATCCTCGTCCACACCCTTCTAGTGGGTTAGCGCATTATTAGACCCTCTACAAACCACTACACGGGTTTTGACCCCTAAAAAGATCCCAGAGTCATAGTCACGGCGGGCGTCCATATTTCATGTACATTGTATGATCTTCTTTCTGAATTCCCAATGCAATATCCCCAAATTGCTAACTTTAATGACATTCCTCCATGATGGCAACTAATACATATGATTGGCCCACAAAAGTGGAGCAATAAATGGAGAAAAAACAATAATAGTCATTCACCAGAACCATAATTAGGGTTATATCATTGTCACTTATTGTCACTTTGCCTTCTGTACATATGTTATATTTCTGACCCTATTTGTACCGTATCGTGAAGAATCCTCGTCACACCCTTCTACGGTTGGGTAGCACATTATTAGACCCTCTACAAACCACTACACGGGTTTTGACCCCTAAAAAATCCCAAGTCATAGTCACGGCGGGCTCCATATTTCATGTACATTGTATGAATCTTCTTTCTGATTCCCAATGCAATATCCCCAAATTGCTAACTTTAATGACATTCCTCCATATGGCAACTAATACATATGATTGGCCCACAAAAGTGGAGCAATAAATGGAGAAAACAATAATAAGTCATTCACCACCGAACATAATTAGGGTTATATCATTGTCACTTATTGTCACTTTGCCTTCTGTAATATGTTATATTTCATGACCCTATTTGTACCGTATCGGAAGAATCCTCTCCACACCCTTCTATGGTTGTAGCGCATTATTAGACCCTCTACAAACCACCACGGGTTTTGACCCCTAAAAAGAATCCCAGATCATAGTCACGGGGGCGTCCATATTTCATGTACATTGTATGATCTTCTTTCTGATTCCCAATGCAATATCCCCAAATTGCTAACTTTAATGACATTCCTCCATGATGGCAACTAATACATATGATTGGCCCACAAAAGTGGAGCAATAAATGGAGAAAAAACAATATAGTCATTCACCACCGAACCATAATTAGGGTTATATCATTGTCACTTATTGTCACTTTGCCTTCGTACATATGTTATATTTCATGACCCTATTTGTACCGTATCGCGAAGAATCCTCGTCCACACCCTTCTACGGTTGGGTAGCGCATTATTAGACCCTCTACAAAACTACATGGGTTTTGACCCCTAAAAAGATCCCAGAGTCGTAGTCACGGCGGGCGTCCATATTTCATGTACATTGTATGATCTTCTTTCTGATTCCCAATGCAATATCCCCAAATTGCTAACTTTAATGACATTCCTCCATGATGGCAACTAATACATATGATTGGCCCACAAAAGTGGAGCAATAAATGGAGAAAAAAAATAATAGTCGTTCACCACCGAACCATAATTAGGGTTATATCATTGTCACTTATTGTCACTTTGCCTTCTACATATGTTATATTTCATGACCCTATTTGTACCGTATCGGAAGAATCCTCGTCCACACCCTTCTACGTTGGGTAGCGCATTATTAGACCCTCTACAAACCACTACACAGGTTTTGACCCCTAAAAAATCCCAGAGTCGTAGTCACGGCGGGCGTCCATATTTCATGTACATTGTATGATCTTCTTTCTGATTCCCAATGCAATATCCCCAAATTGCTAACTTTAATGACATTCCTCCATGATGGCAACTAATACATATGATTGGCCCACAAAAGTGGAGCAATAAATGGAGAAAAAACAATAATAGTCATTCACCACCGAACCATAATTAGGGTTATATCATTGTCACTTATTGCCTTTCCTACATATGTTATATTTCATGACCCTATTTGTACCGATATCGAAGAATCCTCGTCCACACCCTTCTATGGTTGGGTAGCGCATTATTAGACCCTCTACAAACCACTACAGGGTTTTGACCCCTAAAAAGATCCCAGAGTCATAGTCACGGCGGGCGTCCATATTTCATGTACATTGTATGATCTTCTTTCTGATTCCCAATGCAATATCCCCAAATTGCTAACTTTAATGACATTCCTCCATGATGGAAACTAATACATATGATTGGCCCACAAAAGTGGAGCAATAAATGGAGAAAAAACAATAATAGTCATTCACCACCGAACCATAATTAGGGTTATATCATTGTCACTTATTGTCACTTTGCCTTCGTACATATGTTATATTTCATGACCCTATTTGTACCGTATCGCGAAGAATCCTCGTCCACACCCTTCTACGGTTGGGTAGCGCATTATTAGACCCTCTACAAACCATACATGGGTTTTGACCCCTAAAAAGATCCCAGAGTCGTAGTCACGGCGGGCGTCCATATTTCATGTACATTGTATGATCTTCTTTCTGATTCCCAATGCAATATCCCCAAATTGCTAACTTTAATGACATTCCTCCATGATGCAACTAATACATATGATTGGCCCACAAAAGTGGAGCAATAAATGGAGAAAAAAAATAATAGTCGTTCACCACCGAACCATAATTAGGGTTATATCATTGTCACTTATTGTCACTTTGCCTTCGTACATATGTTATATTTCATGACCCTATTTGTACCGTATCTGAAGAATCCTCGTCCACACCCTTCTACGGTTGGGTAGCGCATTATTAGACCCTCTACAAACCACTACACAGGGTTTTGACCCCTAAAAAATCCCAGAGTCGTAGTCACGGCGGGCGTCCATATTTCATGTACATTGTATGATCTTCTTTCTGATTCCCAATGCAATATCCCCAAATTGCTAACTTTAATGACATTCCTCCATGATGGCAACTAATACATATGATTGTCCCAAAAGTGGAGCAATAAATGGAGAAAAAACAATAATAGTCTTCACCACCGAACCATAATTAGGTTATATATTGTCACTTATTGTCACTTTGCCTTCGTACATATGTTATATTCATGACCCTATTTGTACCGTATCGGAAGAATCCTCGTCCACACCCTTCTACGGTTGGGTAGCGCATTATTAGACCCCTACAAACCACTACACGGGTTTTGACCCCTAAAAAATCCGAGTCTAGTCACGGCGGGCGTCCATATTTCATGTACATTGTATGATCTTCTTTTGATTCCCAATGCAATATCCCCAAATTGCTAACTTTAATGACATTCCTCCATGATGGCAACTAATACATATGATTGGCCCACAAAAGTGGAGCAATAAATGGAGAAAAAAATAATGTGTTCACCACCGAACCATAATTAGGGTTATATCATTGTCACTTATTGTCACTTTGCCTTCGTACATATGTTATATTTCATGACCCTATTTGTACCGTATCGCGAAGAATCCTCGTCCACACCCTTCTACGGTTGGGTAGCGCATTATTAGACCCTCTACAAACCAACTACAGGGTTTTGACCCCTAAAAAGAATCCCAGAGTCATAGTCACGGCGGGCGTCCATATTTCATGTACATTGTATGATCTTCTTTCTGATTCCCAATGCAATATCCCCAAATTGCTAACTTTAATGACATTCCTCCATGATGGCAACTAATACATATGATTGGCCCACAAAAGTGGAGCAATAAATGGAGAAAAAACAATAATAGTCGTTCACCACCGAACCATAATTAGGGTTATATCATTGTCACTTATTGTCACTTTGCCTTCGTACATATGTTATATTTCATGACCCTATTTGTACCGTATCGCGAAGAATCCTCGTCCACACCCTTCTACGGTTGGGTAGCGCATTATTAGACCCTCTACAAACCACTACACGGGTTTTGACCCCTAAAAAGATCCCAGAGTCTAGTCACGGCGGGCGTCCATATTTCATGTACATTGTATGATCTTCTTTCTGATTCCCAATGCAATATCCCAAATTGCTAACTTTAATGACATTCCTCCATGATGGCAACTAATACATATGATTGGCCCACAAAAGTGGAGCAATAAATGGAGAAAAAAAAATAATAGTCGTTCACCACCGAACCATAATTAGGGTTATATCATTGTCACTTATTGTCACTTTGCCTTCGTACATATGTTATATTTCATGACCCTATTTGTACCGTATCACGAAGAATCCTCGTCCACACCTTCTACGGTTGGGTAGCGCATTATTAGACCCTCTACAAACCACTACATGGGTTTTGACCCCTAAAAAGATCCCAGAGTCGTAGTCACGGTCGGCGTCCATATTTCATGTACATTGTATGATCTTCTTTCTGATTCCCAATGCAATATCCCCAAATTGCTAACTTTAATGACATTCCTCCATGATGGCAACTAATACATATGATTGGCCCACAAAAGTGGAGCAATAAATGGAGAAAAAACAATAATAGTGTTCACCACCGAACCATAATTAGGGTTATATCATTGTCACTTATTGTCACTTTGCCTTCGTACATATGTTATATTTCATGACCCTATTTGTACCGTATCGAAGAATCCTCATCCACACCCTTCTACGGTTGGGTAGCGCATTATTAGACCCTCTACAAACCACTACATAGGGTTTTGACCCCTAAAAAAATCCCAGAGTCGTAGTCACGGCGGGCGTCCATATTTCATGTCATTGTATGATCTTCTTTTGATTCCCAATGCAATATCCCCAAATTGCTAACTTTAATGCATTCCTCCATGATGGCAACTAATACTATCGGTGTTCTGGATACCGGGGTATCCCGGTCCACCTGCTCCTGGGCTCCTTCAATGGCCCAGCTTTGGTCCAGGGGTGGAACGACGACCGAAGCCCGACGGAGAAGACCCTCATGGGGAGGCGCCTCATGAGGAAAACGATGGCTAAAACTACTAAGGACCAGAAGACCTCCTCAGGAGCTGTTTCTCGTGAGGGGATGGACCACATCCATGTTAGCTCAGTACGTTTTCGTGCTGAGAAGAAGATAAGGATAGAAGACTGCATACCGTCCACGCTACCCCACGCACCCGCAGGGAGGAGACCAGCTTTTGCCGTGCCTGCATAAAGCGGCACAGTGGTGGTTGGCCACCCCCCTAAAAATAGGGTGGTCGGTGCAGGGCGCCAGAGAAGGACGTCAGCTTCCTCCACCCACTCATGTGGACCGGCGCCACTGCTCTATGAAGACTACGTCTATGGAAGACCCAAGACAACAGCTGTCCCCCTCCTTGGCCGTTGTGGCAACCCCTTCCCCAAGATGATAAGGGGAAGGAGGACCTCGACACCATAAAAGGAGGGGAGCCCACCCCTTAGAGGGGATCCGATCTTCATCTCCGGGCTCCTAGCTAGGCTAAGTTGGTTCTTCTACCTCCGGCCAGTTAGAACTCTATAACCAAGGCCTTGTACTCCTCGCAAGGTATCGCATCATAATACAAGAAGGCGGGAAGTAGGGGTTTTACACCTCACCAGAGGGCCCTAAACCTGGGTAAAGCTCGGTGTCTCTCTCTGCAGTGTGTTGTGCGTTTCGACGTCTCGAGGCTTCCGCCGCCGTGTTTCGTTGAGATCCAAGATCTCACACGTTCAGCCCCCTGCGTTCAAATCTTTGGGTCTGTTGCGTGGTACCCCGTGTTCTTGCGACACGAAATCCATCAACATTTGGCGCGCCAGGTAGGGGGCTGTGGTATGTTTTCTTCTAGATCTGCTTCGACATGGCCGACGCCAACGCAAGGCGTGAGCGTCTTTGCCGCCGCAACGCCGTTCGGGGATAACCGAGCCCATCTTCCGTCGTCAGCATGTCTTGGCCGAGGCGGAAGAGGAGGAAGATCTGGAGTCCTCCTACCTCCCGTCCGGGCGTACAGAGCCTTCGCTCTCCTTCACCGCCACCGCTACTTCTCATGCTCATTCTGGGAGTCAGTTGACTCCTGCGCAGGCGCTCGTCATGGCGCAGGAGCTGCTGCGTATCAACCCACTATGGACGGGTGTGAGGGGTGGCGCGCTTGAATCGCCGAGCATGTCGCCATCGCCAATGAAGACCCGGCCCAGGGAGGAGCCCAGGGCGCGAGAGAACCAGATTTGGCGGCGGGGATGGGAAGGCCGCTAAGGCCAAGAAAGTGGTTTCCCGTCCACATCTTCGCCGTGCGGGGAGCCCAGCTGCCAAATCATCCAACGCGCTCCGGAAGACACCACGCGTCTCCCTGGAGCGCCGCCACGAAAATCATGACCGTGCCATCGATGACATCGGCGAAGCTGGCAAGAATGTCAAGACCCCCGGGGACCCAATCTACAACCCCGGGTGCCTTGCTCTCATTCGCCAGCAACGCTATGTGGTCTGGCCTGACAAGTTCCAGCCGGACATCGGCGCGCGTTAAAACGGGACCACTAACCCCGTCGAGTTCCCTCCAGCTCTACGTCATCGCCGTTTAGGCCGTGCGTGGAGATCAGCGTGCGATGGCCAATTGGTTTCCTATGGCCCTCAAAGACGCTCTGCGGACTTGGCTCATGAATCTTCCTCACAAATCCATGACTTCGTGGAAGGACTTGTGCCGTCAGTTCGTTGCCAACTTCATGCCAACGTACGAGCGCCCCGCCACCAAGACGATCTCAAGGCGGTGTGTCAGTACAAGGGCAAACCGCTTCGTCAGTATATCCAGCGCTTCAGCCAGATGAGGAACAAGATTCCCCAGATCTCCAATGAGGAGGTCATCTCCGCATTCTCCACGGGCGTCTCTGACATCAAGATGAGGGAGAAGCTGTCCATGAATGATGAGCTGACCTCCATCGTCAGGCTCTTCGAAATCGCTGATAGATGCGCCAAGCCGAGGAGGGGAGACTCTTCGTGCACAACTTGCTGGAGGCGCTTCCCCCAAAGCTGAAGTCCAAGGACCCCAAGCGTAAGGAGGTGATGTCCTCATGGCGGAGCCTGATCACAAACAGCGCCGGGGACCACTCCGACCGCGATAAGGTCGTCGCCGTCACTACTGCATCCTCCACAAGAAGGACACTCACAATACTAATGATTGTTGGGTAGTCCGGAAGTTTCATGAAGAGAATGGAGTCACCAAGCACCGTGGAAGTAGCCGTAGCTACGGCAAGGGTGGATCCCGGGGCGATCACCGCGACAACGATCGGGACAAGGGTCGCCGCCGCGATGATCTATCTCGTGCAGATCCGAGCCGCTACCGCTGCCTCCCGCCGGCGAATGATCATCGAGAAGAGACCAGGGGGGCTATCAAGAGCCACGAGGCTTCGCCGCCTGCCTCCTAGGTGGAGCCCAAGATCCTCTGTCTAATCATCACTTCAAGCAGCTGTTGCGAGAGATCACGGTGGCGCAGCCCATTGTCAAGAACTGCTTGATGAAGTGGTCTACCAGCAAGATCGGCTTCGACGAGGAGGATCATCCAATCTCCACGAAGGCCGTGGGCACAATTCCTCTCTTGTGCACGCCTACCATCAATAACATCGCCATCAACCATACTCTCATTGATGGAGGGGTGGGCCTTAACATCATCTCCCTTGAGGTCTTTGAGAAGATGCAAGTGTCGTGCCATCGGCTCATGCCAACCCAACTGTTCTTTGGGGTAACAGAGGGTTCTACAACGCCAATCGGGCAGGTATGCCTGCCCGTCACCTTCGGCACACGGGACAACTACAGGACAGAAAGCCTCAACTTTGACGTTGCCTACATCGCGTTGCCGTACAATGCCATCCTGGGCTACCCAGCCCTGGCGAGATTAATGGCGGCAACGCATCATGGCTTCAACGTCCTCAAGATTCCAGGCGCCAACGGCACGATCACCGTGCGCTGCAACGAAAAGGATGCTCTCCGTTCTGTGGAGCATGTCTACCGTGAGGCCGCACCATGTTCCCCCGCCGATGAAGATCTGCTGGAGCATTCTGGTGACCTCACGAGGAAGAAGTAGCTCGTGTCGCAAGAGCGACCTGCAGCCAAGAAGGCCTCTCATGAGCCCCTCCTGCCGGGCTTGTCAAGGAAGAAGTTCGCCTCCTCTACGTCAGCTGCGCCAAGCGAGGACCTGGTCCATCCAATGCTAGACATGAGCATTGGGGAAGCTGCGGTACCCTCAGGGAGGAGGCCCCAGTTTACCCAAGAGTGCTGCTGACAAAGAAGGTTCCGCTCCAAGCTGGGGGCTGCGAAAACTTGTCACCATCGGGGCAGAGCTTTCCCCCAAATAGGAAAGCACGCTCGTCACCTTCCTGCGGGCAAACTCTGACATGTTCACTTGGAACCGTCTAGATATGCCTGGCGTTCCCAGGGAGGTGATTGAGCACCACTTAGCCGTGTGCCCTCAGGCACACCCCGTTAAGCAGAAGACCAGGAAGCAAGCACAAGAGAACAAGACTTCATCGTCCAGAGATAGAGAAGCTGAAGAAGGCCAAGTGTTGATACCGAGGTAGCCCACCCCACCTGGATTGCTAATCCAGTGTTGTCCCCAAAGCTAATGGCACTGGGCGCCTTGCGTGGACTTCACAAGTCTCAACAAAGCCTGCCCCAGGATCCTTATCCACTCCCAAGGATAGATCAATCATTGACTCCACCGCTGGCTGCGACCTCCTTTGCTTCGTGGATGCCTTCTCCGTTATCATCAAATCAAGATGGCAAAGGACGATGAAGAGAAGATTGCCTTCATCACACCCTATGGTGTGTACTGCTACGTCTGCATGCCCTTCGGCCTAAAGAACGCAGGAGCCACCTTCCAGAGGCTCATGCACAAGGCCTTGGGGGCTCAGATGGGAAGAAATGCAGAAGCCTACGTCGATGACATCGTCGTCAAGACTCGCGAGAGTCATACCTTCATCGAAGATCTAGAAAAAACCTTCGCCAACCTGAGAAAGGTAAACATCAAGCTCAACCTGCAAAGTGCGCCTTTGGTGTACCGTCGGCAAGTTGTTGGGGTTCCTCGTGTCTCATCGCGGGATCGAGGCAAACCCTGACAAAGTCAAGGACATCAAGGGAATGCATCCTCCGCGCAATCTTAAGGAAATGCAACGCCTCGCGGGATGCATGGCACCCTGGGGCGCTTCATCACGAGAGCGAAGAGAAGGCCCTGCCTTTCTTCAAGCTCATGAAGTGCACTGGGAAGTTCAAGTGGACTCCAGAAGCTGACAAGGCCTTCACCAAGCTGAAGAGGTACCTCACGAGTCCACCGATCATGGTTGCCCCAACATTCCGCGGGCCCTTGCTGCTCTACATCGCGGCAGCCCCCAAGGACTACGAGCACCATCCTCGTCACGGAGCGGGATGCCAAGGTAATCGCCAAAGAGAAGGTCAATCCTCCATGCCCGGGGCTCCTCTTGAGGGAGAGGCAGCAATTCCCTCTACCCCTCTCGAGGAGCTACCCGCTGCAACTTCACCGACCGAGCCGCCCTCTGAAGGCGATGCTCCTGACCTCCATGAGAAGAAGGCTCCTGAAGACTCTACGAAGGTGCAGAAACCCGTGTACTTCCAGCATGGTACTTGATACGTCCAATTTGCATCACTATTTTGTATCATAATTTACTGTTATTCATTGATATACTTCATATTTAGACATGATACTTATGTTATTTCCTTTGCTTCACATGTTTGATGATCATCGGAGGAGCTGCTGCCGGAGTCAGGAATCTGCTGGAAAAAGGACCATCTGGAGACCATATTTTGAAGATCAGGAAAATTCCAGAAAAATACCCAAAAATTATAATTTCCCAGAAGACTCATGGAGCCAGAAGGAGGAGTCGAGAGGGGCCAGGGCTAGCCCACACGCTAGGGCGGCGCGGCCACCCCCCTGGCCGCGCCAGCCCTGTGTGAGGGGCCCCTGGCCCACCTCTGGTCTCGCCCCTTCGCGTACATCATCGTCCCCGAAAACCTAAGTCAGGGGGGGTTCAGAGTTAGACACACCGCCTCTGCGGGGCGGAGAACATCAGAGAGAGAAAGCTCTCCGCAGAGAGAAATCTGCCGGGGAAATTCCTTCCCGGAGAGGGGAGATCGTCGCCATCGTCATCACCATCGCACCGGACTTCATCGGGATCATCATCATCATCATCTCCATCACCAGCACCTTCATCTCCACCATCACCTCGCCATCCCGCTGTAACATTTGAGTTGGATCTTGTTATATTCATAGGGAAACTTTCCCGGTGTTGATTACTCTTGTAGTTGATGCTATTGAGTGGAACCGTTGAATTAAGGTTTATGTCCAGATTGTTATTTACCATTATTTCACCTCTGATCATGATCCATATGATGTCTTGTGAGTAGTTCGTTTAGTTCTTGAGGACATGGGAGAAGTCAAGATGTTAGTAGTGAATTATTGTTGAGAAATATTTAATGGTTTGATATTGTTGAGGTGCTATTTCACTAGTGGTGTCATGTGAACGTCGACTACATGATACTTCACCATTTATGGGCCTAGTGAGATGCATTGTGTATTTGGTCACCAATTGTGGGGTTGCTGGAGTGACAGAAACCTAAACCTCCGTTGGGAAACCATTGCACCAGGGAGCGTAGGATCCTTAGAGTTTAAGGCTGTGGTTAGATTTATC
The DNA here is from genome assembly GCA_007115705.1 of Dactylis glomerata. Taxonomy (NCBI): domain Eukaryota; kingdom Viridiplantae; phylum Streptophyta; class Magnoliopsida; order Poales; family Poaceae; genus Dactylis; species Dactylis glomerata. Next base: position 36,942 of record QXEO01001196.1, read on the forward strand.
TTAATTACTTACTTGTATTTGCGGATGCTTGCAAGGGGTATAATCACAAGTGTGTATTTATCTCTAGTAAGGGTAGTGCGCTAGCACAGGTTCACCCCCATAACACTTACCAAATCAATAAATAATATTGGCTCTATGAAGCGAAAGCTCTTGACAGAAACCTCCCGTGTGTCCTCGAGAACGTTTGGTTATTATAAGAACACAACCGGCTTGTCCTTTTGCTGAATAAAGGATTGGGCCACTTGCTGCAATTGTTACTACTGTCTTTTATTTACTCGCACTTTATTTACTCGTATTACCAAATACTCCTGAAAACCTGTTTGCTAGTATTTACAGTGATTCCTTGATCAAAACTGCTCATCAACACCTTCTGCTCCTCGTTGGGTTCGACACTCTTATTTATCGAAAGTACTACGATACACCCCCTATACTTGTGGGTCATCAGTACTACGCGACGCGCGGGAGCGCTACACTATGCAACAAAAGCTCCTACACCTTGCTGATCGCTTCAAGGAAACTACGTCACTACTTCCAGGGGCCACCCGATCAAGGTGGTCACTGATCGGCCCTTGGAGACCATCCTACGCAACCCAAATGTCACGGAGAGGGTGCAGAGTGGGCCGTGGAGCTTCAACCCTTTGAGATCTCCTTCGAAACAACTAAGGTGATCAAAAGCAAAGCTCTGGCTGAATTCACCGCTGAATGGACTGATCCATTCATCGACGAGCCTCCAGAGGTGGAGTCTACACTCCCCGGAGAAGAGGCCCCAGGATTCTAGGCATGCACTTCAACGGCGCCTTCAACCTTCCCGGCATGGGGGCTGGGGCCATCCTCACCTCTCCTCCGGGGACAAGCTCTTCTACGCCGTTCAGCTCTGTTTCAGGCCAGAGCACAAGGTCTCCAACAACATCACGGAATACAAAGGACTACTCACCGGCCTAAGGGCAGCAAATGCCTTGGGCATCAAGCTGTCGGGGGGATGACCCCCGGTAGGGTCAAGAGAGTAGAAAGACACAAGGTCTATGATTGACTTTATGCCGGGTTATCGAGGAAGGGCCTGGCCGGAATATAGTGCATCGGCCAGGCCGGCATATAATGTGTATCCCGGCTGATACTTGGATATGCCGGCATAGCCGGAATACTATAAAAGTGTGCGGCATATACTTAGATATGCCGGCCTAACCATTTTGTGTGTTGTGCAGGAGCAGGGGAGGCCGGATTACCCGACCCTCGTAGGTCGTTGGTCCGGCATATAAGTCCTGGGTATGGCCAACGGTCATATCCGGGATACTTAAGTCAACCAAGGTGTCACATCCCTACAATCAAGGAAGAAACATCCAAGCATGGTAGCAGAGTAAGATGGCAGGGTGCACAGTGGAGGTTACCTACCCTCACTGTGCACAAGTACAGCTTACCACAGAGTAAGGCCACAGTTCAAGAGGTACAAGGTACAGGGATATGGCGTCCCATCGAGAGCAATCAGGGGCGAAGTCAAGGGTCTCTGCCATCGCCACCAGCTCCTGTTTGGAGTGTAGCCCTTGTCTTGTGTCTTGTATGACCGTTGTAACCCTGGCCACCACTATATAAGGTGGCATCAGGGAGTCCTAGCAAGGGTCGGTTGGAAGGTTGGTAGCTGGAAGAAGGTTGGAAGGTTGAAGGTAGATTGTCACTCTGTACTCCTACACTTAGCAGTTCATCTTCCTTCTCTAGCAGAGAGCTTGGAAGCACCATTGTGTGTACTACATCGACCCATATATACAATCAGTAGAGCAGGAGTAGGGGTGTTATCTCCTTACGAGAGCCCCGAACCTGGGTAGATCAGTGTCTCTTTCTGTCGTGCTTTTTAGCTCGTTCCCCTCTCCCGAATCCTCCAGCATCTAGTTCGGCCCCCATTTAAGCCATCCTATGGCATATGTTGTTTCACCACGACGACATTTGGCGCCCACCGTGGGGCATCAGATCGATATGCTGGGCGGAGTGTTCATTCGGACGGGGTCTGTGATAGCAGCTTCGGGAGTGCGCGTGGTCTCTGGCCTCGTCCAGAGGCTAGGCTCGCTCAGTTTCGTCAGTGACAACGCCGGTTGTCTCGGTGGCCGGCCGTTCCCCAGGGATGGCCGGATTATGTCTTTCGGTTCCCACGAGGTGTACGTGGGACTGAGAGAATTTGCAGGAAGGAGGTGCTGGTGGCGTCGGATCCTCCGTCACATCGGCTGGCTCACGCTGGGCGTAGCGCTCGCTCAGTAGAGTCGGCTGAGGTGATGATGGCCGGCACATCCGTGCCGCCGGCGGAAGATGCCGGCAAAGCAGCAGCGGCCGGAGCTTCTCCTCCGGAGCCGCCGAAGGTCAAGAGGTCGGCGCGTCCTCCGTTGGAGCGTGCGGAGAACCTGGCCGGCACTTCCGGTGTGCCGGCTAGGGGCGAGGTTCTTCTTCCCATCATCGACCGGCTTCTCGAGCCGGTGCGATCCGGCGTTGATCCGGAGCAGACAAGGGAGGTCCTGGAGGGATCTCGTCAGGCCCTCGTCGACGAGGCCCTGGCCATGAACCAGGAGCGCGAACGGTTTAACCGGGCAACTCCGTGAGTATGAGGCAGCCCATGGTTTTACTCCTGTAGTAATCCGGCCTAGCCGGATAGAAGAGGTTAGAACTAGAGGCAGAAATCTTAATGCTGAGATAGGAAAAGATGCTAGAGATAAGAGTCATACTGCAACTAGTACTGTGCCTAAGGTAGTCTATAGTTCGCCAGTAAAGAACCTTAGAGCGCGGCCGAGGTAGCTAAGGATTTATCTTGTTTATCCGGCGAAGCACTGCGTGAGCAGCAAGCCCGGCTTAACCAACTTTTGTCTGAAGCTACAAAGCAGCAGGAGGCCTTTAAGAAGGCAAACCCAGGTGCCGGGGCATCCCAGTACATTGTGTCGGCGGGAGGTGCCGGCGCGAGGTCGAGGGGCCAAGCCTCGTCCCCGCATCCTAGCGCCCGGCGTGCCGGAAGTGTGACCTCTGGCCGCCGGGACAAGCAGATCCAGGTGTACGATCCGGCTGCCGCCGGAAAGCAGGCGATGGTGCAGAAGAATGTCGGCCAAGCTGACAAGTATGTCGGCAGCAAGAAGCCCGGCCAGAGTGTGCCGGCCGGGCATGAAGCAGCAGCGGCCGTGGTGGCCGAGAGTAACAGTGCAGCCCGGCGTCAGCAACAGGGCGCCGGAGGTGCAGCGCAGCAGCAGGGTGCAGGCCATCCGGGACATCGAGAGGATGACGGCAATTCCGCCCTTGCCAGGGCGGGATATCAGCAGCAGCATCAGCAAGGCCGGCATAGTGAGCAGCATCAGCCGAGCAGCAAGCAGCAGATGATCGCAGGCCCAATAGCATCCCGGCTTGGACCTCGGTCCTTGGAAGCCAATGATGCACGTTTCAAGCTGGACAAGCTCCACCAATCAGAGTTGGTGGAGAGACAAGGAGCTCCGGGCCCTATGTGTTTCGGACCCCGGATTATGGGGGAGCCGGTGCCTTACTTCTTCCAGCTCGCGCGTGGCGCGAGGACATATAATGGCAGTACGAAGCCGGAAGATTGGTTGGAGGATTACTCCACAGCGGTGAACATCGCCGTATATTTCATGACCCTATTTGTACCGTATCGCGAAGAATCCCTGTCCACACCCTTCTACGGTGGGTAGCGCATTATTAGACCCTCTACAAAAAACTACATGGGTTTTGACCTCTAATAAGATCCCAGAGTCATAGGCACGGCGGGCGTCCATATTTCATGTACATTGTATGATCTTCTTTCTGATTCCCAATGCAATATCCCCAAATTGCTAACTTTAATGATATTCCTCCATGATAGCAACTAATACATATGATTGGCCCACAAAAGTGAAGCAATAAATGGTGAAAAAAATAATAATAGTCATTCACCACCGAACCATAATTAGGGTTATATCATTGTCACTTATTGTCACTTTGCCTTTGTACATATGTTATATTTCATGACCGTATTTGTACCGTATCGTGAAGAATCCTCGTCCACACCCTTCTAAAGTTGGGTTGCGCATTATTAGACCCTCTAGAAATCACTACACGGGTTTTGACCCCTAAAAAAATCCCAGAGTCATAGTCACGGCGGGCGTCCATATTTCATATACATTGTATGATCTTCTTTCTGATTCCCAATGCAATATCCCCAAATTAATAACTTTAATGACATTCCTCCATGATGGCAACTAATACATATGATTGTCCCACAAAAGTGGAGCAATAAATGGTGAAAAAATAATTATAGTCATTCACCACCGAACCATAATTAGGGTTATATCATTGTCACTTATTGTCACTTTGCCTTCATACATATGTTATATTTCATGACCCTATTTGTACCGTATCGTGAAGAATCCTCGTCCACACCCTTCTACAGTTGGGTTGCACATTATTAGACCCTCTACAAATCACTACACGGGTTTTGACCCCTAAAAAAATCCTAGAGTCATAGTCACGGCGGGCGTCCATATTTCATGTACATTGTATGATCTTCTTTCTGATTCCCAATGCAATATCCCCAAATTGCTAACTTTAATGACATTCCTCCATGATGGCAACTAATACATATGATTGTCCCACAAAAGTGGAGCAATAAATGGAGAAACAATAATAGTCATTCACTACCGAACCATAATTAGGATTATATTATTGTCACTTATTGCCACTTTACCTTCGTATATATGTTATATTTCATGACCCTATTTGTACCGTATGACGAAGAATCCTCGTCCACACCCTTCTATGGTTGGGTAGCGCATTATTAGACCCTCTACAAACCACTACAAGGGTTTTGACTTCTAAAAAGATCCCAGAGTCATTGTCACGGCGGGCGTCCATATTTTATGTACATTGTATGATCTTCTTTCTGATTCCCACTGCAATATCCCCAAATTGCTAACTTTAATGACATTTCTCCATGATGGAAACTAATACATATGATTGGCCCACAAAAGTGGAGCAATAAATGGAGAGAAAAACAATTATAGTCATTCACCACCGAACCATAATTAGGGTTATATCGTTGTCACTTATTGTCACTTTGCCTTCGTACACATGTTATATTTCATGACCCTATTTGTACCGTATCGCGAAGAATCCCTGTCCACACCCTTCTACGGTTGGGTAGCGCATTATTAGACCCTCTACAAAAAACTACATGGGTTTTGACCCCTAATAAGATCCCAGAGTCATAGGCACGGCGGGCGTCCATATTTCATGTACATTGTATGATATTCTTTCTGATTCCCAATGCAATATCCCCAAATTGCTAACTTTAATGATATTCCTCCATGATAGCAACTAATACATATGATTGGCCCACAAAAGTGGAGCAATAAATGGTGAAAAACTAATAATAGTCATTCACCACCGAACCATAATTAGGGTTATATCATTGTCACTTATTGTCACTTTGCCTTCATACATATGTTATATTTCATGACCCTATTTGTACCGTATCGTGAAGAATCCTCGTCCACACCCTTCTACAGTTGGGTTGCGCATTATTAGACCCTCTACAAATCACTACACAGGTTTTGACCCCTAAAAAAATCCCAGAGTCGTAGTCACGGCGGGCGTCCATATTTCATGTACATTGTATGATCTTCTTTCTGATTCCCAATGCAATATCCCCAAATTGCTAACTTTAATGACATTCCTCCATGATGGCAACTAATACATATGATTGTCCCACAAAAGTGGAGCAATAAATGGAGAAAAAACAATAATAGTCATTCACTACCGAACCATAATTAGGATTATATTATTGTCACTTATTGCCACTTTTCCTTCGTATATATGTTATATTTCATGACCCTATTTGTACCGTATGACGAAGAATCCTCGTCCACACCATTCTATGGTTGGGTAGCGCATTATTAGACTCTCTACAAACCACTACAAGGGTTTTGACTTCTAAAAAGATCCCAGAGTCATTGTCACGGCGGGCGTCCATATTTTATGTACATTGTATGATCTTCTTTCTGATTCCCACTGCAATATCCCCAAATTGCTAACTTTAATGACATTTCTCCATGATGGAAACTAATACATATGATTGGCCCACAAAAGTGGAGCAATAAATGGAGAGAAAAACAATTATAGTCATTCACCACCAAACCATAATTAGGGTTATATTGTTGTCACTTATTGTCACTTTGCCTTCATACATATGTTATATTTCATGACCCTATTTGTACCGTATCGCGAAGAATCCCTGTCCACACCCTTCTACGGTTGGGTAGCGCATTATTAGACCCTATAAAAAAACTACATGGGTTTTGACCCCTAATAAGATCCCAGAGTCATAGGCACGGCGGGTGTCCATATTTCATGTACATTGTATGATCTTCTTTCTGATTCCCAATGCAATATCCCCAAATTGCTAACTTTAATGATATTCCTCCATGATAGCAACTAATACATATGATTGTCCCACAAAAGTGGAGCAATAAATGGTGAAAAAATAATAATAGTCATTCACCACCGAACCATAATTAGGGTTATATCATTGTCACTTATTGTCACTTTGCCTTCGTACATATGTTATATTTCATGACCCTATTTGTACCGTATCGTGAAGAATCCTCGTCCACACCCTTCTACAGTTGGGTTGCGCATTATTAGACCCTCTACAAATCACTACACGGGTTTTGACCCCTAAAAAAATCCCAGAGTCGTAGTCACGGCGGGCGTCCATATTTCATGTACATTGTATGATCTTCTTTCTGATTCCCAATGCAATATCCCCAAATTGCTAACTTTAATGACATTCCTCCATGATGGCAACTAATACATATGATTGTCCCACAAAAGTGGAGCAATAAATGGAGAAAAAACAATAATAGTCATTCACTACCGAACCATAATTAGGATTATATTATTGTCACTTATTATCACTTTGCCTTCGTACATATGTTATATATCATGACCCTATTTGTACTGTATCGTGAAGAATCCTCGTCCACACCCTTCTACGGTTAGATAGCGCATTATTAGACCCGCCACAAACCACTACACGGGTTTTGACCCCTAAAAAATACCAGAGTCATAGTCACGGCGGGCATCCATATTTTATGTACATTGTATGATCTTTATTGTGATTCCCAATGCAATATCCCCAAATTGCTAAATTTAATGACATTCCTCCATGATGGCATCTAATACATAGGATTGGCCCACAAAAGTGGAGCAATAAATGGAGAAAATACAATAATTGTTGTTCACCACCGAACCATAATTAGGGTTATATCATTGTCACTTATTGTCACTTTGCCTTCGTACATATGTTATAATTCATGACCCTATTTGTACCGTATCGCGAAGAATCCTCGTCCACACCCTTCTACGGTTGGGTAGCGCATTATTAGACCCTCTACAAACCACTACACAGGTTTTGACCCCTAAAAAGAACCCATAGTCATAGTCATGGCGGGCGTCCATATTTCATGTACATTGTATGATCTTCTTTCTGATTCCCAATGCAATATCCCCAAATTGCTAACTTTAATAACATTCCTCCATGATGGCAACTAATACATATGATTGGCCCACAAAAGTGGAGCAATAAATGGAGAAAAAACAATAATAGTCGTTCACCACCGAACCATAATTAGGGTTATATCATTCTCACTTATTGTCACTTTGCCTTCGTACATATGTTATATTTCATGACCCTATTTGTACCATATCGCGAAGAATCCTCGTCCACACCCTTCTACGGTTGGGTAGCGCATTATTAGACCTCTACAAACCACTACACGGGTTTTGACCCTTAAAAAGATCCCAGTGTCATAGTGACGGCTGGCGTCCATATTTCATGTTCATTGTATGATCTTCTTTCTAATTCCCAATGCAATATCTCCAAATTGCTAACTTTAATGACATTCCTCCATGATAGCAATTAATACATATGATTGGCCCACAGAAGTGGAGTAATAAATGGAGAAAAAATAATAATAGTCGTGCACCACCGAATCATAATTAGGGTTATAACATTGTCACTTATTTTCACTTTATCTTCGTACATATGTTATATTTCATGACCCTATTTGTACCGTATCACGAAGAATCCTCATCCACAACCTTCTACGGTTGGGTAGTGCATTAGTAGACCCTCTACACACTACTACATGGGTTTTGACCCCTAATAAGATCCCAGAGTCGTAGTCACGGTGGGCGTCCATATTTCATGTACATTGTATGATCTTCTTTCTGATTCCCAATGCAATATCCCCAAATTGCTAACTTTAATGACATTCCTCCATGATGGCAACTAATACATATGATTGGCCCACAAAAGTGGATCAATAAATGGAGAAAAACAATAATAGTTGTTCACCACCGAACCATAATTAGGATTATATCATTGTCACTTATTGTCACTTTGTCTTCGTACATATGTTATATTTCATGACCCTATTTGTACCGTATCATGAAGAATCCTCATCCACACCCTTCTACGGTTGGGTAGCGCATTATTAGACCCTCTACAAACCACTACATGAGTTTTGAGCCCTAAAAAAATCCCAGAGTCGTAGTCACGGCGGGCGTCCATATTTCATGTTCATTGTATGATCTTCTTTATGATTCCCAATGCAATATCCCCAAATTGCTAACTTTAATGATGTTCCTCCATGATGGCAACTAATACATATGATTGGCCCACAAATGTGCAGTAATAAATGGAGAAAAATAATAATAGTCGTTCACCACTGACAAGGGTATAGTCAATAGAGCCCATTAGTTGAGTACCCCTGAGGCCCGTTAAGCTAGGCCCAATTGTAGTGATAGTCGAATACGAGTTATTACCGTATGTCGATATTTGTAATCTGTATCGAACCCTACCCGATCTTCGAGACCTGGCCACCTATATATAGGGGCCAGGAGGGGACGGTGTAAGCCAGGTTGAAAGCAAGCCAGGTTGAACACCCAAGTTTACTTTCGATATACATCTATTTCGACTAACTTTACCTTCGAGTTCATCCGACGCCCTATCTCCCCGATCCTAAGTCCTTCATCTAGGACATTTGTCGAGTTAACCCTCGTCAATTGGCGCCGACCGTGGGGACTCTGGGCGTTGGAATCATGAATTCGACGGCTTTTTCGCTTTTAGCCAACAGCAGTCCAGAAGTCGACAGAAGTCAAGAGGTGGAGCTAACAATTGGAAGTTTGAGCATCTTCATCGGGCCGTCGGGTTCCTCTCGCCTTTCGGATTCGACGAAACAAGGTCAAGATCCGTCGGCACAAGAACCCGAAACAACAGTAGTGATGGAGTATTCTGAAGGCTCTTCCAGCGAGGTAAACTCGCCGGTCAGCCTAGAGAAAGCATTAATCGCAGAAAGTGACGAAATTCAGGAAAAATTCGACTCAGAAGAAAAAGTGTGTCAGACGCACAACAACGCAAGGGACCTCGCCGTAGGAAGCAGCGGCGTCTCCAAAGTACATCAGTTATGCGTTATTATCACTGAAGCAGAAGATGGAAACAACAGCAAAGGAAGCAAGAAGTTCGACAGGCAAGTCGACAAAGTGAAAGATCACAACAAAAGGGAAAAGGAGAAAATACACGTCTCAACAGGTGAATGGAGAATGATTACGTCAGCCATTAATCATGGTATAGAAGTCCCCGAAGGATCGCGAAGAGAAGTTCTAATGGGATATCAATATGCACTATATCAACACAAGAAGAAACTAAGGGAGGAAAGAGACATGATGTTTCAAGACAACAACAGCATATCAAGGGAAGAATACTGGGAAGACTATAGTGAAGACTCAGAATATAGCAGAGAGAGGCGTGGAGATCCAAAACACAAAAGAGGGGCAACAGCACGTGACAGAGAAGAAGGGTACTCGAGGAGCCCCACCCCACAGCTAGAAGAGGAGGAAGAGGACCTGATACAAAAAATGCCAGAGGCGGCATTAGCAGCAGCACAAGCGTATTTACTAGCCACAAGACCAGAGCATGGGGACCCGCGAGAAGATATGCATCGAGCCGCGATACGAAGCCTTGGAATAGTAGAAGGTAAAATCAAGGAGTGAGCCCCAGAGTTGAAGTCGACAAGCTACAAGGGAAGCGGCAAGGAGAAGTTCAGGTACAAGTACTCAAGCGATAACTATAGTGAATCATCAGAAGAGGAAAAACGACAGAAAAGGAAGAAGGATGCAAGAAGTATAATAGCACAAGCTCGAGTAGATAAATCGCGGCATGCTTGGAGGGAGGAAAATTACGAAGACGATGATAAAGATATGGGTGCGTTATGCTTTACCCGTAGGGTTCGCAAAACGCGAGTACCCAAAGGATTTAAATTACCTCATGATCAGAGCAAGTACGATGGGTCGCAGGAACCCACATTGTGGCTATCAGATTATCTACAAGCAGTACAGATATTAGGAGGAACAAAAGCGACCGCAATGCAAAGTTTGCAGCTACACCTCACCGGCGCTGCCCGGTCTTGGTTGAACACCCTACCCGACGAATCCATTGGAAGCTGGGGGGAACTCGAAAGTCAATTCGCAAGAAATTTTCGTTCCATCTACAAGCGCCCAGCATCACTGGAAGAAGTTAAAGCATGTGTGTAGAAGAAAGGCGAAACGCTAAGATCTTACATACAACGCTGGAGTATAATTAAAAACTCAGCAGAGGACGTCTCCGATGAGCGAGCAATAGACGCCTTTTCAGAAGGACTTCGTCGCTCAGATCTTGTGGAAGAAATAGGAAGAACAAGACCTACAATAGTAACTGAGCTAATGGAACAGGCCAACAAATTCGCTGATGGAGAGGATGCGTATAACAATAAAAGAGGACGGTCGCCAGAAGTCGACAGAATAAGTCGACAAAGAAGACGATACCGCAGCGGGGGCAACCAAGGAAGGCGAAATCAGGTAGCCGCAGGCTATATACTAGAAGAAGAAGAAGGATACGAAAGTAGGAGGTTTCCAGCAAAAGGAACAGAAAAATCAAGATACTCTGGCCCTTCGGCTGAAGATATGCTATACGGACCTTGTCGAATCCACTACGCGTATCTCGACGGGAAAAGGGTCTCAAATCACCAGATGAAGGATTGTAGAACATTCCTAAGGTTGCAAGGTGCCATGGGCTCGAGCCAAGAAGGAAGGAAAGGAGAAAAACGTAGAAGTCAAGGATATCAAACTCAAAGGTTATCAAATCATCTAGAGTCAAAAGTATATATATCAGCCATGATTCAACCGGTGCCCAAGTCGAAAAAAGAGCGAAAGAGCATATCCAGGCAAGTGAACCTAGCAATATCGTCACCACCAGCCACCACAGAGTACCTATGATGGTCAGAGCAACCAGTGAAGTTTAGTAGAGTAGATCACCCACGAAAAGTTCCTAGGCCGGGCCATTCACCTATGGTTCTAAAAGCGCAAATAGGAGGGTACGACATCGGAAGAGTGTTCATGGATGCAGGGAGCGGCATAAACTTAATATATGCCAGAACACTGAAAGCTATGTGCATATCACCGACGAGTCTGAAGCCAACAGACTGCTCTTTCCACGGGATAGTACCAGGAGCAGCAAATTACCCCTTGGGAAGAATAGAACTCGATGTCTGCTTCGGTAGCAGCGAAAACTATAGAAGAGAGAAACTGGAGTTCGAAGTTATGGATTGGCCGTCACAATATCATGCAATCCTGGGGCGACTAGCATTTGCAAAATTCATGGCAGTACCGCACTACGCGTATCTCACGTTAAAAATTCCAGGGCCCAAAGGAACAATAACAGTACAGCGGAGCTTTGAAGTAGCCAACACATGCGACAGAGAATTCAACAAAATGGCGCAAACCTTCGGCATGACAGCAGAATACGAGAGGTTAAAAGGAGAAACAGATCATAATGTGCTACCCGACGTTGGACGATCCCTGCCAGATAAGGCCTTCGACACGACGCAGGATTCAAAGAAAATTCAGGTCCACCCTACAGACCCAAACAAGACGACATCAATTGCGGTGAACTTGGATCCCGCATAGGAAGGCGCGCTTGTCGAGTTCCTCCGTGAGCGCTGGGAAATCTTCGCCTGGTGTCCATCGGACATGCCAGGGGTTCCTAGGGAACTCGTCGAGCACGCACTAAATGTAGATCCCAAGGCGAAACCAGTCAAGCAACCACTGCGACGATTCGATGAACCCAAGAGGAAGGCAATAGCGTCAGAATTGCACAGATTAGAAAGTGCTGGATTTATCAGGGAAATCAAAACTTCGAGTTGGGTGTCAAACCCAGTAATAGTACCCAAGAAGAACACAGACGTACAAAGAGTATGTGTCGACTACACATCTCTCAATAAGCATTGTCCAAAGGATCCCTTCCCTTTACCCCGCATCGATCAAATAATCGACTCAACAGCGGGCTGCGCAAGGCTTTCCTTTTTGGATGCATATTCTGGCTATAACCAGATCAAGCTGAAGAAAGAGGACGAGGAAAAAACGGCCTTTATCACACCGTACGGGGTGTTTTGCTACCAAGTGATGCCATTTGGCCTAAAAAATGCAGGAGCAACTTATCAAAGGATGATGCAGAGTTGCCTCGGGAGCCAAATAGGGCGCAACATACAAGTCTACATTGATGATGTAGTCATCACCACAAGAGAGGAGAAATCTTTAATAAGTGACTTGGCAGAAACCTTCGACAACCTGAACAAGTTCAAGCTTAAGCTGAACCCGACAAAGTGTTCCTTCGGAGTTTCAGCAGGGCAACTTTTGGGGTTCTTGGTATCCGCATGAGGAATAGAAGCAAATCCAGAGAAGATTCAAGCAATTCTAACAATGGGGAAACCCACAAAACTCCACGACGTACAAAAATTAGCAGGACGAGTCGCGGCATTAAGTCGTTTCGTTGCTCGACTAGGGGAGAAGGCGCTCCCTTTTTATGCACTTATGAAGAAGTCAGACGACAAATTTGAGTGGACAGAAGAAGCAGACACAGCATTTGCGCAATTGAAAAAAGTGCTTTCCACACCGCCAGTGCTGGTCGCACCTAAAGAAAAAGAGCCACTACTACTGTACATCGCCGCAACCCATCAGGTGGTAAGTACAGTTCTAGTAGTCGAAAGAAGTGAAGAAGGCAAAGCTCATGGCGTCCAAAGACCGGTATATTTCATCAGTGAAGTGCTATCTCCAACCAAACAGAGGTACCCGCATTATCAGAAGTTGGCGTACAGTGTCTTCACTACTGCACGTAAATTACGACAGTATTTTACCGTGCACCCGATTATAGTGGTCAATGAAGCACCACTATCGAACATATTGAACAACCCTTTAGCAACAGGCCGTGTCTCTTTGTGGGGAATCGAGTTATCTCCCATGGACATCACGTACGAAAAAAGGAAGGCGATCAAGTCGCAAATCTTGCCAGACTTTACAGCAGAGTGGCTCGAGCTGCAAAGCACAGGACCACCAGATTTATCGAGTACCTGGACAATGTATTTCGACGGTTCTAAGCGAGTCCAAGGCGCAGGCGCAGGAGTAGTATTGATATCGCCTCATGGCGACAAACTAAAGTATGTCCTAAGGATGAGTTTCCCACAGGCTTCTAACAATGAGGCAGAGTACGAGGCCTTACTGCACGGAATGAAGATGGCTAAAGCTTGTGGAGCAACTCGCCTAAAGATATTTGGAGACTCTAACCTTGTTGTCCAGCAAGTTATGAACAGGTGTGACACAATCAATGACAACATGATGGCCTACAAGAATTTGTACCATTATCTAGAAGGAACGTTCGACGGATGCGAAGTCTCTCACGTCAGCAGGAACAGTAATGAAGAAGCCGACACTTTAGCAAATATCGGATCACAATGCTTACCTGTGACATCTGGAGTATTTTGGGAAGAAATAGCAGAAAGGTCAATAAAAAGTGCTAAAAGTTCGACTACCACGACAAGCTCGGGGGCTATGACAGAACCAGAGGAGGTCATGATGATAGAAGAAACATGGATGCAGCCATATATTGCGTACATGATAAATAAGAAGCTACCAGAAGATGCAGTGGAGGCTAAAAGGATAACTCGAAGAGCGAAAGTGTTTGTCGTGATTGAAGGGAAACTATACAAGAGAAGTATTACAGGCGTTTTACAACGCTGTGTCACACCCCAAGAAGGGCAAACAATATTGAAAGACATACACGGCGGAGTATGTGGCCATCACGCCAGCAGCAGAGCAATAGCGGCAAAAGCTTTTCGAGCGGGATTCTATTGGCTAACAGCCATCGAAGACGCGAAAGATATAGTTCGAAAGTGTGAAGCATGTCAAAGGTTTGCATCCAGACCACACGCACCAGCAGCGGAGCTACAAACAATACCATTATCTTGGCCCTTCGCACAATGGGGACTCGACATGGTAGGAAAGTTACACAAATCTTGGCCAGGAGGGCATGTCTATATGCTAGTGGCAGTCGACAAATTCACCAAATGGGTGGAAGCGGCCCCAGTAACAACTCAAGACTCTACAGCAGCAATCAGTTTCATCAAGTCGATAGTTTTTCGTTTTGGTGTACCACATAGCATCATCACAGACAACGGGACAAATTTTACTTCAAAAGAATTCAGAAGTTATTGCGAAGGATTGGGAATTAAGCTTAAATTCGCATCGGTGGCGCACCCGAAGACAAATGGGCAAGTCGAAAAAGCTAATGGCTTGATAAGTAGTGGAATAAAAAAGAGGCTTTTAGCACCTCTCGAGAAAGCCAAGAGCGCTTGGGTAGAAGAATTGCGCTCCGTTCTTTGGAGCCTAAGAACTACGCCCAATGCAGCAACTCAAGAAACTCCTTTCTTCCTGGTCCATGGCGCAGAAGCCGTGATTCCAGTCGAAGTTACACACGAAGCTCCAAGAGTGACAGCATATGACGAGGCGACATCAACAGAAGCATTACAAGACGACGTCGACGCACTAGATGAAGCAAGAGACAAAGCATTAGAAAGGGCTACGCAATATCAACAAAGTCTACGAAACTACCATAGTAGTCGAGTTCATCCACGATCCTTCATGGTGGGAGATCTTGTTTTGTGACTTAGGCAAGACAGCCATGGCAAATTGGAGTCCCCTTGGGTGGGACCTTACATCGTCACGGAAGTAATACCAGGAGGAGCATATCGACTACAAGACAAGAAGACCGGGAAGGACAAAAGCAACCCGTGGAATGCAGAACAGCTACGACGTTTTTACGCGTAGACTAAGTATAAATATCAGTATATTCGAGTTAACCTTCTGGACCCAGAACATGAGGCCACAGGTCGGGTTTCTTTGGGTTGCACTCGACAAAATTGTACGATTCTCGTGTTACTTCTCCGCTCGGGGGCTTCAACCCCTGGGTCGTACGAAAAGTCGTTATGATAAGATGGAGGGGTTTTTTCTTCACTACAAGGTTGTTTACACAACCCGATAAATACAAAGAAAACTTGGTTCATCAAAAAGAACCCGATATCATCTTTACATTTATAGGTTCGCAAAGAACCCGACATATGAAAGCATGTCTCAGAACATGACTTGTTCTCATGGTACTAGTAAACGATATCGAAACAAAGTACGAATATTTATTGCAAATATCATTGCAGGAAGGACATTGTCAAACGAAATTACATGGATAAACAGATCCTAATAAAAGAGGGCTTCAAGCTTCATACTCCTTCTGGCAAAGAGTGCCATTGTAGATCTTCACGTCAAACTTCGACGTACCAACGTGGAAGTCAAAGGCCATGATGAAGCCCTGATGGATGTCGTGGTCTTCAGCAAATTGCGACCAGCCTCCTCTGAAGTACTGTTCGCCGTTGCCATCATACCACACTTCCACCTCATAGGGGATGCCGCCGCCAGACTGTTCACGAAGAACCGCCTCTCGGAGTTCGCGGCCATCCATAAACTTCGTGAAATCTAGCGGCAAGCGCTGAATCTCACGGCACTGCGCCATGGCAATGCAAAGGAAAGAAAATATACGGGGAGGTGCAGAAGGAGCAGCTGGAGCAGCAGATGGAGGAGCGGTTGGACCTGGAGTAACGTTAGTCACCTTGGGCTTGTTCTTGCTACCAGGTGGGCGGCCGGGACGGCGCTTCGCCGGAGCATCTGAAGAAGTTCCCGCGGTGCTAGTAACCTTGGGTTTATTCTTGCTACCACGAGGGCGACCCCTACCTCGTGGGGCCATCGGGGATCCAAGGTTCAGACGAGAACTTCCAGCGTCAGCCACGAGCACGACAGAAAAATCTCGCAAAAACCCTAGATAGAGGAAGAAGACGATGCGGCGGAGGAGAAGTTTAATTAGGGTTTTCTACCTTAATCAGCGGGCACTTTTATTTATAAGCACATACTATTGGGCTTTTGGGCTGCATCAAAGTCCGTGAAACACAATTTACAAAGGGAGTTAAATTCTGCGCACGGCAGACGATAATATCAATGAAGAAAAGGAAAAAAAAGAAGAAGGGGAAGGATTATGTGATATGGAAACCGCGACTTAAGCTCGGGGGCTCGTCAAGATATCCACAGAAGAAAGAGGAGCTGAACTTTGAGCCTATGCTTGACTACAAGTTGCCAAACATAGACTCGGGGGCTACTCCCATCGGGAGCGCTGAGCGCGCACCCGATAGAGATGAGATGGTGAATATTTTAGATGAAGAAAGGATAAAACTTCGACTACGTAGTCGACAAATTGAAGAGAGATTACTCCCATCAGGAGCGAGTTTTATGGTTGTAGAAACCCGAATATTTTCAGTCAAACTTTGACTGCGACATAAGATTCTCGAGTTGCGTTATCGCAACAAAACTCGAATGCCGTGATTTATCACGAAGGTAAGACCCCGGGATCCGTCCTGTGTGGCCTGGTATACGCACATGGATGCGCTCTGCTGGTATGTATCTGTGTCTACGACGCGAAGAAAATCCTGGTGGACGCACTGGGTACCTTGAGAATCACTGGGATTCATTCTTTGTAAGTCCTAAATGCGGCAAAAGAGTGGGTTTGCCCGGTATCCCGAATTCAAATCCAAGGGGATTGAATTTGAAGTAGGTGGCAAGTATCTGTTCCGGCAGTTAACTGACCTCTTGATCCGTCAGAGTTGTCAGGCTTGTTCATGAAAACCCCTTGCGAAAAAATCGTGAAATATAACTCGAAAGACCAAGTCGAAGATTTGAAGATGCGAGGAATTGATCAAGTCGAAGATTTGAAGATTAGAGATTCAACCTGAATCTACAATTCTGGTAGAATCTCAGGGGCTACTGACAAGGGTATAGTCAATAGAGCCCATTAGTTGAGTACCCCTGAGGCCCGTTAAGCTAGGCCCAATTGTAGTGATAGTCGAATACGAGTTATTACCGTATGTCGATATTTGTAATCTGTATCGAACCCTACCCGATCTTCGAGACCTGGCCACCTATATATAGGGGCCAGGAGGGGACGGTGTAAGCCAGGTTGAAAGCAAGCCAGGTTGAACACCCAAGTTTACTTTCGATATACATCTATTTCGACTAACTTTACCTTCGAGTTCATCCGACGCCCTATCTCCCCGATCCTAAGTCCTTCATCTAGGACATTTGTCGAGTTAACCCTCGTCAACCACTGAACCATAATTATGGTTATATCATTGTCACTTATTGCCACTTTACCTTCGTATATATGTTATATTTCATGACCCTATTTGTACCGTATGACGAAGAATCCTCGTCCACACCCTTCTATGGTTGGGTAGCGCATTATTAGACCCTCTACAAACCACTACACGGGTTTTGACTCCTAAAAAGATCCCAGAGTCATTGTCACGGCAGGCGTCCATATTTTATGTACATTGTATGATCTTCTTTCTGATTCCCACTGCAATATCCCCAAATTGCTAACTTTAATGACATTTCTCCATGATGGAAACTAATACATACGATTGGCCCACAAAAGTGGAGCAATAAATGGAGAGAAAAACAATTATAGTCATTCACCACCGAACCATAATTAGGGTTATATCGTTGTCACTTATTGTCACTTTGCCTTCGTACATATGTTATATTTCATGACCCTATTTGTATCGTATCGCGAAGAATCCCCGTCCACACCCTTCTACGGTTGGGTAGCGCATTATTAGACCCTCTACAAAAAACTACATGGGTTTTGACCCCTAATTAGATCCCAGAGTCATAGGCACGGCGGGCGTCCATATTTCATGTACATTGTATGATCTTCTTTCTGATTCCCAATGCAATATCCCCAAATTGCTAACTTTAATGATATTCCTCCATGATAGCAACTAATACATATGATTGGCCCACAAAAGTGGAGCAATAAATGGTGAAAAAATAATAATAGTCATTCACCACCGAAACATAATTAGGGTTATATCATTGTCACTTTGCCTTCGTACATATGTTATATTTCATGACCCTATTTGTACCGTATCGTGAAGAATCCTCGTCCACACCCTTCTACGGTTGGGTTGCGCATTATTAAACCCTCTACAAATCACTACACGGGTTTTGACCCCTAAAAATATCGCAGAGTCGTAGTCACGGCGGGCATCCATATTTCGTGTACATTGTATGATCTTCTTTCTGATTCCCAATGCAATATCCCCAAATTGCTAACTTTAATGACATTCCTCCATGATGGCAACTAATACATATGATTGTCCCACAAAAGTGGAGCAATAAATGGATAAAAAACAATAATAGTCATTCACTACCGAACCATAATTAGGATTATATTATTGTCACTTATTATCACTTTGCCTTCGTACATATGTTATATATCATGACCCTATTTGTACTGTATCGTGAAGAATCCTCGTCCACACCCTTCTATGGTTAGGTAGCGCATTATTAGACCCGCTACAAACCACTACATGGGTTTTGACCCCTAAAAAATACCAGAGTCATAGTCACGGCGGGCATCCATATTTTATGTACATTGTATGATCTTTTTTGTGATTCCCAATGCAATATCCCCAAATTGCTAAATTTAATGACATTCCTCCATGATGGCATCTAATACATAGGATTGGCCCACAAAAGTGGATGTGACAACCTCAAATTTGATACAAATTCGAAGTGCCCGTTATGTATTCCACCGCAATCCCAGAACCGTTGTTGCGATATACATAACGTAGTTGGTAACCAGTTCCATAGACATTACAATACGATGATTCAAATACAATGGTCATATAGACCAAGTCATATTACAACACAATATAGCAGCGGAAATAACGTCTTCGGGTCCATGCCTTCACCCTACAGGCAATGGCGACTCATGGAGACGAGCTTAGTTCTGGTACTCTTCCTCATACCCTTCCTCCTAGTATTCTTCCCCATAGTCTGGCCAAGTTGATAGCTAGGGACACAGCCGTGAGTACATTGGATGCACTCGCAAACCATCTTATAAATGAAAAGATGAAGTAGATATGCAAAGTTGATATGGTGGACTAAGCACTAAGTTTATTTGCAAAAGCTAGTTTTATTTCCCAAGAATGTTCATTTGTGGAAAAGAAGTTTAGTTCTCTAGGTTTAATCTAAAGAGGACTTCAAGTGTGTCAACATCATTGTCAAGTCAAGTCATTCCCCAAGTTCACCATTATCACTTTTAGTCCTGACAAAAGTCAAGTACAGCTTGCCAACCGTCCATGACCGCGGACGCGGCTATTCGAATAGTTTGAAAACCTCTGCAGAGGGGTACACTTTACCCACAAGATTCGATACATCTGCCGGGAGAAATCCACGGATCGTCATACACAAGTATGCGGGGTTCAGATAATCAAACAAACTCTTTCACTTGCTTACCCTAGTATAGGATCCTTCCCTAGAGCCCGGGGTACGGAATGCCCGCTCCGGAGCCTCTAGTTCTGGCCATCCCGGAGACCGGGTTACTGGAATCCACCTAGTTCAGAAGTAGCCGCGCACGGTGTCCTTCCATAAAGATTTGATACAAGGCCTCCCATACTAAGATAAACAAGCTACGGATTAAGCCCCTTCCCATATAGGGGTAATGTGGTTGTACGGTATAATTGGCTCCCATGGTACATCACTCGTTTTCATTGAGAAATACATTTCATAGTTCTTAGTCAAGATTGATTTTCTTTCATAAAGCCATCCTGTAGGAGCAATCTCCAATTCAAATTTCAAGTTCAAGTCACCACTTTCAAAACGAGTTCCCCTTATAGATGACCTCAATATTATTAGCGACTAAGCAACTACATTGAGTGATGACACTACTAACTATGGTTGTATAAACTCAACTTGATGCTCTTGCTAAGCAAGATATCAATATACCTCTATCATTCTACTCTAGCAATTCAATCATGCAATTTACTTAAAACAAGTAGAATGCAATAGTAGAACTAGGCATTTGGAGTATGATTCAAAAGATGGCTTGCCTTGGTTGGCAAAGTGTCCGGGGTATTCTTCTTCTTCTTGATAATAATCCCCTCCAATATCCTCCTTGGCAACACTAGCGTCTAATAACGAATAAACACAAAACACACCATCACTACACAATGCTAACAACACATCAAGCACACATCTTGGTTTGCTAACAATAGCATTCATGTTGCATTTTAGGGTGTTGGATGGTAAGTTTTTCTTCTAAGCTTTCTTCAAGTGTGCAAGTGAGATTCTTTACTAGGTGTCATAAGTTGTTCACTTTCTAAGCATTGGTATTGGTTTTAGAGGTATTAGTACTATTTCAAGTGGGAGGGCTCAACTAAGTGAATTGGTATGGAGGGCAAAAATTAATTCTAAGTGTGCAATAGTGATCTATCATTTTATGCTACAAGATAGGATTGGGGTTAAGGTGTAATTGCTCACACTAATAGGGTTTGGGGTTGATTAGGGTTTACTAACAGTAAGAGGGGTCATTGGTGAGGTCACATTTTAATTTTCATGATTTTTGATGGTTTAAATAATTTTCTAGAAATATTCTATGGTTAATGAAGCTATGGTCACACTATTCATATCTAATTAAATTCCTAACTTATTTTGAAATCTAACCAGTTCTACTGTGTAGAGTATTTTACCAGCTTTCCAACGCATATTTATTTGCTACAAATGGATTCCTAAAACTCTTGGAATTTAAGTTTGAAAAACACATCTGAATCATATTTGAATTAATTCAAACAGGCGGGAAAATAATTAAAAACTAAACGGACCGATTTCTAACTAGCTGGGCCGAGCCTGAACAGAACCCGAACGGGCCAGCCCAGAAAAATGTTTCGCACGGCGGGGGAAAAATAAAACGGGGCCTGACAGGTGGGGCCTACTGGTCAGATCTAATTAGAATCCCGAATCGGTACGCTAGCGTTGGATCAAGATCGAACGGCTCGGGCTCATCGTCTACCTCAGCACGGGCGGGGCTCACCTACGTTGCAGTGAAGAATGCTCGACGGCGAGGGAGTGACGTAGAGGATGCAGAGCTCGTCGGCGACGTGCGGAATCGGCTGCGGTGCGTCTCCTCCACCGATTCCCAGCGGCGGCTTGCTCCCAGGTGGTCGAACGCGGCGGCGCTCCGCTCGTCCAGTACCTCGTCGGCGTTGCAGGTGTCGACGAACCAGAGCGAGAGGGGTGAAATGGGGTTGTCTGGGAGGTAGCTGGGAGTGGGGTGCTTCTCCTCGTTTGATCGGCGGGGCTTTTTATAGGCCGGAGCGACGAGGGTAAGCTCGGCCAGAAGCTCGCCGGCTCGGGGGCCCTGGCAGCGTTCGAAGGTCATAGCGTGCACGGGGGCCTCGGGGGCGTGCTGGGAGGGGACTGGCTCGGCCGTGGAGTGCTGTGCGTCTACTCTGGCGCCTCCAGGGTGGTCGGCATCGTGCAGGGAGAAGAGGAACTGGGAGGGGGCCCTGGGCGCACATCTCTTCTTCCCTCCTCTTCTCATAGCTTGGGTCGGGGCTGGGGGCGCTGGAGTCGATCGAGGCACCATCCAGGAGCATGGCTACAGCGCGGGAGCAAGCCAAAACAGTGCATCCACAGTAAACTCGATTTGGTTTGATTTCTCTCTGCCAGTGTTCGACGAAATGCCCGCAAGAACTTGAAATTTGAATTTTTGAAAATTTCCAGTTTGGGTGATCAACATATCGGCCCAGGTTTCCAAATATATTTTTGTTACCAAGAATGGTTCAGTTTTGCAGAAATTTATATTTCAAAATTGGATATGGTCCCTGTTTCAGATTCAAACTTTAGCAGATGATTGAGTCAAGCTCTGGGTTGAATTTTGAGTAGATTCTTGTTGGTTGAGTTAGTTTGTAACTTGGTTAAGCTCAACTAACTGGCCAAACATGAAGGGGGTTTACAGATTTCTTAATCTAAGGGCTCAAAGTGGTGTAGTCAAACAGATTTCCTAGATCATCTCAATCTTCTCTTTTTCTTTCTTATTTTTATTTCTGGTTTCTTTGATTCTTATAATCTTTCTCAATTGATTCTGTTGGTTCACTTAGAATTATCTAACCAATGCTCAATCAAAAATAACACACATGAAATCATAGAATACTTAGAATAGAAAACACATGTATGCATAAAATAATAGAGAAAAAGTTTATCTGGGTCCAAAATTTGGTACTTTATTTAATAAGAAGGGGATTACAATTTCTGAGTTGTTACAGTGGAGCAATAAATGGAGAAAATACAATAATTGTCGTTCACCACCGAACCATAATTAGGGTTATGTCATTGTCACTTATTGTCACTTTGCCTTCGTACATATGTTATATTTCATGACCCCATTTGTACCGTATCGCGAAGAATCCTCGTCCACACCCTTCTACGGTTGGGTAGCGCATTATTAGACCCTCTACAAACCACTACACAGGTTTTGACCCCTAAAAAGATCCCATAGTCATAGTCACGGCGGGCGTCCATATTTCATGTACATTGTATGATCTTCTTTCTGATTCCCAATGCAATATCCCCAAATTGCTAACTTTAATAACATTCCTCCATGATGGCAACTAATACATATGATTGGCCCACAAAAGTGGAGCAATAAATGGAGAAAAAACAATAATAGTCGTTCACCACCGAACCATAATTAGGGTTATATCATTCTCACTTATTGTCACTTTGCCTTCGTACATATGTTATATTTCATGACCCTATTTGTACCATATTGCGAAGAATCCTCGTCCACCCTATTTGTATCATTCTCACCCTGCTAGAACACAGGCTCTCAACATATATTCAAGTATTTGATTCACTCTTTCAGTCTGTCCATCAGTCTGAGGGTGATAAGCGGTGCTGAATGTCAATTTGGTTCCCAAGGCTTGATGCAAACTTTTCCAAAATCTCGAGGTGAATTGGGTTCCTCGATCGGAAACTATGGTTTTGGGGACTCCATGCAAACTAACAATTCTGGATAGATACAGGTCCGCTAGCTGTCCCGAGTTATAAGTGGTCTTGACAGGAATAAAGTGGTCTTGACAGGAATAAAGTGGGCTACTTTGGTCAGTCTATCCACAATGACCCAAATAGAGTCGTTGCCACGGCTAGACCTTGGAAATCCAGTGATGAAATCCATTCCAACAGATTCCCACTTCCATTCCGGAACTTGCAAAGGTTGCAGCAGTCCAGCAGGACGTTGATGTTCAGCCTTGACTCTTTGACAAATATCACACTTAGAGATGAACGATGCAATCTCACGCTTCATTCCACGCCACCAAAATTGTTCCTTCAGATCTTGATACATCTTAGTTCCACCGGGGTGAATGGAGTAAGGGGTCTCATGGGCTTCCTTCATAATCACTTCCTTCAATTCTGAATCAGCAGGCACACAAATACGTCCTTTATACCAAAGAACTCCTTGATCATCTTCTTCAAATCCTGGCACCTTGCCGGAACCAATTCTGCGCTTGATTCCTTCAATACTCTCATTTCCCTTCTGGGCTTCTTTGATTTGGCTCATCAAGGTGGGTTGAAACTCAAGGTTGGCTAGGAATCCTTGACTGACTAGTTCCAATCCAAATCTTTCAAACTCTTGGTGCAACATAGGTTGCTCTTCCTTGATCATCATATTTAATGAGCATGGCTTCCGACTCAATGCATCGGCCACTACATTGGCCTTACCGGGGTGATAGTGAATTTCCAGATCATAATCTTTGATCAACTCTATCCATCTTCTTTGCCTCATGTTTAACTCCTTCTGAGTGAAAATATACTTCAAACTCTTGTGATCAGTGTAGATCTCACAACGGTTGCCCATCAGATAGTGCCTCCAGGTCTTCAAAGCTAATACCACGGCTGCTAACTCCAGATCATGGGTCGGATAATTTTCTTCATGAGGTCGAAGCTGCCGAGAGAGGTAAGCTATGACCTTGCCTTCTTGCATTAACACACAACCAAGTCCAAGCTTGCAAGCGTCGCAATAGACATCAAAGTTTTTGGTGATATCGGGCATGGTTAGGACGGGGGCGGTCACCAATCGCTTTTTGAGCTCTTGAAAACTCTCTTCACACTTAGGGGTCCATTCAAACTTCTTGTCTTTCTTCAACAGTTGGGTCATCGGCCGGGCAATGCTTGAAAACCCTTCAACAAATTTGCGGTAATATCCCGCTAATCCGAGAAAACCTCTAACTTCGGTCTGAGTGGTAGGGGCTTCCCATTCCATGACTGATTTGATCTTCTTGGGGTCCACGGATATTCCTCCCGTGGATAATACATGGCCTAAAAATCCAACTTCCTTCAACCAGAACTCACATTTACTGAACTTGGCATACAGCTGATGCTCTCTTAAGGTTTCTAAGATTAATCTCAAATGGGTTGCATGCTCTTCTTCGGACTTGGAGTAGATAAGAATGTCATCAATGAAGACAACAACAAACTTATCCAAGAACTCCATAAAAACCTTATTCATCAGGTTCATGAAATAAGCAGGGGCATTGGTTAATCCAAATGACATTACGGTGTACTCATACAATCCATATCGGGTAGTGAAGGCTGTTTTGGGGATATCCGTTGCACGGATCTTCAGTTGGTGATATCCAGTTCTGAGATCTATCTTTGAGAAGACTCTAGCTCCAGTCAATTGGTCAAACAAATCTTCAATCTTGGGGAGAGGGTACTTGTTCTTGATGGTCACATCATTTAGCTTGCGGTAATCAGTGCACAGTCGGCTAGAACCGTCACTCTTATCCACAAACAGAACGGGTGATCTCCAAGCAGAAGAACTTGGCTGAATCAATCCTTTGCTCAAAAGGTCATCCAATTGCTTCTTCAACTCAACTAATTCAGCTGGGTTCATACGATAGGGTCGTTGGGCGATCGATCCAGTTCCGGGAATAAGCTCAATGATAAACTCAATATCACGATCCGGTGGCATTCCGGGTAGCTCATCGGGAAAAACATCCGGGTACTCACAGACGATGGGAACTTCCGTTATGGTTGGCCCTGAGATACTCTTATGACATCGAGTGGTTTGGGGTGGTTTTACGGATACATGCTTGACTATGATTCCGGTGCTACTCTTCATGGTGATGGTCTTCTTGGCACAATCTATCACTCCTTGATGGAGAGACATCCAATTCATACCAAGAACTACTTCCAAACCTTTGGTTCCCAACACTATCAAATTGGCTAAGAAAGCTATTCCATGAATTTCTATGGGCACTGCCAAGCAGGTACAACTGGCTTTGGTTATCGACCCAGGAATTTGCACAGACATGACATCTTTCAAGGGTGTGGGTTGAAGTCCACTTTTATCAACGAATAATTGGGTAACAAATGAGTGTGATGCTCCGGAATCAAACAGAACTCTTGCAAGAACTGAGTTAACAGGGAACATACCAAGCACAACGTCAGTTGCTTCCTGAGCTTCTTCAACATTCATGTGGTTCAGACGGCCTTGAGAATGAGGCTGGTACCTTGGTGGATAATTCTTGCCATTCCCCACACGGCGCTGTTGCTGAGCAGGAGCAGTGGTCTTGGATGCATCATTAAGCTTCTTGGGGCACTCATTGGAGTAGTGCCCTTTGAGTCCGCACTCATAACAGGTAACTCCAGACTTGTCACCAGGCTTGGGTAACATAGGGGCGCCATTGGGCCTTGGAGTATTGGTGTTGAAGTTGTTGCCACTCGGTCTTGGGGGTGCACGGTTGAAGTTGTTGCTGGGTGGACGGTTGGGATAGTTGGGACGTGGAGCAGGTGCAGACGGCCTCATAGGTCTAGGGGCGAAACCCATAGGTGCATTTCCCCTTGGCTTCTGCGAGTTGCTCGAGTTGCCCTGATACATCATACGGCGCTTGCGGTTCTCGGTAGCTTGCTTGAGTTTGCCTTCCATCTGAATGGCAGAGTCAACCAGTGACTCCAGGTCGGCAAAGTGGATGATGACCAGGACACATTGCATCTCATCATGAAGTCCATCCAGAAACCTTTCTTGCTTCTTCTCTGTGGTGTTGGTGTCATCTGGGGCATACCTAGACAAGGTAAGGAACTTGTCACGGTAATCCACCACAGACAAGGAACCTTGCTTCAGATTTCTGAACTCATCTCTCATCCTTTTCACCAATCCCATAGGGACATGGGCTTTGCTAAACTTGCTCTTGAACTCCTCCCAAGGCATCACATACCCTGGGGCTTGCATTGCACGAGTGCTATCCCACCAAGCTCTTGCTGCTCCAGCAAGGTAGTGGGTGGTGTACAAGACCTTCTCATTCTCACCAACTTCGGCGACTGCCAGATTGTTTTCCATAGTGCGAAGCCAATCATCGGCATCTAAGGGCTCTTCAGACTTAGCAAATATAGGTGGGTTGGTGTTCTGGAAACTCCTTAACTTGGATCGGTGATCTCCATTGCCATTGTTTTCTCCTTCACCGTTGCCATTGCCATTGTTGTGGTTCATTGCCATCTGGGTTATCTGCTGAAGAGTGGCCAAGTTAGCTTGGCGCTCAGCTCGGGCTGCTTCCCTATCTTCCATGATCAACCTTAGCAATTCGGCCATTTCCGGGTTCGGGGGTGGTGGTGCTCGCGGCATCTGAAGATAAGGTGTGTAAGACAAGAGGGAAAAGCTAATTGCTAAGATTTAAAGGTAACATGGATGATGCAATTTTGTCTTACTAAGGCCTTAAGGGCCAAATTCATATTTCATTCAACACTCATCAAGCATATCATACATACGAGTTCACACATTACAAATGGTTTACATCAAACCATTGCGACTCGTCTACTAGAGAGGGGGATACAACTCACACCTACACGAAGTGACACAAAGTGGAACTCATAGCTAGATAACCCGTGGATCTCTGATCTAAACAGCGGGCTCCTCGGGGTCTTCCTCCTCATCACTCACAATGAATCCATTGTGCCCACCATCTTCCGGATCATCAAGGTCCTCCATGAAGTCATCCTCATCACTAATGAGGGCATTATCCTCCTTGCGGAGATCAATGCCTTCCTCCTCACCAAGGTGATCCTCAAGACTCTCAATGTACTCAGTCAATTCTGCCACATTGGCCTTCAACTCCTCAATGTCCTGATCCTTCTCATCGCGCTGGTGACGAAGGCTCTTGCGCTCCTTCGCAAGAATCCTGATAGTGCTCCTCACCTCCACCAGTGCGAAGTGATCAAGGTTGGCCTTGGTACGAGCACGATCGGCCTGCTGCTGAGTGGAGTACAGCAAGAAGTCCATGTGATCGATGTAGGTACTCGGCTCATTCTGCCCGGGCATATTTGCGGGACGCCCGTCCGCATCACGCCGAGCAAAGTTCCTAAAGCGCTCCCCCTGGACCTCCTCCACATGCAGTCCGCATAAGCGGGCGTGCATCTCCTGCATACCTCGGACCAAACCATCGGCCAAGTGTTCTCCACAAGCTCAAACTTGACCCTTGGAGAACTCAAGTTTCCCTTCTTGCCACGGCAACTAGCTCGGATGAGCCACCGTAGCTCTCCATCGGGGTGCTCATTGAGCACGGCTCCCTTGAACTCCGGATACAAACGATCCAGGAACAAGGTCAAGGTGGTGAGGTCGCGCTCGAAACAAAGGCTGCCACCATGGCCCAACTGGTAGTGCTCAACGAATACCGGGGCCATCTACAAAATTTTAGATTAGATTAAGTTAGTGATCAACTCAAGTGTGCAAAATTTTAAGTAGGCAAAACTGAAGTATGTATAAAACTTTGCAAATAGAGAGGAAAGACTAAGCAATTTTGCAACCATTACTTATATCTTTGCTTTTATCAAGGTTTCATTTAACGCCCATTCTAACTAAGGTCTCCTATGGTCAGCCTAGGCTCTGATACCAACTTGTGACAACCTCAAATTTGATACAAATTCGAAGTGCCCGTTATGTATTCCACCGCAATCCCAGAACCGTTGTTGCGATATACATAACGTAGTTGGTAACCAGTTCCATAGACATTACAATACGATGATTCAAATACAATGGTCATATAGACCAAGTCATATTACAACACAATATAGCAGCAGAAATAACATCTTCGGGTCCATGCCTTCACCCTACAGGCAATGGCGACTCATGGAGACGAGCTTAGTTCTGGTACTCTTCCTCATACCCTTCCTCCTGGTATTCTTCCCCATAGTCTGGCCAAGTTGATAGCCAGGGACACAGCCGTGAGTACATTGGATGCACTCGCAAACCATCTTATAAATGAAAAGATGAAGTAGATATGCAAGGTTGATATGGTGGACTAAGCACTAAGTTTATTTGCAAAAGCTAGTTTTATTTCCCAAGAATGTTCATTTGTGGAAAAGAAGTTTAGTTCTCTAGGTTTAATCTAAAGAGGACTTCAAGTGTGTCAACAACATTGTCAAGTCAAGTCATTCCCCAAGTTCACCATTGTCACTTTTAGTCCTGACAAAAGTCAAGTACAGCTTGCCAACCGTCCATGACCGCGGACGCGGCTATTCGAATAGTTTGAAAACCTCTGCAGAGGGGTACACTTTACCCACAAGATTCGATACATCTGCCAGGAGAAATCCACGGATCGTCATACACAAGTATGCGGGGTTCAGATAATCAAACAAACTCTTTCACTTGCAAACCCTAGTATAGGATCCTTCCCTAGAGCCCGGGGTACGGAATCCCCGCTCCGGAGCCTCTAGTTCTGGCCATCCCGGAGACCGGGTTAGTGGAATCCACTTGGTTCAGAAGTAGCCGCGCACGGTGTCCTTCCATAAAGATTTGATACAAGGCCTCCCATACTAAGATAAACAAGCTACGGATTAAGCCCCTTCCCATATAGGGGTAATGTGGTTGTACGGTATAATTGGCTCCCATGGTACATCACTCGTTGTCATTGAGAAATACATTTCATAGTTCTTAGTCAAGATTGATTTTCTTTCATAAAGCCATCCTGTAGGAGCAATCTCCAATTCAAATTTCAAGTTCAAGTCACCACTTTCAAAACGAGTTCCCCTTATAGATGACCTCAATATTATTAGCGACTAAGCAACTACATTGAGTGATGACACTACTAACTATGGTTGTATAAACTCAACTTGATGCTCTTGCTAAGCAAGATATCAATATACCTCTGTCATTCTACTCTAGCAATTCAATCATGCAATTTACTTAAAACAAGTAGAATGCAATAGTAGAACTAGGCATTTGGAGTATGATTCAAAAGATGGCTTGCCTTGGTTGGCAAAGTGTCCGGGGTATTCTTCTTCTTCTTGATAATAATCCCCTCCAATATCCTCCTTGGCAACACTAGCGTCTAATAACGAATAAACACAAAACACACCATCACTACACAATGCTAACAACACATCAAGCACACATCTTGGTTTGCTAACAATAGCATTCATGTTGCATTTTAGGGTGTTGGATGGTAAGTTTTTCTTCTAAGCTTTCTTCAAGTGTGCAAGTGAGATTCTTTACTAGGTGTCATAAGTTGTTCACTTTCTAAGCATTGGTATTGGTTTTAGAGGTATTAGTACTATTTCAAGTGGGAGGGCTCAACTAAGTGAATTGGTATGGAGGGCAAAAATTAATTCTAAGTGTGCAATAGTGATCTATCATTTTATGCTACAAGATAGGATTGGGGTTAAGGTGTAATTGCTCACACTAATAGGGTTTGGGGTTGATTAGGGTTGACTAACAGTAAGAGGGGTCATTGGTGAGGTCACATTTTAATTTTCATGATTTTTGATGGTTTAAATAATTTTCCAGAAATATTCTATGGTTAATGAAGCTATGGTCACACTATTCATATCTAATTAAATTCCTAACTTATTTTGAAATCTAACCAGTTCTACTGTGTAGAGTATTTTACCAGCTTTCCAACGCATATTTATTTGCTACAAATGGATTTCTAAAACTCTTGGAATTTAAGTTTGAAAAACACATCTGAATCATATTTGAATTAATTCAAACGGGCGGGAAAATAATTAAAAACTAAACGGACCGATTTCTAACTAGCTGGGCCGAGCCTGAACAGAACCCGAACGGGCCGGCCCAGAAAAACGTTTCGCACGGCGGGGGGAAAATAAAACGGGGCCTGACAGGTGGGGCCTACTGGTCAGATCTAATTAGAATCCCGAATCGGTACGCTAGCGTTGGATCAAGATCGAACGGCTCGGGCTCATCGTCTACCTCAGCACGGGCGGGGCTCACCTGCGTTGCAGTGAAGAATGTTCGACGGCGAGGGAGTGACGTAGAGGATGCAGAGGTCGTCGGCGACGTGCGGAATCGGCTGCGGTGCGTCTCCTCCACCGATTCCCAGCGGCGGCTTGCTCCCAGGTGGTCGAACACGGCGGCGCTCCGCTCGTCCAGTACCTCGCCGGCGTTGCAGGTGTCCACGAACCAGAGCGAGAGGGGTGAAACGGGGTTGTCTGGGAGGTAGCTGGGAGTGGGGTGCTTCTCCTCGTTTGATCGGCGGGGCTTTTTATAGGCCGGAGCGACGAGGGTAAGCGCGGCCAGAAGCTCGCCGGCTCGGGGGCCCTGGCAGCGTTCGAAGGTCATAGCGTGCACGGGGGCCTCGGGGGCGTGCTGGGAGGGGACTGGCTCGGCCGCGGAGTGCTGTGCGTCTGCTCTGGCGCCTCCAGGGTGGTCGGCATCGTGCAGGGAGAAGAGGAACTGGGAGGGGGCCCTGGGCGCACATCTCTTCTTCCCTCCTCTTCTCATGGCTTGGGTCGGGGCTGGAGGCGCTGGAGTCGATCGAGGCACCGTCCAGGAGCATGGCTACAGCGCGGGAGCGAGCCAAAACAGTGCATCCACAGTAAACTCGATTTGGTTTGATTTCTCTCTGCCAGTGTTCGACGAAATGCCCGCAAGAACTTGAAATTTGAATTTTTGAAAATTTCCAGTTTGGGTGATCAACATATCGGCCCAGGTTTCCAAATATATTTTTGTTACCAAGAATGGTTTAGTTTTGCAGAAATTTATATTTCAAAATTGGATATGGTCCCTGTTTCAGATTCAAACTTTAGCAGATGATTGAGTCAAGCTCTGGGTTGAATTTTGAGTAGATTCTTGTTGGTTGAGTTAGTTTGTAACTTGGTTAAGCTCAACTAACTGGCCAAACATGAAGGGGGTTTACAGATTTCTTAATCTAAGGGCTCAAAGTGGTGTAGTCAAACAGATTTCCTAGATCATCTCAATCTTCTCTTTTTCTTTCTTATTTTTATTTCTGGTTTCTTTGATTCTTATAATCTTTCTCAATTGATTCTGTTGGTTCACTTAGAATTATCTAACCAATGCTCAATCAAAAATAACACACATGAAATCATAGAATACTTAGAATAGAAAACACATGTATGCATAAAATAATAGAGAAAAAGTTTTATCTGGGTCCAAAATTTGGTACTTTATTTAATAAGAAGGGGATTACAATTTCTGAGTTGTTACAGTGGAGCAATAAATGGAGAAAATACAATAATTGTCGTTCACCACCGAACCATAATTAGGGTTATATCATTGTCACTTATTGTCACTTTGCCTTCGTACATATGTTATATTTCATGACCCCATTTGTACCGTATCGCGAAGAATCCTCGTCCACACCCTTCTACGGTTGGGTAGCGCATTATTAGACCCTCTACAAACCACTACACAGGTTTTGACCCCTAAAAAGATCCCATAGTCATAGTCACAGCGGGCGTCCATATTTCATGTACATTGTATGATCTTCTTTCTGATTCCCAATGCAATATCCCCAAATTGCTAACTTTAATAACATTCCTCCATGATGGCAACTAATACATATGATTGGCCCACAAAAGTGGAGCAATAAATGGAGAAAAAACAATAATAGTCGTTCACCACCGAACCATAATTAGGGCTATATCATTCTCACTTATTGTCACTTTGCCTTCGTACATATGTTATATTTCATGACCCTATTTGTACCATATTGCGAAGAATCCTCGTCCACACCCTTCTACGGTTGGGTAGCGCATTATTAGACCTCTACAAACCACTACACGGGTTTTGACCCTTAAAAAGATCCCAGTGTCATAGTCACGGCTGGCGTCCATATTTCATGTTCATTGTATGATCTTCTTTCTAATTCCCAATGCAATATCTCCAAATTGCTAACTTTAATGACATTCCTCCATGATAGCAATTAATACATATGATTGGCCCACAAAAGTGGAGTAATAAATGGAGAAAAAATAATAATAGTCGTGCACCACCAAACCATAATTAGAGTTATAACATTGTCACTTATTGCCACTTTATCTTCGTACATATGTTATATTTCATGACCCTATTTGTACCGTATCACGAAGAATCCTCATCCACAACCTTCTACGGTTGGGTAGCGCATTAGTAGACCCTCTACAAACTACTACATGGGTTTTGACCCCTAATAAGATCCCAGAGTCGTAGTCACGGCGGGCGTCCATATTTCATGTACATTATATGATCTTCTTTCTGATTCCCAATGCAATATCCCCAAATTGCTAACTTTAATGACATTCCTCCATGATGGCAACTAATACATATGACTGGCCCACAAAAGTGGATCAATAAATGGAGAAAAACAATAATAGTCGTTCACCACCGAACCATAATTAGGATTATATCATTGTCACTTATTGTCACCTTGTCTTCGTACATATGTTATATTTCATGACCCTATTTGTACCGTATCACGAAGAATCCTCATCCACACCCTTCTACGGTTGGGTAGCGCATTATTAGACCCTCTACAAACCACTACATGGGTTTTGACCCCTAAAAAGATCCCAGAGTCATAGTCACAGTGGGCGTCCATATTTCATGTACATTGTATGATCTTCTTTCTAATTCCCAATGCAATATCCTCAAATTGCTAACTTTAATGACATTCCTCCATGATGGAAACTAATACATATGATTGGCCCACAAAAGTGGAGCAATAAATGGAGAAAAAACAATAATAGTCGTTCACCATTGAACCATAATTAGGGTTATATCATTGTCACTTATTGTCACTTTGCCTTTGTACATATGTTATATTTCATGACCCTATTTGTACAGTATCGCGAAGAATCCTCGTCCACACCCTTCTACGGTTGGGTAGCGCATTATTAGACCCTCTACAAACCACTACATGAGTTTTGACCCCTAAAAAAATCCCAGAGTCGTAGTCACGGCGGGCGTCCATATTTCATGTTCATTGTATGATCTTCTTTATGATTCCCAATGCAATATCCCCAAATTGCTAACTTTAATGATGTTCCTCCATGATGGCAACTAATACATATGATTGGCCCACAAATGTGCAGTAATAAATGGAGAAAAAATAATAATAGTCGTTCACCACTGAACCATAATTATGGTTATATCATTGTCACTTATTGCCACTTTACCTTCGTATATATGTTATATTTCATGACCCTATTTGTACCGTATGACGAAGAATCCTTGTCCACACCCTTCTATGGTTGGGTAGCGCATTATTAGACCCTCTACAAACCACTACACGGGTTTTGACTCCTAAAAAGATCCCAGAGTCATTGTCACGGCGGGCGTCCATATTTTATGTACATTGTATGATCTTCTTTCTGATTCCCACTGCAATATCCCCAAATTGCTAACTTTAATGACATTTCTCCATGATGGAAACTAATACATATGATTGGCCCACAAAAGTGGAGCAATAAATGGAGAGAAAAACAATTATAGTCATTCACCACCGAACCATAATTAGGGTTATATCATTGTCACTTATTGTCACTTTGCCTTCGTACATATGTTATATTTCATGACCCTATTTGTATCGTATCGCGAAGAATCCCCGTCCACACCCTTCTACGGTTGGGTAGCGCATTATTAGACCCTCTACAAAAAACTACATGGGTTTTGACCCCTAATAAGATCCCAGAGTCATAGGCACGGCGGGCGTCCATATTTCATGTACATTGTATGATCTTCTTTCTGATTCCCAATGCAATATCCCCAAATTGCTAACATTAATGATATTCCTCCATGATAGCAACTAATACATATGATTGGCCCACAAAAGTGGAGCAATAAATGGTGAAAAAATAATAATAGTCATTCACCACCGAACCATAATTAGGGTTATATCATTGTCACTTATTGTCACTTTGCCTTCGTACATATGTTATATTTCATGACCCTATTTGTACCTTATCGTGAAGAATCCTCATCCAGACCCTTCTACAGTTGGGTTGCGCATTATTAGACTCTCTACAAATCACTACACGGGTTTTCACCCCTAAAAAAATCTCAGAGTCGTAGTCACGGTGGGCGTCCATATTTCATGTACATTGTATGATCTTCTTTCTGATTCCCAATGCAATATCCCCAAATTGCTAACTTTAATGACATTCCTCCATGATGGCAACTAATACATATGATTGTCCCACAAAAGTGGAGCAATAAATGGAGAAAAAACAATAATAGTCATTCACTACCGAACCATAATTAGGATTATATTATTGTCACTTATTATCACTTTGCCTTCATACATATGTTATATATCATGACCCTATTTGTACTGTATCGTGAAGAATCCTCGTCCACACCCTTCTACGGTTAGGTAGCGCATTATTAGACCCGCTACAAACCACTACACGGGTTTTGACCCCTAAAAAATACCAGAGTCATAGTCACGGCGGGCATCCATATTTTATGTACATTGTATGATCTTTTTTGTGATTCCCAATGCAATATCCCCAAATTGCTAAATTTAATGACATTCCTCCATGATGGCATCTAATACATAGGATTGGCCCACAAAAGTGGAGCAATAAATGGAGAAAATACAATAATTGTCGTTCACCACCGAACCATAATTAGGGTTATATCATTGTCACTTATTGTCACTTTGCCTTCGTACATATTTTATATTTCATGACCCCATTTGTACCGTATCGCGAAGAATCCTCGTCCACACCCTTCTACGGTTGGGTAGCGCATTATTAGACCCTCTACAAACCACTACACAGGTTTTGACCCCTAAAAAGATCCCATAGTCATAGTCACGGCGGGCGTCCATATTTCATGTACATTGTATGATCTTCTTTCTGATTCTCAATGCAATATCCCCAAATTGCTAACTTTAATAACATTCCTCCATGATGGCAACTAATACATATGATTGGCCCACAAAAGTGGAGCAATAACTGGAGAAAAAACAATAATAGTCGTTCACCACCGAACCATAATTAGGGCTATATCATTCTCACTTATTGTCACTTTGCCTTCGTACATATGTTATATTTCATGACCCTATTTGTACCATATCGCGAAGAATCCTTGTCCACACCCTTCTACGGTTGGGTAGCGCATTATTAGACCTCTACAAACCACTACACGGGTTTTGACCCTTAAAAAGATCCCAGTGTCATAGTCACGGCTGGCGTCCATATTTCATGTTCATTGTATGATCTTCTTTCTAATTCCGAATGCAATATCTCCAAATTGCTAACTTTAATGACATTCCTCCATGATAGCAATTAATACATATGATTGGCCCACAAAAGTGGAGTAATAAATGGAGAAAAAATAATAATAGTCGTGCACCACCAAACCATAATTAGGGTTATACCATTGTCACTTATTGTCACTTTATCTTCGTACATATGTTATATTTCATGACCCTATTTGTACCGTATCACGAAGAATCCTCATCCACTCCCTTCTACGGTTGGGTAGCGCATTAGTAGACCCTCTACAAACTACTACATGGGTTTTGACCCCTAATAAGATCCCAGAGTCGTAGTCACGGCGGGCGTCCATATTTCATGTACATTGTATGATCTTCTTTCTGATTCCCAATGCAATATCCCCAAATTGCTAACTTTAATGACATTCCTCCATGATGGCAACTAATACATATAATTGGCCCACAAAAGTGGATCAATAAATGGAGAAAAAATAATAATAATCGTTCACCACCGAACCATAATTAGGGTTATATCATTGTCACTTATTATCACTTTGCCTTCGTACATATGTTATATTTCATGATCCTATTTGTACCGTATCACGAAGAATCCTCGTCCACACCCTTCTACGGTTGGTTAGCACAATATTAGACCCTCTACAAACCACTACATGGGTTTTGACCCCTAAAAAAAATACCAGAGTCGTAGTCACGGTGGGCGTCCATATTTCATGTACATTGTATGATCTTCTTTCTGATTCCTAATGCTATATCCCCAAATTTCTAACTTTAATGACATTCCTCCATGATGGCTACTAATACATATGATTGGCCCACAAAAGTGGAGCAATAAATGGAGAAAAAACAATTATAGTCATTCACCACCGAACCATAATTAGGGTTATATCATTGTCACTTTGCCTTCGTACATATGTTATATTTCCTGACCCTATTTGTACCGTATCGCGAAGAATCCTCGTCCACACCCTTCTATGGTTGGTTAGCGCATTATTAGACCCTCTACAAACCAATACACGGGTTTTGACCCCTAAAAAGATCCCAGAGTCGTAGTCACGGCGGGCATCCATATTTCATGTACATTGTATGATCTTCTTTCTGATTCCCTATGCAATATCCTCAAATTGCTAACTTTAATGACATTCCTCCATGATGGAAACGAATACATATGATTGGCCCACAAAAGTGGAGCAATAAATGGAAAAAAAACAATAATAGTCGTTCACCATTGAACCATAATTAGGGTTATATCATTGTCACTTATTATAACTTTGCCTTTGTACATATGTTATATTTCATGACCCTATTTGTACCATATCGTGAAGAATCCTTGTCCACACCCTTCTATGGTTGAGTAGTGCATTATTAGACCATCTACAAACTACTACACGGGTTTTGACCCCTAAAAAGATCCTAGAGTCGTAGTCACGGCGGGCGTCCATATTTCATGTACATTGTATGATCTTCTTTCTGATTCCCAATGCAATATCCCCAAATTGCTAACTTTAATGACATTCCTCCATGATGGCAACTAATACATATGATTGGCCCACAAAAGTGGCGCAATAAATGGAGAAAAAATAATAATAGTCGTTCAACACCATACCATAATTAGGGTTATATCATTGTCACTTATTGTCACTTTGCCTTCGTACATATGTTATATTTCATGACCCTATTTGTACCGTATCGCAAAGAATCCTCGCCCACACCCTTCTATGGTTGGTTAGCACATTATTAGACCCTCTACAAACCACCACACGGGTTTTGACCACTAAAAAAATCCCAGAGTCGTAGTCACGGCGGGCGTCCATATTTCATGTACATTGTATGATCTTCTTTCTGATTCCTAATGCAATATCCCCAAATTGCTAACTTTAATGACATTCCTCCATGATGGCAACTAATACATATGATTGGCCCACAAAAGTGGAGCAATAAATGGAGAAAAAACAATAATAGTCATTCACCACCAAACCATAATTAGGGTTATATCATTGTCACTTTGCATTCATACATATGTTATATTTCCTGACCCTATTTGGACTGTATCGCGAAGAATCCTTGTCCACACCCTTCTATGGTTGGTTAGCGCATTATTAGACCCTCTACAAACCACTACGCGGGTTTTGACCCCTAAACAGATCCCAGAGTCGTAGTCACGGTGGGCGTCCATATTTCATGTACATTGTATGATCTTCTTTGTAATTCCCAATGCAATATCCCCAAATTGCTAACTTTAATGACATTCCTCCATGATGGCAACTAATACATACGATTGGCCCACAAAAGTGGAGCAATAAATGGAGAAAAAATAATAATAGTCGTTCACCACCGAACCATAATTAGGGTTATATCATTGTCACTTATTGTCACTTTGCCTTCATACATATGTTATATTTCATGACCCTATTTGTGCTGTATCACGAAGAATCCTCGTCCACACCCTTCTACGGTTGGGTAGCGCATTATTAGACCTCTACAAACCACTACACGGGTTTTGACCCCTAAAAAGATCCCAGAGTTGTAGTCACGGCTGGCGTCCATATTTCATGTTCATTGTATGATCTTCTTTCTGATTCCCAATGCAATATCTCCAAATTGCTAACTTTAATGACTTTCCTCCATAATAGCAATTAATACATATGATTGGCCCACAAAAGTGGAGTAATAAATGGAGAAAAAATAATAATAGTCGTGCACCACCAAACCATAATTAGGGTTATACCATTGTCACTTATTGTCACTTTATCTTCGTACATATGTTATATTTCATGACCCTATTTGTACCGTATCACGAAGAATCCTCATCCACTCCCTTCTACGGTTGGGTAGCGCATTAGTAGACCCTCTACAAACTACTACATGGGTTTTGACCCCTAATAAGATCCCAGAGTCGTAGTCACGGCGGGCGTCCATATTTCATGTACATTGTATGATCTTCTTTCTGATTCCCAATGCAATATCCCCAAATTGCTAACTTTAATGACATTCCTCCATGATGGCAACTAATACATATGATTGGCCCACAAAAGTGGATCAATAAATGGAGAAAAAATAATAATAATCGTTCACCACCGAACCATAATTAGGGTTATATCATTGTCACTTATTATCACTTTGCCTTCGTACATATGTTATATTTCATGATCCTATTTGTACCGTATCACGAAGAATCCTCGTCCACACCCTTCTACGGTTGGTTAGCACAATATTAGACCCTCTACAAACCACTACATGGGTTTTGACCCCTAAAAAAATACCAGAGTCGTAGTCACGGTGGGCGTCCATATTTCATGTACATTGTATGATCTTCTTTCTGATTCCTAATGCTATATCCCCAAATTTCTAACTTTAATGACATTCCTCCATGATGGCTACTAATACATATGATTGGCCCACAAAAGTGGAGCAATAAATGGAGAAAAAACAATTATAGTCATTCACCACCGAACCATAATTAGGGTTATATCATTGTCACTTTGCCTTCGTACATATGTTATATTTCCTGACCCTATTTGTACCGTATCGCGAAGAATCCTCGTCCACACCCTTCTATGGTTGGTTAGCGCATTATTAGACCCTCTACAAACCAATACACGGGTTTTGACCCCTAAAAAGATCCCAGAGTCGTAGTCACGGCGGGCATCCATATTTCATGTACATTGTATGATCTTCTTTCTGATTCCCTATGCAATATCCTCAAATTGCTAACTTTAATGACATTCCTCCATGATGGAAACGAATACATATGATTGGCCCACAAAAGTGGAGCAATAAATGGAGAAAAAACAATAATAGTCGTTCACCATTGAACCATAATTAGGGTTATATCATTGTCACTTATTATAACTTTGCCTTTGTACATATGTTATATTTCATGACCCTATTTGTACCATATCGTGAAGAATCCTTGTCCACACCCTTCTATGGTTGAGTAGTGCATTATTAGACCATCTACAAACTACTACACCTGTTTTGACCCCTAAAAAGATCCCAGAGTCGTAGTCACGGCGGGCGTCCATATTTCATGTACATTGTATGATCTTCTTTCTGATTCCCAATGCAATATCCCCAAATTGCTAACTTTAATGACATTCCTCCATGATGGCAACTAATACATATGATTGGCCCACAAAAGTGGCACAATAAATGGAGAAAAAATAATAATAGTCGTTCAACACCATACCATAATTAGGGTTATATCATTGTCACTTATTGTCACTTTGCCTTCGTACATATGTTATATTTCATGACCCTATTTGTACCGTATCACAAAGAATCCTCGCCCACACCCTTCTATGGTTGGTTAGCACATTATTAGACCCTCTACAAACCACCACACGGGTTTTGACCACTAAAAAAATCCCAGAGTCATAGTCACGGCGGGCGTCCATATTTCATGTACATTGTATGATCTTCTTTCTGATTCCTAATGCAATATCCCCAAATTGCTAACTTTAATGACATTCCTCCATGATGGCAACTAATACATATGATTGGCCCACAAAAGTGGAGCAATAAATGGAGAAAAAACAATAATAGTCATTCACCACCAAACCATAATTAGGGTTATATCATTGTCACTTTGCATTCATACATATGTTATATTTCCTGACCCTATTTGGACCGTATCGCGAAGAATCCTTGTCCACACCCTTCTATGGTTGGTTAGCGCATTATTAGACCCTCTACAAACCACTACGCGGGTTTTGACCCCTAAACAGATCCCAGAGTCGTAGTCACGGTGGGCGTCCATATTTCATGTACATTGTATGATCTTCTTTGTAATTCCCAATGCAATATCCCCAAATTGCTAACTTTAATGACATTCCTCCATGATGGCAACTAATACATACGATTGGCCCACAAAAGTGGAGCAATAAATGGAGAAAAAATAATAATAGTCGTTCACCACCGAACCATAATTAGGGTTATATCATTGTCACTTATTGTCACTTTGCCTTCATACATATGTTATATTTCATGACCCTATTTGTGCTGTATCACGAAGAATCCTCGTCCACACCCT
This sequence comes from Dactylis glomerata, assembly GCA_007115705.1. NCBI lineage: Eukaryota > Viridiplantae > Streptophyta > Magnoliopsida > Poales > Poaceae > Dactylis > Dactylis glomerata. Next base: position 77,760 of record QXEO01001196.1, read on the forward strand.
TCTACGGTTGGGTAGCGCATTATTAGACCTCTACAAACCACTACACGGGTTTTGACCCCTAAAAAGATCCCAGAGTTGTAGTCACGGCTGGCGTCCATATTTCATGTTCATTGTATGATCTTCTTTCTGATTCCCAATGCAATATCTCCAAATTGCTAACTTTAATGACTTTCCTCCATAATGGCAATTAATACATATGATTGGCCCACAAAAGTGGAGTAATAAATGGAAACAAAAATAGTCGTTCACCACCGAACCATAATTAGGGTTATATCATTGTCACTTATTGTCACTTTGCCTTCATACATATGTTATATTTCATGACCCTATTTGTACCATATCGTGAAGAATTCTCGTCCACACCCTTCTATGATTGGGTATCACATTATTAGACCCTCTACAAACTACTACACGGGTTTTGACCCCTAAAAAGATCCCAGAGTCGTAGTCACGGCGGGCGTCCATATTTCATGTACATTGTATGATCTTCTTTCTGATTCCCAATGCAATATCCAAAAATTGCTAACTTTAATGACATTCCTCCATGATGGCAACTAATACATATGATTGGCCCACAAAAGTGGAGCAATAAATGGAGAAAAAATAATAATAGTCGTTCACCACCGAACCATAATTTGGGTTATATCATTGTCACTTATTGTCACTTTGCCTTCATACATATGTTATATTTCATGATCCTATTTGTACCGTATCGCGAAGAATCCTCATCCACACCCTTCTATGGTTGCTTAGCGCATTATTAGATGCTCTACAAACCACTACACGGGTTTTGACCCCTAAAAAAATCCCAGAGTCGTAGTCACGGCGGGCGTGCATATTTCATGTACATAGTATGATCTTCTTTCTGATTCCTAATGCTATATCCCCAAATTGCTAACTTTAATGACATTCCTCCATGATGGCAACTAATACATATGATTGGCCCACAAAAGTGGAGCTATAAATGGAGAAAAAACAATAATAGTCATTCACCACTGAACCATAATTAGGGTTATATCATTGTCACTTTGCCTTCGTACATATGTTATATTTCCTGACCCTATTTGTACCGTATTGCGAAGAATCCTCATCCACAGCATTCTACAGCTGGTTAGCGCATTATTAGACCCTCTTCAAACCACTACACGGGTTTTGACCCCTAAAAAGATCCTAGAGTCATAGTCACGGCGGGCGTCCATATTTCATGTACATTGTATGATCTTCTTTCTAATTCCCAATGCAATATCCTCAAATTGCTAACTTTAATGACATTCCTCCATGATGGGAACTAATACATATGATTGGCCCACAAACGTGGAGCAATAAATGGAGAAAAACCAATAATAGTCATTCACCATTGAACCATAATTAGGGTTATATCATTGTCACTTATTGTCACTTTGCCTTTGTACATATGTTATATTTCTTGACACTATTTGTACCGTATCGTGAAGAATCCTCGTCAACACCCTTCTACGGTTGGGTAGCGCATTACTAGACCATCTACAAACTACTACACGGGTTTTGACCCCTAAAAAGATCCCAGAGTCGTAGTCACGGCGGGCATCCATATTTCATGTACATTGTATAATCTTCTTTCTGATTCCCACTGCAATATCCCCAAATTGCTAACTTTAATGACATTCCTCCATGATGGCAACTAATACATATGATTGGCCCACAAAAGTGGAGCAATAAATGGAGAAAAAACAATAATAGTCATTCACCACCAAACCATAATTAGGGTTATATCATTGTCACTTTGCATTCATACATATGTTATATTTCCTGACCCTATTTGGACCGTATCGCGAAGAATCCTTGTCCACACCCTTCTATGGTTGGTTAGCGCATTATTAGACCCTCTACAAACCACTACACGGGTTTTGACCCCTAAACAGATCCCAGAGTCGTAGTCACGGCGGGCGTCCATATTTCATGTACATTGTATGATCTTCTTTGTAATTCCCAATGCAATATCCCCAAATTGCTAACTTTAATGACATTCCTCCATGATGGCAACTAATACATATGATTGGCCCACAAAAGTGGAGCAATAAATGGAGAAAAAATAATAATAGTCGTTCACCACCGAACCATAATTAGGGTTATATCATTGTCACTTATTGTCACTTTGCCTTCATACATATGTTATATTTCATGATCCTATTTGTACCGTATCGCGAAGAATCCTCATCCACACCCTTCTATGGTTGCTTAGCGCATTATTAGATGCTCTACAAACCACTACACGGGTTTTGACCCCTAAAAAAATCCCAGAGTCGTAGTCACGGCGGGCGTCCATATTTCATGTACATAGTATGATCTTCTTTCTGCTTCCTAATGCTATATCCCCAAATTGCTAACTTTAATGACATTCCTCCATGATGGCAACTAATACATATGATTGGCCCACAAAAGTGGAGCTATAAATGGAGAAAAAACAATAATAGTCATTCACCACTGAACCATAATTAGGGTTATATCATTGTCACTTTGCCTTCGTACATATGTTATATTTCCTGACCCTATTTGTACCGTATTGCGAAGAATCCTCGTCCACACCCTTCAACAGCTGGTTAGCGCATTATTAGACCCTCTACAAACCACTACACGGGTTTTGACCCCTAAAAAGATCCTAGAGTCATAGTCACGGCGGGCGTCCATATTTCATGTACATTGTATGATCTTCTTTCTAATTCCCAATGCAATATCCTCAAATTGCTAACTTTAATGACATTCCTCCATGATGGGAACTAATACATATGATTGGCCCACAAAAGTGGAGCAATAAATGGAGAAAAAACAATAATAGTCATTCACCATTGAACCATAATTAGGGTTATATCATTGTCACTTATTGTCACTTTGCCTTTGTACATATGTTATATTTCTTGACCCTATTTGTACCGTATCGTGAAGAATCCTCGTCAACACCCTTCTACGGTTGGGTAGCGCATTACTAGACCATCTACAAACTACTACACGGGTTTTGACCCCTAAAAAGATCCCAGAGTCGTAGTCACGGCGGGCATCCATATTTCATGTACATTGTATAATCTTCTTTCTGATTCCCACTGCAATATCCCCAAATTGCTAACTTTAATGACATTCCTCCATGATGGCAACTAATACATATGATTGGCCCACAAAAGTGGAGCAATAAATGGAGAAAAAACAATAATAGTCATTCACCACCAAACCATAATTAGGGTTATATCATTGTCACTTTGCATTCATACATATGTTATATTTCCTGACCCTATTTGGACCGTATCGCGAAGAATCCTTGTCCACACCCTTCTATGGTTGGTTAGCGCATTATTAGACCCTCTACAAACCACTACATGGGTTTTGACCCCTAAACAGATCCCAGAGTCGTAGTCACGGCGGGCGTCCATATTTCATGTACATTGTATGATCATCTTTCTGATTCCCAATGCAATATCCCCAAATTGCTAACTTTAATGACATTCCTCCATGATGGCAACTAATACATATGATTGGCCCACAAAAGTGGCGCAATAAATGGAGAAAAAATAATAATAGTCGTTCAACACAATACCATAATTAGGGTTATATCATTGTCACTTATTGTCACTTTGCCTTCGTACATATGATATATTTCATGACCCTATTTGTACCGTATCGCAAAGAATCCTCGCCCACACCCTTCTATGGTTGGTTAGCACATTATTAGACCCTCTACAAACCACCACACGGGTTTTGACCCCTAAAAAAATCCCAGAGTCATAGTCACGGCGGGCGTCCATATTTCATGTACATTGTATGATCTTCTTTCTGATTCCTAATGCAATATCCCCAAATTGCTAACTTTAATGACATTCCTCCATGATGGAAACTAATACATATGATTGGCCCACAAAAGTGGAGCAATAAATGGAGAAAAAACAATAATAGTCATTCATCACCAAACCATAATTAGGGTTATATCATTGTCACTTTGCATTCATACATATGTTATATTTCCTGACCCTATTTGGACCGTATCGCGAAGAATCCTTGTCCACACCCTTCTATGGTTGGTTAGCGCATTATTAGACCCTCCACAAACCACTACACGGGTTTTGACCCCCAAACAGATCCCAGAGTCGTAGTCACGGTGGGCGTCCATATTTCATGTACATTGTATGATCTTCTTTGTAATTCCCAATGCAATATCCCCAAATTGCTAACTTTAATGACATTCCTCCATGATGGCAACTAATACATACGATTGGCCCACAAAAGTGGAGCAATAAATGGAGAAAAAATAATAATAGTCGTTCACCACCGAACCATAATTAGGGTTATATCATTGTCACTTATTGTCACTTTGCCTTCGTACATATGTTATATTTCATGACCCTATTTGTGCTGTATCACGAAGAATCCTCGTCCACACCCTTCTACGGTTGGGTAGCGCATTATTAGACCTCTACAAACCACTACACGGGTTTTGACCCCTAAAATGATCCCAGAGTTGTAGTCACAGCTGGCGTCCATATTTCATGGTCATTGTATGATCTTCTTTCTGATTCCCAATGCAATATCTCCAAATTGCTAACTTTAATGACTTTCCTCCATGATGGCAATTAATACATATGATTGGCCCACAAAAGTGGAGTAATAAATGGAAACAAAAATAGTCGTTCACCACCGAACCATAATTAGGGTTATATCATTGTCACTTATTGTCACTTTGCCTTCATACATATGTTATATTTCATGACCCTATTTGTACCATATCGTGAAGAATTCTCGTCCACACCCTTCTTCGATTGGGTAGCACATTATTAGACCCTCTACAAACTACTACACGGGTTTTGACCCCTAAAAAGATCCCAGAGTCGTAGTCACGGCGGGCGTCCATATTTCATGTACATTGTATGATCTTCTTTATGATTCCCAATGCAATATCCCCAAATTGCTAACTTTAATTACATTCCTCCATGATGGCAACTAATACATATGATTGGCCCACAAAAGTGGAGCAATAAATGGAGAAAAAATAATAATAGTCGTTCACCACCGAACCATAATTAGGGTTATATCATTGTCACTTATTGTCACTTTGCCTTCATACATATGTTATATTTCATGATCCTATTTGTACCGTATCGCGAAGAATCCTCATCCACACCCTTCTATGGTTGCTTAGCGCATTATTAGATGCTCTACAAACCACTACACGGGTTTTGACCCCTAAAAAAATCCCAGAGTCGTAGTCACGGCGGGCGTCCATATTTCATGTACATAGTATGATCTTCTTTCTGATTCCTAATGCTATATCCCCAAATTGCTAACTTTAATGACATTCCTCCATGATGGCAACTAATACATATGATTGGCCCACAAAAGTGGAGCTATAAATGGAGAAAAAACAATAATAGTCATTCACCACTGAACCATAATTAGTGTTATATTATTGTCACTTTGCCTTCGTACATATGTTATATTTCCTGACCCTATTTGTACCGTATCGCGAAGAATCCTCGTCCACACCCTTCTACAGCTGGTTAGTGCATTATTAGACCCTCTACAAACCACTACACGGGTTTTGACCCCTAAAAAGATCCTAGAGTCATAGTCACGGCGGGCGTCCATATTTCATGTACATTGTATGATCTTCTTTCTAATTCCCAATGCAATATCCTCAAATTGCTAACTTTAATGACATTCCTCCATGATGGGAACTAATACATATGATTGGCCCACAAAAGTGGAGCAATAAATGGAGAAAAAACAATAATAGTCATTCACCATTGAACCATAATTAGGGTTATATCATTGTCACTTATTGTCACTTTGCCTTTGTACATATGTTATATTTCTTGACCCTATTTGTACCGTATCGTGAAGAATCCTCGTCAACACCCTTCTACGGTTGGGTAGCACATTACTAGACCATCTACAAACTACTACACGGGTTTTGACCCCTAAAAAGATCCCATAGTCGTAGTCACGGCGGGCATCCATATTTCATGTACATTGTATAATCTTCTTTCTGATTCCCACAGCAATATCCCCAAATTGCTAACTTTAATGACATTCCTCCATAATGGCAACTAATACATATGATTGGCCCACAAAAGTGGAGCAATAAATGGAGAAAAAATAATAATAGTCGTTCACCACCGAAGCATAATTAGGGTTATATCATTGTCACTTATTGTCACTTTGCCTTCGTATATATGTTATATTTCATGACCCTATTTGTACCGTATCGCGAAGAATCCTCATCCACACCCTTCTACGGTTAGTTAGCGCATTATTAGACCCTCTACAAACCACCACACGGGATTTGACCCCTAAAAAAATCCCAGAATCATAGTTACGGTGGGCGTCCATATTTCATGTACATTGTATGATCTTCTTTCTGATTCCTAATACATTCCTCCATGATGGCAACTAATACATATGATTGGCCCACAAAAGTGGCGCAATAAATGGAGAAAAAATAATAATAGTCGTTCAACACCATACCATAATTAGGGTTATATCATTGTCACTTATTGTCACTTTGCCTTCGTACATATGTTATATTTCATGACCCTATTTGTACCGTATCGCAAAGAATCCTCGCCCACACCCTTCTATGGTTGGTTAGAACATTATTAGACCCTCTACAAACCACCACACGGGTTTTGACCACTAAAAAAATCCCAGAGTCATAGTCACGGCGGGCGTCCATATTTCATGTACATTGTATGATCTTCTTTCTGATTCCTAATGCAATATCCCCAAATTGCTAACTTTAATGACATTCCTCCATGATGGCAACTAATACATATGATTGGCCCACAAAAGTGGAGCAATAAATGGAGAAAAAACAATAATAGTCATTCACCACCAAACCATAATTAGGGTTATATCATTGTCACTTTGCATTCATACATATGTTATATTTCCTGACCCTATTTGGACTGTATCGCGAAGAATCCTTGTCCACACCCTTCTATGGTTGGTTAGCGCATTATTAGACCCTCTACAAACCACTACGCGGGTTTTGACCCCTAAACAGATCCCAGAGTCGTAGTCACGGTGGGCGTCCATATTTCATGTACATTGTATGATCTTCTTTGTAATTCCCAATGCAATATCCCCAAATTGCTAACTTTAATGACATTCCTCCATGATGGCAACTAATACATACGATTGGCCCACAAAAGTGGAGCAATAAATGGAGAAAAAATAATAATAGTCGTTCACCACCGAACCATAATTAGGGTTATATCATTGTCACTTATTGTCACTTTGCCTTCATACATATGTTATATTTCATGACCCTATTTGTGCTGTATCACGAAGAATCCTCGTCCACACCCTTCTACGGTTGGGTAGCGCATTATTAGACCTCTACAAACCACTACACGGGTTTTGACCCCTAAAAAGATCCCAGAGTTGTAGTCACGGCTGGCGTCCATATTTCATGTTCATTGTATGATCTTCTTTCTGATTCCCAATGCAATATCTCCAAATTGCTAACTTTAATGACTTTCCTCCATAATAGCAATTAATACATATGATTGGCCCACAAAAGTGGAGTAATAAATGGAGAAAAAATAATAATAGTCGTGCACCACCAAACCATAATTAGGGTTATACCATTGTCACTTATTGTCACTTTATCTTCGTACATATGTTATATTTCATGACCCTATTTGTACCGTATCACGAAGAATCCTCATCCACTCCCTTCTACGGTTGGGTAGCGCATTAGTAGACCCTCTACAAACTACTACATGGGTTTTGACCCCTAATAAGATCCCAGAGTCGTAGTCACGGCGGGCGTCCATATTTCATGTACATTGTATGATCTTCTTTCTGATTCCCAATGCAATATCCCCAAATTGCTAACTTTAATGACATTCCTCCATGATGGCAACTAATACATATGATTGGCCCACAAAAGTGGATCAATAAATGGAGAAAAAATAATAATAATCGTTCACCACCGAACCATAATTAGGGTTATATCATTGTCACTTATTATCACTTTGCCTTCGTACATATGTTATATTTCATGATCCTATTTGTACCGTATCACGAAGAATCCTCGTCCACACCCTTCTACGGTTGGTTAGCACATATTAGACCCTCTACAAACCACTACATGGGTTTTGACCCCTAAAAAAATACCAGAGTCGTAGTCACGGGGGCGTCCATATTTCATGTACATTGTATGATCTTCTTTCTGATTCCTAATGCTATATCCCCAAATTTCTAACTTTAATGACATTCCTCCATGATGGCTACTAATACATATGATTGGCCCACAAAAGTGGAGCAATAAATGGAGAAAAAACAATTATAGTCATTCACCACCGAACCATAATTAGGGTTATATCATTGTCACTTTGCCTTCGTACATATGTTATATTTCCTGACCCTATTTGTACCGTATCGCGAAGAATCCTCGTCCACACCCTTCTATGGTTGGTTAGCGCATTATTAGACCCTCTACAAACCAATACACGGGTTTTGACCCCTAAAAAGATCCCAGAGTCGTAGTCACGGCGGGCATCCATATTTCATGTACATTGTATGATCTTCTTTCTGATTCCCTATGCAATATCCTCAAATTGCTAACTTTAATGACATTCCTCCATGATGGAAACGAATACATATGATTGGCCCACAAAAGTGGAGCAATAAATGGAGAAAAAACAATAATAGTCGTTCACCATTGAACCATAATTAGGGTTATATCATTGTCACTTATTATAACTTTGCCTTTGTACATATGTTATATTTCATGACCCTATTTGTACCATATCGTGAAGACTCCTTGTCCACACCCTTCTATGGTTGAGTAGTGCATTATTAGACCATCTACAAACTACTACACGGGTTTTGACCCCTAAAAAGATCCCAGAGTCGTAGTCACGGCGGGCGTCCATATTTCATGTACATTGTATGATCTTCTTTCTGATTCCCAATGCAATATCCCCAAATTGCTAACTTTAATGACATTCCTCCATGATGGCAACTAATACATATGATTGGCCCACAAAAGTGGCGCAATAAATGGAGAAAAAATAATAATAGTCGTTCAACACCATACCATAATTAGGGTTATATCATTGTCACTTATTGTCACTTTGCCTTCGTACATATGTTATATTTCATGACCCTATTTGTACCGTATCACAAAGAATCCTCGCCCACACCCTTCTATGGTTGGTTAGCACATTATTAGACCCTCTACAAACCACCACACGGGTTTTGACCACTAAAAAAAATCCCAGAGTCATAGTCACGGCGGGCGTCCATATTTCATGTACATTGTATGATCTTCTTCTGATTCCTAATGCAATATCCCCAAATTGCTAACTTTAATGACATTCCTCCATGATGGCAACTAA
>QXEO01001197.1:0-13666 GCA_007115705.1 Dactylis glomerata
TCATACCAGCACTAAAGCACCGGATCCCATCAGAACTCCGAAAGTTAAGCGTGCTTGGGCGAGAGTAGTACTAGGATGGGTGACCTCCTGGGAAGTCCTCGTGTTGCATCCCTCTTTTTTGCGTCTAATATTTTTTTGCGGCCCGCCGTGGACGTATTTTGGGGCGGTAAAATGGGGGGTAAGCGTGGCGCGTGCGCACGAGAAGGAGCTAGAGGGGCAAGCATATGGTAAACTCGCTCGCAGAACATGTCGGATGCGATCATACCAGCACTAAAGCACCGGATCCCATCAGAACTCCGAAGTTAAGCGTGCTTGGGCGAGAGTAGTACTAGGATGGGTGACCTCCTGGGAAGTCCTCGTGTTGCATCCCTCTTTTTTTGCGTCTAATATTTTTTGCGGCCCGCCGTGGACGTATTTTGGGGGCGGTAAAATGGGGGTAAGCGTGGCGCGTGGGCACGAGAAGGAGCTGGAGGGGCAAGCATATGGTAAACTCGCTCGCAGAATGTAACAACCCAAATTTTTGGGAAATAAAAATAAATGGATTTACTAAAATACCAAATTTTTGGAGACAACAAAAACCTTTATTTTAAATACAAGATTAATTTCTTGCCTTTTTGAAACTTCAGAGTTTGAGCATTTGCTCCCATGCTTCAAATAAAAAGAGTATGGGAAGGGTTTTAAAACAAATAATTATACCTGTAAAATGTTTGTGTTAAATTAAAATAGTTTTCTAACTATTAAATTGTGTGCATGGTTACATGCTAAACCCATTTGGGTCAATTGCCACACCCAAAATTAAGTCAAGCAATCACAAACAAATAGAAAAGAATCAAATACAATAAAGCGTGAAACAAAAATCAACTTGGAACTCTATTTAATATTCAACCAAAGTTTGAATTTAAATAAGAGGTCATTTCCCAACTCCCTCTTATCTCCAAGAAAACCAACACCTTTGGACCAAGATTAAAACCTTTTGCACTTTATATTGCATGTATGCATAGAATGTCAATATAGATCTTCTATGATTTCATGTGGGTTTTAATTTGTTGTGCAATGTTTAGTTAATTCAAACTTAACCAATAGAAGCATTAGAGAAGAACCACAAAGATCAAAGGAACCAGAAGCAAGAGAAATAAAGAAAAAGAGAAGAAAAGATGATCTAGAAAAAGTTAACCACTACCCTACTTTGGACACTTATATTAAGAAATCTGTAACTCAAGTAAGGGTGTGGTCAGTTAGTTGAGCTTGACCAGGCTGCATACTAACTTGACCAAGAAGTTTCAAACCAAAATTCAAATCAGAACCTAACCCAAACATCAGCCAAACTTTGAATCTGAAACAGTAACAATACCCAAGTTTGAAATATAAATTTTTGCAAAACTTGTTATTTCTTCATAACAAAAATATTTCTGGAATCCCTATCCAATATAATGACCAACCCAATTGGAAATTTTCAAAAATTCAAATTTTGATTTCATGCGGACATTGTATCGAACACGTGGTGGGCGAAATCCAGGGAAAATCGGTTCTACTGTGGCCAACGCTGTTCACCCCTGCCCAAACCCTGTAGCCATGCTCTCTGGCCTCGCCTCGGTCGAGTTCCGCACCCCCAGGCCCGACCCAGGCCGTGAGAAGAGGAGGGAGAAGGAGAAACACACCCAGGACCCCCTCCCAGGAACCCACTGTCCCGCGCGATGCCGACCAACGTGAAGGCGCCAGAGGCGACCCACAGTCCCCCGCGGCCGACCCCGTAACTCCCCAGCACGCGAGCGTGGCCGCCGCGACCGGAGGAAGCTTCACGCACCGCCAGGACCCCCGCAACGGCGAGCTTCTGGCCGCGCTTGCCCCCGACGCTCCGGCCTATAAAAGGCCCCGTCGATCAAACGCAGAGACTCACCCAGCCACCAGCTACCTCCCGGACATCGCCGCTTAGCCCAGCTCGCTCTGGTTCGTCGACGCTCGCCACGCCGGCGAGGTACTGGACGCACGGAGCGCCGCCGCGTCCGACCACCTGGAGGCCAGCTTCTGCAGGGAATCGGAGGAGGAGGAGCACCGCAGCCGATCCCGCACCCCGCCGTCGAGTTTCGCTTCCTCTACGCCCCGACGTCGCCGTCGAACGCCGTCGCTGCTCGCAGGTGAGATCCCGCCCGTGTTGAGGAAGAAGAAAGACCCCGAGCCGTTGGATCGCGATCGGACGATAGCATACCGATTCGGGTTTCGTAATTAGATCTGACATCGCGACCCCACCTGTCAGTCCCGTTTTTATTTCCTTTCCCCCGCGCGAAACGGTATGGGCCGGCCCGTTCGGCTTGATTCGGAATAGGGCCCGGCTCGTTTCACGTTTCGGTCCGTTTCGTTTTTAAATAAACTCCCGCCCTTTTTTTATTTATTTCGAATTTGTTTCAGATACAAATTTCAAACTTTAATTCCTAGAGTTTTAGGAATCCAAATGTAGCAAATAAATATTCGTTGGAAAGCTTAGAAAATACTCTATCCAATAGTACTGGTTAGATTTCCAAATCAGTTAAGAATAAAAATGGTTATGAATAGTGTGACCCTAGCTTGTGAATTAATGAAAGATTCCTAGAAAATTATTTAAGCTATCAAAAATCATGAAAATAAAAATGTGAACTTACTAATGACCCCCATTACTGTTAGTCAACACTAATCTGCCCAAACCCTATTAGTGTGATCATTTAGACCCTAACCCAAACCTATTTGTTAGCATAAAATGATAGAGCCCTAATGCACACTTAGAATTAATTGCCCTCTTTACAAATCCACTTAGTGAACCCCTCCCACTTAAACTTGTCTTAGTAACCCCAAATCACCTCCACTGCTGCACAAGTGAACCACTTATGCTACTTAATAGAGTAACTAGCTTGCACACTTGAAGAAAAACTTAGAAGGAAAACTTACCATCCAACCCCATAGCAATGCAACCTAAGTGCTTGGTTAGCCAACAAGAGTGTGTGCTTGGTGTGTTGTTGGTTTGGTGAAGTGATGGTGTGCTTTGTGTTTATTCGTTATTAGACGCTAGTGTTGCCGAGGAGGATATTGGAGGGGATTATTATTATCAAGAAGAAGAAGAAAACCCCGGACACTTTGCCAACCAAGGCAAGCCATCTTTTGATTCATATCCCCCACTACCTAGTTTTAATATTGCATTCTACTTGTTTTAAGCAAATTGCATGATTGAATTGCTAGAGTAGAATGATAGAAGTAAATTGCATGATTGAACTGCTAGAGTAGAATGATAGAAGCATATTGATGTCTTGGTTATCCAGAGCATCAAGCTGAGTTTATCCAACCATAGTAGTAGTACTATCACTCAATGTAGTTGCTTAGTCGCTAATAAAAGTTGAGGCTATCTCTGGAGGAACCCCATTTGAAAAATGGTGACTTGAACCTGAAATGGAGATCTCTCCTACATAATGGCTTTATGGAAGAAAATCAATCTTGACTAAGAACTATGAAATATTTCTCAATTGACAACGAGTGATGTACATGGGTGCCAATTATACCGTACAACCACGTTACCCCTATATGGGAAGGGGCTTAATCCGTAGCTTGTTGATCTTAGTATGGGAGGTCTTGTATTAAATCTTCATGGGAGGACTCCATGGGCGGATACTTCTTGACCAAGTGGATTCCACTAACCCGGTCTCCGGGATGGGCATAACTAGAGGCGCCGGAGCGGGAAGTCCGTATCCCGGGCTCTAGGGAAGGATCCTATACTAGGATGAGCAAGTGAAAGAATTTGTTTGATTATCTGAAAGCCGCATACCTGTGTGTATAGCGAACCGTGGATTTCTCCCGGCAGATGTATCGAATCTTGTGGGTAAAGTGTACCCCTCTGCAGAGGTTTTCAAACTATTCGAATAGCCGAGTCCTCGGTCATGGACGGTTGGCAAACTCTACCTGGCTTTTGTCAAGAATAAAAATAACAAGGGTGAACCTGGTGAATGATATGAACTTGAATTGACATGACTTGACCTTGATCTTGACACATTGAAGTTCCTCTTTAGAATGAACTTAGAGAACTAAACCTCTTTTCTACAAATGAGCATTCTTGGGAAATAAAACTAGCTTTTGCAAATCAACTTAGTGCTTGGTCCACTATACCCAACCTTGCATATCTACTTCATCTTTTTATTTACAAGATGGTTTGCGAGTGCATCCAATGTACTCACGGCTGTGTCCCTGGCTATCAACTTGGCCAGACTATGGGGAGGAATACCAGGAGGAAGGGTATGAAGAAGAGTACCAGAACTAAGCTCGTCTCCGTGAGTCGCCAATTGCCTGTAGGGAGAAGGCATGGGCCGAAGACGTTATTTCCGCTGCTATATTGTGTTGTAATATGACTTGGTCTATATGACCATTGTATTTGAATCATCGTATTGTAATGTCTATGGAACTGGTTACCAACTACGTTATGTATATCGCAACAATGATTCTGGGATTGCGGTGGAATACATAACGGGCACTTCGAATTTGTTATCAAATTTGAGGTCGCCACAAGTTGGTATCAGAGCCTAGGTTGACTCTAGGAAACCCTAGTTAGTATGGTCGTTAGAAAATGATATCTCTGATATCACAAGTTTGGTATCAGGACTATCATGACCTTAGGAGACCTTAGTTAGCATGGTCGTTAGCTAAGAAAGTGATATGTTGACAAAACCTTATTTCTACAAAAGAAATTTATTTGCTTTGGTATCCAAAGCCAACTTATACTCTCATCTTATTCACTTCAAATATCTTACACTCTCAACTTATACTCTCAAGAGATTTTGACAAAGAATTTATTTACCTCTTTGATTACAAAGTCTTTTCAAAGATTTGATTTACTCTATTTCTCATCTACTTCAAATATATACTATGGACGATATACCAACCTAAGACCGAAGGACTTTTTGAATAAAAAAATGAGGGACTCAATATTTTTCAAGGCTTCAACCTTGGATGTCAACTACGACTGCTACCATCGAAAGTGAGTCTCTTCACCTGATCCAGAAATCTTCCAACAAGAGTCAACCCTGTGAGACAAAGACTTCAAGAGCAAAGAAAGATTGATCAAAATAATGAAGACCCAGCAAACCTTTTGACCCATAGGATTTGTAGGAAATGCTCAGTTGATTTCATTGAGCTGCCCTTACCTCACGATTATTAAGTGTGCTTAGTGCCTTGTGTGTTTGAATGATTGATTTGTTTTGAGGTGTGTTGCTCATATGCCATCCGGCAACCTGTAGCAACCCCTTTGAAAACTTGTTTGCTCAAAAATGTTTTTGGTCTTTCTGGCCCAACATAAACTCTGAAAAATACCAACCCCATGTGAGAAACATTTTGAAAACTTTCCCTGTCATCTACGAACCGTAATCGAAAAACCCAGTACTATTGAAGATAACCTCAACATCTGCATGAGAAGGAAGAAACCTTTCCGGAATACCCCGAAGCAACTCTTACAACCTGAAGGCACGAAGAGAAGAAAATCAACCATCACGAACCAGCAGTATACCCCCGAAGTTGCTCCCAGTTACAAAGTAGTATGAACAAGTTGGATCAAGATTTTGGAACACAAGTCATCAAGAAGCCGGAGCCACCTTAGTTTCATACTAGTAGTCTTGTTTTATCTCTTTGTGAAACCAGACCTATAATCCACAAGACCTTGTTTTATGAAGTTCTATGGTTTAAACCGAGAAGATTTTTGTTTTTGAAAGTGTGATTGTGTGTTGACATTGCTGTGTGATTGGTGAAGATGTGTTTTTGGCCCGTATGGCCTTATCACATTTTGGGTGTACCCAATCTTTCCATCTGATAGGAATCAATATACACTCCATCTCTTATCTAGTAATCTCAATTCTCAATCCATCTCAATCTTAACTTGTGAATCTCGGGACGAGATTCTTTTTAAGGGGGGAAGATTGTAACAACCCAAATTTTTGGGAAATAAAAATAAATGGATTTACTAAAATACCAAATTTTTGGAGACAACAAAAACCTTTATTTTAAATACAAGATTAATTTCTTGCCTTTTTGAAACTTCAGAGTTTGAGCATTTGCTCCCATGCTTCAAATAAAAAGAGTATGGGAAGGGTTTTAATCCGTAGCTTGTTGATCTTAGTATGGGAGGTCTTGTATTAAATCTTCATGGGAGGACTCCATGGGCGGATACTTCTTGACCAAGTGGATTCCACTAACCCGGTCTCCGGGATGGGCATAACTAGAGGCGCCGGAGCGGGAAGTCCGTATCCCGGGCTCTAGGGAAGGATCCTATACTAGGATGAGCAAGTGAAAGAATTTGTTTGATTATCTGAAAGCCGCATACCTGTGTGTATAGCGAACCGTGGATTTCTCCCGGCAGATGTATCGAATCTTGTGGGTAAAGTGTACCCCTCTGCAGAGGTTTTCAAACTATTCGAATAGCCGAGTCCTCGGTCATGGACGGTTGGCAAACTCTACCTGGCTTTTGTCAAGAATAAAAATAACAAGGGTGAACCTGGTGAATGATATGAACTTGAATTGACATGACTTGACCTTGATCTTGACACATTGAAGTTCCTCTTTAGAATGAACTTAGAGAACTAAACCTCTTTTCTACAAATGAGCATTCTTGGGAAATAAAACTAGCTTTTGCAAATCAACTTAGTGCTTGGTCCACTATACCCAACCTTGCATATCTACTTCATCTTTTTATTTACAAGATGGTTTGCGAGTGCATCCAATGTACTCACGGCTGTGTCCCTGGCTATCAACTTGGCCAGACTATGGGGAGGAATACCAGGAGGAAGGGTATGAAGAAGAGTACCAGAACTAAGCTCGTCTCCGTGAGTCGCCAATTGCCTGTAGGGAGAAGGCATGGGCCGAAGACGTTATTTCCGCTGCTATATTGTGTTGTAATATGACTTGGTCTATATGACCATTGTATTTGAATCATCGTATTGTAATGTCTATGGAACTGGTTACCAACTACGTTATGTATATCGCAACAATGATTCTGGGATTGCGGTGGAATACATAACGGGCACTTCGAATTTGTTATCAAATTTGAGGTCGCCACACAGAACATGTCGGATGCGATCATACCAGCACTAAAGCACCGGATCCCATCAGAACTCCGAAGTTAAGCGTGCTTGGGCGAGAGTAGTACTAGGATGGGTGACCTCCTGGGAAGTCCTTGTGTTGCATCCCTCTTTTTTTGCGTCTAATATTTTTTTGCGGCCCGCCGTGGACGTATTTTGGGGGCGGTAAAATGGGGGTAAGCGTGGCGCGTGGGCACGAGAAGGAGCTGGAGGGGCAAGCATATGGTAAACTCGCTCGCAGAACATGTCGGATGCGATCATTCCAGCACTAAAGCACCGGATCCCATCAGAACTCCGAAGTTAAGCGTGCTTGGGCGAGAGTAGTACTAGGATGGGTGACCTCCTGGGAAGTCCTCGTGTTGCATCCCTCTTTTTTTGCGTCTAATATTTTTTTGCGGCCCGCCGTGGACGTATTTGGGGGCGGTAAAATGGGGGTAAGCGTGGCGCGTGGGCATGAGAAGGAGCTGGAGGGGCAAGCATATGGTAAACTCGCTCGCAGAACATGTCGGATGCGATCATACCAGCACTAAAGCACCGGATCCCATCAGAACTCCGAAGTTAAGCGTGCTTGGGCGAGAGTAGTACTAGGATGGGTGACCTCCTGGGAAGTCCTCGTGTTGCATCCCTCTTTTTTTGCGTCTAATATTTTTTTGCGGCCCGCCGTGGACGTATTTTGGGGGCGGTAAAATGGGGGTAAGCGTGGCGCGTGCGCACGAGAAGGAGCTAGAGGGGCAAGCATATGGTAAACTCGCTCGCAGAACATGTCGGATGCGATCATACCAGCACTAAAGCACCGGATCCCATTAGAACTCCGAAGTTAAGCGTGCTTGGGCGAGAGTAGTACTAGGATGGGTGACCTCCTGGGAAGTCCTCGTGTTGCATCCCTCTTTTTTTGCGTCTAATATTTTTTTGCGGCCCGCCGTGGACGTATTTTGGGGGCGGTAAAATGGGGGTAAGCGTGGCGCGTGGGCATGAGAAGGAGCTGGAGGGGCAAGCATATGGTAAACTCGCTCGCAGAACATGTCGGATGCGATCATACCAGCACTAAAGCACCGGATCCCATCAGAACTCCGAAGTAAGCGTGCTTGGGCGAGAGTAGTACTAGGATGGGTGACCTCCTGGGAAGTCCTCGTGTTGCATCCCTCTTTTTTTGCGTCTAATATTTTTTTTGCGGCCCGCCGTGGACGTATTTTGGGGGCGGTAAAATGGGGGTAAGCGTGGCGCGTGCGCACGAGAAGGAGCTAGAGGGGCAAGCATATGGTAACTCGCTCGCAGAACATGTCGGATGCGATCATACCAGCACTAAAGCACCGGATCCCATCAGAACTCCGAAGTTAAGCGTGCTTGGGCGAGAGTAGTACTAGGATGGGTGACCTCCTGGGAAGTCCTCGTGTTGCACCTCCCCTTTTTTTGCGTCTAATATTTTTTTGCGGCCCGCCGTGGACGTATTTTGTGGGGGCGGTAAAATGGGGGTAAGCGTGGCGCGTGGGCACGAGAAGGAGCTGGAGGGGCAAGCATATGGTAAACTCGCTCGCAGAACATGTCGGATGCGATCATACCAGCACTAAAGCACCGGATCCCATCAGAACTCCGAAGTTAAGCGTGCTTGGGCGAGAGTAGTACTAGGATGGGTGACCTCCTGGGAAGTCCTTGTGTTGCATCCCTCTTTTTTTGCGTCTAATATTTTTTTGCGGCCCGCCGTGGACGTATTTTGGGGGCGGTAAAATGGGGGTAAGCGTGGCGCGTGGGCACGAGAAGGAGCTGGAGGGGCAAGCATATGGTAAACTCGCTCGCAGAACATGTCGGATGCGATCATTCCAGCACTAAAGCACCGGATCCCATCAGAACTCCGAAGTTAAGCGTGCTTGGGCGAGAGTAGTACTAGGATGGGTGACCTCCTGGGAAGTCCTCGTGTTGCATCCCTCTTTTTTTGCGTCTAATATTTTTTTGCGGCCCGCCGTGGACGTATTTTGGGGGCGGTAAAATGGGGGTAAGCGTGGCGCGTGGGCATGAGAAGGAGCTGGAGGGGCAAGCATATGGTAAACTCGCTCGCAGAACATGTCGGATGCGATCATACCAGCACTAAAGCACCGGATCCCATCAGAACTCCGAAGTTAAGCGTGCTTGGGCGAGAGTAGTACTAGGATGGGTGACCTCCTGGGAAGTCCTCGTGTTGCATCCCTCTTTTTTTGCGTCTAATATTTTTTTGCGGCCCGCCGTGGACGTATTTTGGGGGCGGTAAAATGGGGGTAAGCGTGGCGCGTGGCACGAGAAGGAGCTGGAGGGGCAAGCATATGGTAAACTCGCTCGCAGAACATGTCGGATGCGATCATACCAGCACTAAAGCACCGGATCCCATCAGAACTCCGAAGTTAAGCGTGCTTGGGCGAGAGTAGTACTAGGATGGGTGACCTCCTGGGAAGTCCTCGTGTTGCATCCCTCTTTTTTTGCGTCTAATATTTTTTTGCGGCCCGCCGTGGACGTATTTTGGGGGCGGTAAAATGGGGGTAAGCGTGGCGCGTGGGCACGAGAAGGAGCTGGAGGGGCAAGCATATGGTAAACTCGCTCGCAGAACATGTCGGATGCGATCATACCAGCACTAAAGCACCGGATCCCATCAGAACTCCGAAGTTAAGCGTGCTTGGGCGAGAGTAGTACTAGGATGGGTGACCTCCTGGGAAGTCCTCGTGTTGCATCCCTCTTTTTTTGCGTCTAATATTTTTTTGCGGCCCGCCGTGGACGTATTTTGGGGGCGGTAAAATGGGGGTAAGCGTGGCGCGTGGGCACGAGAAGGAGCTGGAGGGGCAAGCATATGGTAAACTCGCTCGCAGAACATGTCGGATGCGATCATACCAGCACTAAAGCACCGGATCCCATCAGAACTCCGAAGTTAAGCGTGCTTGGGCGAGAGTAGTACTAGGATGGGTGACCTCCTGGGAAGTCCTCGTGTTGCATCCCTCTTTTTTTGCGTCTAATATTTTTTTGCGGCCCGCCGTGGACGTATTTTGGGGGCGGTAAAATGGGGGTAAGCGTGGCGCGTGGGCACGAGAAGGAGCTGGAGGGGCAAGCATATGGTAAACTCGCTCGCAGAACATGTCGGATGCGATCATACCAGCACTAAAGCACCGGATCCCATCAGAACTCCGAAGTTAAGCGTGCTTGGGCGAGAGTAGTACTAGGATGGGTGACCTCCTGGGAAGTCCTCGTGTTGCATCCCTCTTTTTTTGCGTCTAATATTTTTTTGCGGCCCGCCGTGGACGTATTTTGGGGGCGGTAAAATGGGGGTAAGCGTGGCGCGTGGGCACGAGAAGGAGCTGGAGGGGCAAGCATATGGTAAACTCGCTCGCAGAACATGTCGGATGCGATCATACCAGCACTAAAGCACCGGATCCCATCAGAACTCCGAAGTTAAGCGTGCTTGGGCGAGAGTAGTACTAGGATGGGTGACCTCCTGGGAAGTCCTCGTGTTGCATCCCTCTTTTTTTGCGTCTAATATTTTTTTGCGGCCCGCCGTGGACGTATTTTGGGGCGGTAAAATGGGGGTAAGCGTGGCGCGTGGGCACGAGAAGGAGCTGGAGGGGCAAGCATATGGTAAACTCGCTCGCAGAACATGTCGGATGCGATCATACCAGCACTAAAGCACCGGATCCCATCAGAACTCCGAAGTTAAGCGTGCTTGGGCGAGAGTAGTACTAGGATGGGTGACCTCCTGGGAAGTCCTCGTGTTGCATCCCTCTTTTTTTGCGTCTAATATTTTTTTGCGGCCCGCCGTGGACGTATTTTGGGGGCGGTAAAATGGGGGTAAGCGTGGCGCGTGGGCACGAGAAGGAGCTGGAGGGGCAAGCATATGGTAAACTCGCTCGCAGAACATGTCGGATGCGATCATACCAGCACTAAAGCACCGGATCCCATCAGAACTCCGAAGTTAAGCGTGCTTGGGCGAGAGTAGTACTAGGATGGGTGACCTCCTGGGAAGTCCTCGTGTTGCATCCCTCTTTTTTTGCGTCTAATATTTTTTTGCGGCCCGCCGTGGACGTATTTTGGGGGCGGTAAAATGGGGGTAAGCGTGGCGCGTGGGCACGAGAAGGAGCTGGAGGGGCAAGCATATGGTAAACTCGCTCGCAGAACATGTCGGATGCGATCATACCAGCACTAAAGCACCGGATCCCATCAGAACTCCGAAGTTAAGCGTGCTTGGGCGAGAGTAGTACTAGGATGGGTGACCTCCTGGGAAGTCCTCGTGTTGCATCCCTCTTTTTTTGCGTCTAATATTTTTTTGCGGCCCGCCGTGGACGTATTTTGGGGGCGGTAAAATGGGGGTAAGCGTGGCGCGTGGGCACGAGAAGGAGCTGGAGGGGCAAGCATATGGTAAACTCGCTCGCAGAACATGTCGGATGCGATCATACCAGCACTAAAGCACCGGATCCCATCAGAACTCCGAAGTTAAGCGTGCTTGGGCGAGAGTAGTACTAGGATGGGTGACCTCCTGGGAAGTCCTCGTGTTGCATCCCTCTTTTTTTGCGTCTAATATTTTTTTGCGGCCCGCCGTGGACGTATTTTGGGGGCGGTAAAATGGGGGTAAGCGTGGCGCGTGGGCACGAGAAGGAGCTGGAGGGGCAAGCATATGGTAAACTCGCTCGCAGAACATGTCGGATGCGATCATACCAGCACTAAAGCACCGGATCCCATCAGAACTCCGAAGTTAAGCGTGCTTGGGCGAGAGTAGTACTAGGATGGGTGACCTCCTGGGAAGTCCTCGTGTTGCATCCCTCTTTTTTTGCGTCTAATATTTTTTTGCGGCCCGCCGTGGACGTATTTTGGGGGCGGTAAAATGGGGGTAAGCGTGGCGCGTGGGCACGAGAAGGAGCTGGAGGGGCAAGCATATGGTAAACTCGCTCGCAGAACATGTCGGATGCGATCATACCAGCACTAAAGCACCGGATCCCATCAGAACTCCGAAGTTAAGCGTGCTTGGGCGAGAGTAGTACTAGGATGGGTGACCTCCTGGGAAGTCCTCGTGTTGCATCCCTCTTTTTTTGCGTCTAATATTTTTTTGCGGCCCGCCGTGGACGTATTTTGGGGGCGGTAAAATGGGGGTAAGCGTGGCGCGTGGGCACGAGAAGGAGCTGGAGGGGCAAGCATATGGTAAACTCGCTCGCAGAACATGTCGGATGCGATCATACCAGCACTAAAGCACCGGATCCCATCAGAACTCCGAAGTTAAGCGTGCTTGGGCGAGAGTAGTACTAGGATGGGTGACCTCCTGGGAAGTCCTCGTGTTGCATCCCTCTTTTTTTGCGTCTAATATTTTTTTGCGGCCCGCCGTGGACGTATTTTGGGGGCGGTAAAATGGGGGTAAGCGTGGCGCGTGGGCACGAGAAGGAGCTGGAGGGGCAAGCATATGGTAAACTCGCTCGCAGAACATGTCGGATGCGATCATACCAGCACTAAAGCACCGGATCCCATCAGAACTCCGAAGTTAAGCGTGCTTGGGCGAGAGTAGTACTAGGATGGGTGACCTCCTGGGAAGTCCTCGTGTTGCATCCCTCTTTTTTTGCGTCTAATATTTTTTTGCGGCCCGCCGTGGACGTATTTTGGGGGCGGTAAAATGGGGGTAAGCGTGGCGCGTGGGCACGAGAAGGAGCTGGAGGGGCAAGCATATGGTAAACTCGCTCGCAGAACATGTCGGATGCGATCATACCAGCACTAAAGCACCGGATCCCATCAGAACTCCGAAGTTAAGCGTGCTTGGGCGAGAGTAGTACTAGGATGGGTGACCTCCTGGGAAGTCCTCGTGTTGCATCCCTCTTTTTTTGCGTCTAATATTTTTTTGCGGCCCGCCGTGGACGTATTTTGGGGGCGGTAAAATGGGGGTAAGCGTGGCGCGTGGGCACGAGAAGGAGCTGGAGGGGCAAGCATATGGTAAACTCGCTCGCAGAACATGTCGGATGCGATCATACCAGCACTAAAGCACCGGATCCCATCAGAACTCCGAAGTTAAGCGTGCTTGGGCGAGAGTAGTACTAGGATGGGTGACCTCCTGGGAAGTCCTCGTGTTGCATCCCTCTTTTTTTGCGTCTAATATTTTTTTGCGGCCCGCCGTGGACGTATTTTGGGGGCGGTAAAATGGGGGTAAGCGTGGCGCGTGGGCACGAGAAGGAGCTGGAGGGGCAAGCATATGGTAAACTCGCTCGCAGAACATGTCGGATGCGATCATACCAGCACTAAAGCACCGGATCCCATCAGAACTCCGAAGTTAAGCGTGCTTGGGCGAGAGTAGTACTAGGATGGGTGACCTCCTGGGAAGTCCTCGTGTTGCATCCCTCTTTTTTTGCGTCTAATATTTTTTTGCGGCCCGCCGTGGACGTATTTTGGGGGCGGTAAAATGGGGGTAAGCGTGGCGCGTGGGCACGAGAAGGAGCTAGAGGGGCAAGCATATGGTAAACTCGCTCGCAGAACATGTCGGATGCGATCATACCAGCACTAAAGCACCGGATCCCATCAGAACTCCGAAGTTAAGCGTGCTTGGGCGAGAGTAGTACTAGGATGGGTGACCTCCTGGGAAGTCCTCGTGTTGCATCCCTCTT
>QXEO01001198.1:0-36074 GCA_007115705.1 Dactylis glomerata
TAATGACCGCTCCTTATCTTGTTTATTTCGTTTTTGTGCCAAGAGAAGCCTCTAATTTGAGTGAGGTAAAGATTTGGGGATTGCTGTCCTGAAACTGTTTTCGGTGCTGCACCGTAAAAATTCGTGAAAATTCTATGTTTATCTTTTGGACCTGCGATTTCTTGTGCATATGCCCCAGGTTATATCCAAACTTTTCTTAGTTGAACACTTTTTGATTTGAGCAACAGAAAATCCCTCAAAAATTCGTCCTTTGTCAGCTGTTCAGTTTTGACAGATTTCTGCCAATATTTGTTTTTGCCACTTTATCGCTTTCTTTTGAGTTCTTTTTTATCATGGAACTCTTGTGGAAGTTGCTACAGTAGTATATACTTTATATGTGGTGGTTTTGGGTTGAAACCTGAAGCTAAAAGAGGTTGAATATATTTTATGCTTACACTAATGTTGCTAATAGAATTGTGTTTAGTTTTGTATGAAGGAAGTTTTCAAGTGTAGGGATTGGAGAATGATGAGATGAGTTGAAGAATGGACAAAAGCTCAAGCTTGGGCATGCCCATGCATCACCCCAAGAAATATCCAAGAAGTACAAGCGTCAAGCATGGGGATGCCCCCGAGGCACCCCTTCTTCATCGGCAAAAAATCAGGTCACCTTTCAAAACACTATATTTTTTATTGCTTCATGCACTATGTTTTTTTCTTCGAAGCGTAAGTTGTTTTAGTTTTCTTAGGTTGTTTAGTTTGCTTGTTTGCTGCAATAATGGTTGGACCCCAACAAATTTTTCCTTTGGAGGAGATGTACTCGTTTTCATTTGCAATAGAACGCTCTAGTTTTCACTCTTATTAAAAATCGAGCGTTCCACTTTTTCTGCTACTACTGCTTTTGGTTTTCGTTTTCGCCTTGATTTGCGTTCAGATCTTGTCATATCTTTTCATCAAGGTGTATTTTGGGCCTCTGATCTTTATTGGTTTTCATCAAAAGAGGTGTTTATAAAAATTTCAAATGGTGTTTGGAAAAGAGAAAAAGCTTTGTGCAAAATAGTGGTACAAGAAGGAGCTTGTGTAGGACTGCGGCTTAGGCTTTTTCATGTCATGCTTGATGTCTTTTTGATAGTATGCTTAGTGGTTTTGCTGTAGCATGACTTGTCTCAAATAACTGAGATTGCTTAATGAGCCTTTTGAAAAAATCATGTGTTGTTTTTATTGTATGGAAGCATTATTTGGTTTTCTCCTTGATGCTTTATTTGGGTTGACTTGGCGCATGCTCACACATGTTAGACTCTTACAAAGTCGCCATTAGCCTTCATGATCATTTAGTTTTTGACTTTTTATGCCATCTTATGCTTCTTTTAATGTCGCTTTGTCGCTTTGCATGATTATGGCCATTATTGCTCTCTTAGTTGGTCGCTCCCAGTCTTTTGCTAGCCCTCGCCTTGTACTGAGTATGAGCTCTACTCGTGCATCCAACTCCTAAAAGCCAAAGTTTGCCATTGTGTCCACTATAAATTCCTATGCATGGTATTTGTAAGCCATTCCAAAGTAAAATTTTCATGTGCTACCTTTCAAAAACCTTCAAACACTTCTCGTTTTGTGACACTGTTTTCAGCTCATGGGGACGTAGTGGTCGGATTTGCTATCTTCCATATTGCTTATTCCAAAAAGAAAAGAAAAAGAGAAAAAAAGAAAGAAAAAAAGGCACTCCTCCAAAGAATGTGAATGTTGGTGGCCACCCGATGGAATCGGTTAGCCATGGTATGTGAAAGGAAAAGGTGGGGAGGAGTGCCAAGTTTTATAAAAGAGCACAAAAGTGCCAATCTCTCTCTCAAAAACTTGCTTCATTTTTGTATGGAAGATAGTAAGAACCCCATTGCCAGTCGTTGACAAAAACAACCACCTCTCAAAATCAAGTTTTATTTCTCTGTTTTACAAATTAAAAGCTCTAGCACATGTTTAAATCACTGCTTCCCTCTGCGAAGAGTCTTTCTTTTACTTTTATGTTGAGTCACCACCTTCTTTCTTTATGCACCATTAAGAGAGCATAGTTGTCATTCTTAGTGTGATATGCATTGTCCCAAAGTTCATTGATTGATTCATGATGATTGGTTTCACTTGTTCTTAAGTTATTTGTATCTAGTCGCCCTCTTAAACTTTGAGGTGTCCTATGCATTTATGTTTTGCTCTCTTTGAAGGACAAGCTGAAAACCATTTGTATGTTTTTCCTTATGATTTGAACACACGTTTGACTTTCATTGTTTCATTTTCATGATCTTTTGTTTGTGTTCATTTGCATGTTTACAACATGGTTGCTAAGTTTCTTATTGTCATGATTATATCTTTCATGCCCATGTTTTAAGTTCTATTGATCCCAGCTCACCAATGCTTACATATATGATCAAGATTGTGTAGGTGCATGTCAACTCAAAAATTATTCTTTTGTTATCACTTACTTACTCGAGGACGAGCAGGAGTTAAGCTTGGGGATGCTTGATACGTCTCAAACGTATCTATAATTTTTGATGCTCCATGCTTGTTTTTACACCATTTGCCTATTGTTTCTTTACACTTAGTGGCACTTTTATGCATTTTCCGGAACTAACCTATTAACGAAGCGCCACAGTGCCAGTTTCCTGTTTTCTGCAGTTTTTGTGTTTCAGAAGTGATACACAGGAAATATTCTCGGAATTGGACGAAACAAGTTCCTGAAGTCTTATTTTTCCCGGAAGCTTCCAGACATCCGAAGGAGAGACGGAGAGGGGCCACCAGGGCCCCACACACAGGGCCGGCGCGGCCTGGCCCCTGGCCGCGCCACCCCTGTGTGAGGGAGCCTGGCTCCACCTCTGACATCGCCCCTTCGCCTATAAAGACCCCCCGACGAGAAAAACCTAAGGACCCGATCAGATTTCCAGAACATATCGTGATACGCCGCCGCCGTCGACCTGAAGATCGGGAGGGTCCAGAAGCTCTTCCTGGCACCCTGCCGGAGAGGGGAATCGCCACCGGAGGTCTTCTTCATCGCCATGCTTGCCTCCGGAGCGATGAGTGAGTAGTCTACCTTGGACTATGGGTCCATAGCAGTAGCTAGATGGTTGTCTTCTCCACCATGTGCTTCATGTTTAGATCTCATGAGCTGCCCTACATGATTGAGATCACCGTTATGTAATTCTATGATGTTGGTTTGTTGGGATCCGACGAATATTGGTGTTTATGATTAAGTTGCTGTACTGAATTATATCTTTTGTTATCTCTATGTTGTTTATGATCTTGCATGCTCTCCGTTGTTAGTAGCTATCTTGGCCGAGTAGTTGCTAGTGACTCCAAGAGGGGGTATTTATGCTCGATAGTGGGTTCATGTCTCTATTTCACCTGGGGGAGTGACAGAAACCTCTAAGGTGGTAGATGTGCTATTGCTACTAGGGAGAAAACAACATTCATATGCTCAAGGGCATATGCTTTGTTTACATTACACACTTTGCTTAATGCAATTATCTGTTGTTCGCAACTTAATACTTCTAGGGTGTTCGGATTGATATCCCCGGGAGTGGATTATTAGTCATAGATGCAGTTGGATGGCGGTCTATGTAGTAATGCCCAGAGTAAATCTCATAGTGATCTTCTTGACATATCACGTTATCTTTATTCTATCAATTGCCCAACTGTAATTTGTTTACCCAGCATGTTATTTTATCTATGGAGAGACACCACTAGTGAACTGTGGACCCCGGTCCTATTTTAATCATATTGCAATCACCTGTTTACTTTTCCCGCACTGTTTACTTTACTCGCATATACTTTACTGTTTTCCACTCGATACGCCCATAACCTTTGTTTCAAGCAAACCGGTGAGATTGACAACCTCATCGCAAGTTGGGAACAAAGTATTTGTTTGTGTGTGTGCAGGTTCCACAACACCTTCAGTCGTCACCGTCTCTCCTCTCCTGTTCGATAAACCTTGGTTTCTTAACTGAGGGAAAACTTGCCGCTACACTCATCATACCTTCCTCTTGGGGTTCCCAACGGGCTGGTCATCACCACGCACAAGGACTTACTGCTCCCACGTCAACTACAGGCCACAGCTCTTTTCTAGCGTCATCATCACACGAGTAGCATTTATCGCTAAGTAGTTAGCAATAGTCGTAGTTGCTATTTGTGGTGGAGGCAATCATGGTGGACTGATGGAGATCATGTCGGCGCGCACGAGATGGAGATCAATGCGCGAAGATTGGCTATACCATGTCACATATTGTATATGCATGTGATGTTTATCCTTTATGCATCTTATTTTGCTTTGATCGTGACAGTAGCATTATAAGATGATCCCTGACACTTAATTTCAAGATAAAATGTGTTCTCCCCTCGTATGCGCCGTTGCGAAAGATCGTTGTTTTGAAGCATCACGTGATGATTGGGTGCTATAAACTCTACGTTCACATACAACGGGTCTAAGCCAGATTTACACATGCGAAAATATGTGGGTTAAACTTGACGAGCCTAGCATGTACAGACATGGCCTTGGAACACACGAACTGAAAGGTCAAGCATGAGTCATATGGATGATATGATCAACATGTTTATGTTCACCATTAAAGCTACATCATCTCACATGATGATCGGTCTTGATGTAGTGAATTTGGATCATGCTTCACTAAACAACTTCGAGGGATGTTGATTTTCGTGGGAGTTCATTAGTAATTCGATTAACTTAAACTAATTATCATGAACTAAATCTTAGTGTATTTGCATAAGTCGTTGTAGTCTTTCGCAACTGTTTTCCACCGACACTTAGTTTTAGTTGAGTTAAAAGAACTACAGATATTCTGGATAATAACATTTCGGACTAGTGCCGTTTAGTTAAAGTGTCAAGATCAAAGATTAAGTCCAATTGCAAACTTTAGCAAACCTCGCTTGCTCCATACGATTTAATAAGTTGTATTAATCAAAGACGAATGATTCAAGTTTAGTATCTAAAGATCATACATTTGCCTTCATGAGAAATTGATCTTCAAAATTGTTTGAGAATCAAAGTGATCTTGGAGCTGAAAGAATTGTTTCAGAAACAAACAAGAGGTGAAAGATATTTGATATCTAAAACTGTGATTGTTTGCAAAATGATGAAGTATAATTTAGTAAAAGAACATATGATCATATTGTATGACTATATGTGAAGATTGAAGACGCTAGGCATCCCGATCACCCAAAAGGATTGGGGAACTAATATTATACTTGCATTCGTCCTTAAGAGCTATAGTAGTTTCATCATGAATGTTGTCATGATAGGATGAATTAAAAATGCATCAGCTAAATTGTTTTGCTATACCAAAAGAATGCTAAAGAATGGAATCTAGAAGAACGCCAATTATATGATGATGGTGATCCACCTCAATGTGCAAATCCAAGGACGTTAGTATTTGACTAACATCCTTTGCACTACGTGTCAAATGATTAACGCCACGGTTGATCTTGATAGATTCTTCTAAGTGGAGAGGAAATGCTAAATAGGATCTACAAAAGTATGTGGTAGAAAAGGAAAAGACTGGAAATGTCCAGCTCAGGTATATAATATACATGTTATAGATGTATTCTTTGCTCGTTAACAGTGTAATTCTTGGGTATTTGATACTGGTTTGTTGGTATGAAATGTCATACAAAGAAACACAATACATGAACTACAATGGCCTAAATAACCAGCAAAAGAATATGGTAATAATGCCCATCGAGAAACAAATAAAAGTGTTATTGTGTTTTTCGTCGGCATCAGACCTAGCCTTCAAGATTTGTTATGAACTTAATAATTGTTATCTTGTTCTAGTATTATGAGAACAATGGTTGTTCAAATTATTACCATCTTCCATAATCGATGGATAGATTAAACTCCGTTCATGGGCCATGGACAGAATAAGCGACTAACTAAATGGAGATCGTACATATTGATGGATGTAGTCCATGGTGTGAAGTCGATCACAATGTATTTTCTATTTCATCAATGACTCGAATAAATGTATGGTATATCTACTTAATGAGATAGAAGTATGGAATGATTGAAATTGTTCAATTTATGAAGTAGAAATTATTGTAACAAGAAAATTCAAGTATTTATGATTGGATCATAAAGGAGAATATTTGAGTTATAAGTTTAGCAAACATCTAAGAGTTGAGGAAATTGTTCCACAAACTTGCATCTTGAGAAACGCCATAGGAGTATGGAGTATCTGGTAGATGTAATCGAACCTTGTTTGACATGGTTAGATCAATGATGAAATAAAACTGCCAATATAATTTGTGGATTATGCTTTACAGACTACCGCTTTTCACTGAATAGAGTGCCATCATAATCCGCTGAAATGACACCATACCAGTTATAGTTGTCTTTTCTTAAATTTTGGTATGCACGTCATAAGTAAAATGTTTACAACCAAAATTGGATTAGTAAGTCTTTGAAGGTTATCCCAAAGAATGTCGATGGGCATTTCTTCTACTATGAACCCGAACACATAGTGATTGTCGCTAAAAGGAAGTGAATTTCTTATGAAGGAGGTTTCTTGCGAAAGGTTTAAGTGGGAGGAAAATAGAACTTGATGAGGTTATTGAACCTGAGCAAGATGAGCAAAGTAGCGCAGCACCAGAAAATTTTCTGGAAGCGGCAACTGCATTCATGGCTCACACGTCTACAATGTGTTGTAGTCACGCCATCGAAGTTCCTATTTAACCAAGTTGGTCGTCATCAAATAGCAAGATTTGAGGATGTGACATTATTAGATAATAGTAACCGACAATATACAAAGAAGCGGTGATGGGCCCTGACTTCGTCATATAGATTATTCTAGCAACAATTACATATTGAGATATGATAGTTGAATAAATGAAACAACGTTCCTCTACTGGAATGCACACCAAGGACGTGTACCTGACACGACCCAATGGGTTTTGTTGATTCAAAGGTTGCTAGATATGTATGCAAACCTCAATGGTAGATGCCCAACGTCCCCACAGTCGGTGCCAATTGACGAGGGTTAACTTGGCAAATGTCCTAGATGAAGGACTTAGGATCGGGCGAAGAGGACGTCGAATGAACTCGAAGCTAGGGTTTCAGACAAACAAAGCAAATATCATGTATCGAGAGTAATCTTAGCTCAATCTCAATCTGTCCCTGACCGACCTCTCCTGGCCCCTATTTATGGGTGGCCATGTCCCGAGGAACCGGTTGGTTTCAATAAAAATTAGAACACGACTTACAATATGATCTCGTATTTCGACTATGACTATACTTGGGGCTAGTTTTCATGGGCTTCTACTCGAACAATCCCTAGGGGTACTAAGATAATGGGCCTTTGTAACACCCCAGATATCGACCTACCTGACGATGCTACCCCGTTAACTAAACAACATGAAGTTTAGGAAAAACTCTAAAGTCGGACAACACCTCCTTCGTATAAGGGGACATCCATGACAGGCACATTATAAATGTTCTGCGGGTAGAAATACTAGATGGTTCACAAACTCATGCTATAGTTCCCAAACCAACCATGAATATACAGAAAAATGGAGCGACCAAAGGCTCAAGCTAGTTGAATCGGTAATTTTCTAAATCTCCAAGAGGTAACTATGAATGTGAATCATCTAAAAAAGGTGGTGTGACGTGTAAATAGAAGGTGTGCTACTCCCGCCCATGCATGCCGCAAGCACCTGAAAATCAAATAAAACTAACAACAAGAAAAAAAAAGTGTGAGTAAACAATACTCAGCCAAGTACAATACAGAGCCTTAAAGAAACATAATCATGACAACAAGAAAAATGCTCAGATCACAAGTTTCACTGAATCCAACAAGTATCCCATGATTCCCAATGAGCACTCCGGAGTAGCCCACGTGTAACAGAAATTCATCGACCGAAACAGATTAGCGCCCGTGGAACAGAATTCACCGACCCGGCTCTAGCTCAACGGAGTAGCCCACATGTAACAGAAATTCACCGACCGACATGGAGTAGCACATGTGGAACAGTTCTCACCGCACTAGGCTATACATATCCCAGAAAACCAAAATCCAATGACATCGGAATCTAGCCACATCAAATGCAACAAGCAATTGAAAACAACCCAACAATGGGCGAACCATATAAAAAGTCAGCATGCACTTGCCTTAGAATTGGACGTTCAACAGTCAGCTCTCGCCTCGACTTTCCAAAACCTGTCGTTTAAACCACTATCAAAATATACACAGCGATGCTCATATAAATTTCTGCAGCTGAAATCCCCACCAATGATGCACGTATATATTCTCTTTAGCAAGTTCAATTTGGAAAGTTGAGTACTTCATACTAAGTGTATTAACATGATTAATTTCTATAACTACCTATATGTTCACTAGTTGTTCAGTGCAACCAACAAGTAATCCTAGCTCGTACCAGGCAAATAGATTTGAACACTAAAACTGACCACTAATATACGTGCAGATTTGAATCAAAACTGCCACCTTCCTTTCTTGCTATTTCAGATCCAATATACAATTGAATTTTGCCAAACTGTACCTCAACTAATTTTCCTTCTCGAGTGTAGAGCTGATGGGTTCCTAGAAGGACAATACTAGATTCGATCCACAACCCAACTGTACTGTTGCTATCCTATGGAAACCAGCGAGCAAACTACTGGACAGATCAAGTACCTCTTCGCCTAGAACCTGTTGATGGTGAGTCGAGGTCGACCATAGGAGGCTCTTGTTAGTCGGCGGCTGCACGTGACGGATATCGCCGATGGCGGCCAGAACCGACGTTGACACTGGCGACGGTAGCAGAAAAGGTCTGAACCCTAGTTGGCGGCAACGATTAGGTATTGGGCATGGGTCAACTGGTTTATGCGAGCAGGGCAGGGCAGCCAATGTTTTTTCCTTCTTTCTTATCCAAATCAATAGCCAATTAAAATTCCAAAATTAACCAAAGGCTAAAAAAAGGTTTTCTAAAAAAATTATCTAAATTCTGATTTGCACAAACTTATAGTCATTTTTGATGAGGATATTGGCACGCTAGGACGACCTACGACACGTAATATTAAGTCTAAGTTAGTGCCAATAAATAATAGAGATTAAAGGCCTGCGCGCCTAGTTTGGGCCGAACCCATAATGGGTCGGTTTGTATCCTGTTCGAGTCGGACCATGTTATTTCCTGGCCATCCTTCTATATAAAGGGGCCAGCCGGTTAGGGTTTAGGAGGCTGAAAATTATGTAGAACTTATAGTTCCCACGTGTGTGTACCATCCCTCCGGGGTTGGCGTATTGAGATGGCGTCTCCGACGTTCGTCTAGTTATCCAGTATACTTTGCATGAAGGTGCTTGTTATACAAGTATTGTCGTGCTTCGGCGTGAGGCTCGCTGTTCATCATCGAGTTGCTCGTTGGATTCATCTGTTCGGCGTGAGGTTCGTCTACATCGATGAGTTGCTCACAGGATTGACATTCCCCCCTCTTCAGGTTACGTGTATCGCTCACGTGATTGGAAGATCTTATCAGATCCATTGGATCAGGAGGTGCATCGTGAAAGATCGGGCCAAACAATCCATATCATCTTGGTATCAGAGCGCCATGTTGATCACGGTGCAAGATGGAGGTTGTTGTCAGATCGGTTGTGGTGAAGTTTTTCTGGTGGCTGTCGTCATCGAGCTCATGGTGAGTTGGTCTATCGAGGACGTTTGTTTTCCGTCAAGATCTGATCATTGTTTGTTTTCAGCTCAAGGGATTTGGAAGGAATCGGTACAGATCGATCACTTCCTCGATCTTGTTCTGATTTTCGGTCGAGCGATCTGCAGGATTCCGCGTCTTCCAGTGACCTGTTCCGATCGAGTCCCAGCGTCCAGGCCGCTTACGATTGTCCATCCCGATCGATCGAAGGTAAAAAAATATAAAAATCATGCTGGTTCCGCTCGCCGCATGACAGACGATCTCTGTGGTCGTGCGAGACCAGGTGCCTCGCTCGCCCGCGCCTTCGATCACGGATCGTACCACGCGCCTAGCAGTTTTCGCTTGAGAACGAGGCTCTGCCGCAGTGGGCCGGCCCTTTTTATCAGATTGGTGGCAGTGAGTTGGTTGATTGCTTCGTTCCTGATTGCCTAGATCGGCCTCGGGCGAAGTCTGGAAAGGGAAAAGGAGAAACAAATTCAGATATGATCAGCTAGTACAGGTTGCAACGAGCAAACTGAGAAACAAAAAAAAACAAAGAAAAGGTTGACACGGATTGGATATCAGATGAGGAGTTTGTGCAAGGAATTGTTTACGTGAAAAGCTAGGCCTGTCAGGCGTACTGGAACTACTTCAGGAAAGGAGAAGTTCTTGTTGTCTGTTTGCGTGTGTTTTAGAAGGAAGAAAAAGAGACGCTGTTAGCAGTTCCAAAGAGGTGGTAGATTCAGTACGTTTGGATCCTTGGCGTGCAGGAATTTGTTCTGTTTGTTTTGGGTGATGTGCTTTGTTTGCTACCAAAATTCAGTTTGCGTCTGCAGGTATATTCAGCTCATTTGGACCCTCAGTGTGCAGGAGTATGTCCTGTCCGTTTTGGGTCATCTGCTCATATGCTTTGAGACTACTTTCTGGTGATCATTTGTGTCTCAATCAGGTTTGTTGGTTGGTGGCGCCGAAGACTAAAAAGGTGCCAAGAGCAAGTCAAGCTAGCCGAGCGGGAGGATAAGGTGTGGCAGGCTGGCAAGGCTTGAAGATGGAGAGTGGCGATATTGCTGATTTGACGCCACGTGCTAGAGAAGACTCTCCGGCGTTGAGGACAACGCCTTTCCAAGAAAGGGAGGATGATGAGGATATTGGCACGCTAGGACGACCTACGACATGTAATATTAAGTCTAAGGTAGTGCCAATAAATAATAGAGATTAAAGGCCTGCGCGCCTAGTTTGGGCCGAACCCATAATGGGTCGGTTTGTATCCTGTTCGAGTCGGACCATGTTATTTCCTGGCCGTCCTTCTATATAAAGGGGCCAGCCGGTTAGGGTTTAGGAGGCTGAAAATTATGTAGAACTTATAGTTCCCACGTGTGTGTACCATCCCTCCGGGGTTGGCGTATTGAGACGGTGTCTCCGACGTTCGTCTAGTTATCTAGTATACTTTGCATGAAGGTGCTTGTTATACAAGTATTGTCGTGCTTCGGTGTGAGGCTCGCTGTTCATCATCAAGTTGCTCGTTGGATTCATCTGTTCGGCGTGAGGTTCGTCTACATCGATGAGTTGCGCAGGATGGACGTTCCTCCCTCTTCAGGTTACGTGTATCGCTCACGTGATTGGAAGATCTTATCAGATCCATTGGATCAGGAGGTGCATCGTGAAAGATCGGGCCAAACAATCTGTATCAGTTTTTCATCAACTTGACAAGGCGAACACAACCATGGTCTCAGATTTCCCAAAAGGATTACCATTTGAATGTCAAATTTTGGTCAACACATCTACTTATATGATATCTATGTTGTATTAAAACCGGGGTGAATTCGCCCTCGAATTCTTTACTCTCACTATGTAGGAAAGAACAACTAAATTAAAGGAAACATAATTACTCACCAAATGTGACAACTCAAGATGTTCCTCGCGCATCTTAGACCTATCTCCAAATAGCCTTTGGAAATTTTGGGGTATTACATTTTCCACCCGTTTTACAGAATTTGCCCCAAATTCTCACTCACTAATCGACACAAGGCAACTGAAGTTTAAGCAAATCATATTTACTCACTAGGTAAAGTAGCACATGATATATCTCTAGTATCCTTCATCCAATATCCCACAAATCTTCTTGCTTCGCATCAGTTGTCCAAAGAATCTTGACAAACTTAAATGTCCAATGCCTCACTACTCCATCGTCATTCTCAAAAGTTAAATATTGACTCTACTGACAAATGTCAGATATAAAAGTACTTCGGCAATTGTGACTAAGGTGACTCTAGATGACATGCTAACTTCCCAACTCATGCCACTAAATATCTTGAAAGGTTCACTGTTCAGTGGACTAAGCTTCCCTCTAATAATAAATTCTCACAACAACCTTGGTAGGTGATACTCTGAGGAGAGTCTTATCATCTACTTGAAATTTCACACTTTGTCTCTTAGGATCGGCATAATTCTTTTGCCTACTCTGTGTTGCCATCTGTCTAGTCTCTCCATTTTTTAATAGTCCCATGATCCAAATCCAGTCCAAACAATGCCTTTTAACCGATATGATGAGGATTGGCACGCTAGGACATCCTATGAGATGCAGTAATTAAGTCTAAGGTTGTGCCATTCATTTATAATTGTATCCATGTTATTCATTAGTCAGGTCTTGTTGTGGGCCAATAAGGGTTTTATTTTATGCTTTGGGTTTGGGCCTGTCCAAGCCCAATAGTTTTCTGGCCGCCTATATAAGGAGGCTGGGCGGCTAGGGTTTAGGGAGGCAGCAAAATATGTACAACATTGTGTTTCCATGTGTGTTCCATCCCTCCGGGGTCGGCGTATTGAGACAGCGTCATCGATGTTCGTCTAGTTATCCAATATATTGTTTTGCGTGAAGGTGCTTGTTATTCAAGTATTGTCATGCTGCTGCGTGAGGCTCGCTGTTCATCACCGAGTTGCATGTTGGATTCATCTATTCGGTGTGAGATTCGTCTACATCGACGAGTTGCTCGCAGGATTGATGTTCCCCATCTTCAGGTTACGTGCATTGCTCACATGATTGGAGATCTTATCAGATCCATTGGATCAGGAGGTGCATCGTGAAAGATCGGGCCAAACAATTTTCAGCATCTTGGTATTAGAGCTCTAGGTTGATCACGGTGCAGATGATTTGCTGCTCATTTGTTCCGCTCGATTTGCAGTGGCTGACATTGGGTACGTCGCCGCCTTACTGTTGGTGATATGGGCACGAAGGAGGAGGTGAAGCCCAATTTCAGGACTCCACCAAGATGAGGGAAGATCGTTGCAGATTGGCACGCCAGGACGACCTACGATATGTAATAATTAGTCTAAGGTTGTGTCAGCAATTTATATTCATGTTTATGTTATTTCGTAGCTAGGTCAAGTTGTGGGCCACTTAGGGTTATTTCTGTTTTGGGTATTGGGCCTGTCCAAGCCCAACAGTTTTCTGGCCATCTATATAAGGAGGCCATCAGTCTAGGGTTTAGGGGAGTTCAGAATTTTAGAGTTAAACTATCGCGTGGTGTTCCACCATGTATCATCCCTCCGGGGAAACGGCGCTGCTGTGTTTATCAAATATATTGCTGTGAAGGTTCTTGTCTTCATCAAGGATTATCATGCTCAGGTTTGAGGCGTGTTGATTATCTTCACGTTACTTGCTGGATTCGTTCCTCTTCTTCAGGTGACGTTCTTCGCGTTGTTGGAAGATTTCTATCCGGGTAGACTCGCTGTGAAAGATCGGGACAAAACTCAAGGATCACCGGCGTGCTCCTTATCATGTGGTATCAGATTACTAAGTTTATCACTGCAAGTATTTCAGATTGATTGTTTTCCGAATTGTTCTTATTCGAAGAGTTTTTAAATCAGATTCGTTGTGAATTGTTCTCACATAGCAGTTCTTAGATTGACGAGTGCCGATGGATTGAGGCGAAGAGTTGCTGTTGATTCTATTCTTTGGAATTTTAGTTCAGATTTGTTGTCGCAGGGCCGATCAATTTCTCCAATTCCTCTCAGGCTCGATCTAATCCGCAGCTGCTGGTTCTCAGATCCGATCGGGACAAAGCTCCAGCTCTCTATGATCCCCTCACGTTCAGATCTGATTTTCCTTGTATCGAGTCCAGGCAAGAAGTGCCGGATCCAATCATCCCGATAAAAAAAAGAGAAGAAGACGACGACCGCCCACATGCGCCTGACGACAGAGAACTTTTGTGGCTACACGTGGCTAGCGATCGAGGCTGCCCGCATTGCAAGTGGAGGCGCTCGCTCGCGCCTTGCCATCATGGGCCGACCCACCTACACGGGAGCGCCTTGCTCGCCCACGCCTGGTGGCGACTGCCCAGGGTTGCTAGACCACAGACCATCTCTGCGCTCCAGCGAGCTGGATCGCTCGCCCCGCTCTCGTCGCTCTGCTCTTTTTTCCTTTTGCATCAGAAAGCTATACCGTACTGTGGATAGGAAACAAGCAAAGCAGCTAGAATTGATTGCTTACTGTCATACATCGACAGATCTCTAGTCTGATTCAACGAGTACATAAAGGCTGCACTAGTCTGCAGATTTTTGCTTGATGGTGGACATTATTTGCTTGACAGAGGACATTAGTTGCTGCTGTGTTTTTGCATTCAGCAATTAGTAACGGCTGAGTACATATAAAGATGGATTCTTTTTCGGGAGATGTTTTTGGCAATAGGTGCTATCTTGGCAAGAAGTCTAGTGATGTTTTCAATGATTATCTTGATATCAAGAAGGGAGTGCCGCTATCCAAGCCTAGCTGGCGTTTACATAAACTTGCGACAATTGCGGAGTACCACGATTGGGAAAGGCACATGGAACGGGGTTTCCGTCGATGTCGCACATACAATGACAAGTTTAGTGGCTATGATGGATATGGTCTTGCTTACAGGCGTGTGGACACTGAAGTAACCAGATGGTGGTGCAAGGCGGTTGGAAGAAATGACTTTGATTGTACTTGGGATGACTTCAAGAAATTTCTCTGTGATGGTTTTGTGTTACCGTATATGGAGGATGTTGGCAAGAGCATAGCTCCTATACCGAACATCGCGACAGCTGTGACTACTCCTGAGAAGTTGATAGCTGTTCCATTGCCGACAGTTAGCAAGGTGGCAGCCAAGAATTCTAAATTGTCAGCGGTTGATGTTGTCAAGGCTGATGTTGTCAAGGATATCATGGAGGAGGTTTTACCATTGAGTGGGCTGAATATGCAACTCAAAAGAGTACATGATGAAACTTGTATGACAGCGGATAGAGGCCAGCGATGGAATTTATTTCAGGCGCAGTGCATAATCAAAGGCAAAGCATGCAAGTTGATGATTGACAGTGGTAGTTACTGTAATGGCATTAGCAAGTCAGTTGTGGAGGCTTTGGGTTTATCCACATGGCGTATTCCAGCACCGAGGCATGTTTAGAGGGTTAATAGCTGCAGTATGCTGAAGATTACTCACAAGGTGCATGTGCCATTTATATTTGATGACTATGTTGATGAGGTGGAATGTGATGTGTTGCCATTGGAGGTGTGTGGGCTGCTACTTCGACGTCCATGGTAGTATGATCACAATGCTATGCATGCTGGGAGAGCAAATACATATTCCTTTATGCATGATGGCAAACAGCGGACTTTGAAGCCTATGCGTGATCATGAAATCAAGTCTGATGTTGTGTTGGTGGTTCATAAGGACAAGTTGCATAAAGCTAAGCCACAACTAGGGCTCGCTAAGGTGCAGCATGA
The DNA here is from genome assembly GCA_007115705.1 of Dactylis glomerata. NCBI lineage: Eukaryota > Viridiplantae > Streptophyta > Magnoliopsida > Poales > Poaceae > Dactylis > Dactylis glomerata. Next base: position 15,378 of record QXEO01001198.1, read on the forward strand.
GGAGCATGATGCAAAGAGCGTCAGTGGTGATATTGTTTCAGTCAAGCATGTAGATGACAAGCCATTTGTTCTTGTTAGTGATAAGTCGGTTGAAGTCAAGCCTCTTATTGATGAAGGGAAGGATATGTCAGCATGTGTTCCATGTTTTCCACTTCCAGTTCGTGTTGACATGGGTGTTCAGACCGATGATGGTGGTGCTGATCGTGTTCCGATGCATATGGTGCCGCAGGTGGTCAGCCACAGTTTTGTGAGAACACCTCGGAAATGTTTTGTTGGAGCATTAGTACGTGTGCACAAAGGCAAGGATGGACGTGTTTGTCAGTTGTGTGGCCCAAGCATTACTACTTTGCAGGGTTGTGCTAAGCAGGTTCATGTTCAGCAACGCAAGGTTCCAGCAAGGATTGAGAAGAAGAAGGTGGAGGCGCCTAAGTACAAGTTCATTTGGCAAAGAAAAGAGGTGCAACCACCCAGGGTTGTATCAAGTTGAGCAGGCCAAGAGGGAGGATGTGGTGCGGAAGGCAAGCAAGACTTGAAGACGGCGAATATGCGTGGTGCTATTGTTGATATTCCGCCACCTTTTTGAGCAGACCCTCACACGTTGGGGACAACGCTTTTTGAAGGGGGGAGGATGATATGGGCACGAAGGAGGAGGTGAAGCCCAATTTCAGGACTCCACCAAGATGAGGGAAGCTCGTTGCAGATTGGCACGCCAGGACGACCTACGATATGTAATAATTAGTCTAAGGTTGTGTCAGCAATTTATATTCATGTTTATGTTATTTCGTAGCTAGGTCAAGTTGTGGGCCACTTAGGGTTATTTGTGTTTTGGGTATTGGGCCTGTCCAAGCCCAACAGTTTTCTGGCCATCTATATAATGAGGCCAGCAGTCTAGGGTTTAGGGGAGTTCAGAATTTTAGAGTTAAACTATCACGTGGTGTTCCACCGTGTATCATCTCTTCGGGGAAACGGCGCTGCCGTGTTTATCAAATATATTGCTGTGAAGGTTCTTGTGTTCATCAAGGATTATCAGGCTCAGGTTTGAGACGTGTTGATTATCTTCATGTTACTTGCTGGATTCGTTCCTCTTCTTCAGGTGAAAGATCGACCAGATTCGCGATAGCTACCAGATTTGTTTTCCGGCGGCGCAGGTGGAGTCCAGGAACCCAGGCCGGAATCTCCGGTGTCTACCGACCGGAGTATCTGGTGGGTCTAAGTCGGTCCAGCGGTGAGCGGTTCCTGCCAGCAGATCGGTTCAAGGACTCCTAGGCGTGCGTCAATGACCGATCAGGATCGTGACCACGTGCAGCTGTTCAGGTAGTCCTGGCTATAGTTAGGGCATGTACAATGGTAGAGAAGGCACGCCTTCTCTTAGCCGTCCATGTCATCTAGAGAAAGCACAAGAGATAATTTGTACAATGTATCATCTCTTATTGTCGTCCCTTGTAATTAATGAGAAATAGCTGTTTTTAGTAATAAATTAATTGGCTAAGAGAAGACAGATGGTACAATGCATAAAATAGTCTTCTCTTATTTTGTAAGGGATCATCCCTTAGCTAAGGCTAGGCAACCTTCTCTTTCTTATTTCTCTCTCCTCCAACTAAGCAAAAATCCTACATGGCACCTCTAAGGGAAGGCTGACATCACCCCATTGTACATGCCCTTACGTACAGCTTGCGATCGGAGGAGGCATCACGGAGTCTAGAAAGGAAAGAAAAGAAAGGAAGGGAAAGCGCTAATTTTTTTTTGGTTTTGTTGGTACATGGGTTTTCTCGAGGGCCAGCAGGAAAAGAAAGGAAAAAATTGATTGACTATTTCGTGGGCTACGTGCTAGCATCATCATCAGAAATATAAAGATGGAATGTTTTTATTGGATTGCTAATTGGCTGGTGCGTTGCTTCTATTTCAAATTTTTGCTTGAAAGGAAAGTGCAGATTTGATACGTGGTTTCAGGTCAGATTTTGCTGAACGGAAATTGTGCCAGGAAGATAAAATTGAGACACTGGTTCGTTAGTTTCAGGAGGAGGAAGCTATGTTCATTTGGATCCATGGCGTGTAGAAGTTTGTTCTATTTGTTTTGGGTGATGTGATGTTTTCTATCAAAATTTAGTTTGCGTCTCCGGGTATATTCAGCTCATCTAGACCCTCAGTGTGCAGGAGTATGTCCTGTATGTTTTGGGTGATCTGCTCATGTGCTTCGAGACTGCATTTCAATGATTGTTGTGTCTCAATAAGGTTGGTGGCGCCGACAATAAAAGTGGCACCAAGGGCAAGTCAAGCTAGCTAAGAGGGAGGATGTGGGGTGGCAGGCTAGTAAGACTTGAAGATGGCGAGTGGCGATATTGTAGATTTGACGCCACATGCAAGACAAGACCCTTCGGTGTTGAGGACAATGTCTTTCCAAGAAGGGGAGGATGATGAGGATTGGCACGCTAGGACATCCTACGAGATGCAGTAATTAAGTCTAAGGTTGTGCCATTCATTTATAATTGTATCCATGTTATTCATTAGTCAGGTCTTGCTGTGGGCCAATTAGGGTTTTATTTTATGTTTTGGGTTTGGGCCTGTCTAAGCCCAATAGTTTTCTGGCCGCCTATATAAGGAGGCTGGGCGGCTAGGGTTTAGGGAGGCAGAAAAATATGTAGAACATTGTGTTTCCACGTGTGTTCCATCCCTTTGGGGTTGGCGTATTGAGACGGTGTCTCCGACATTTGTCTAGTTATCCAATATATTGTTTTGCGTGAAGGTGCTTGTTATTCAAGTATTGTCGTGCTGCTGCGTGAGGCTCGTTGTTCATCACCGAGTTGCACATTGGATTCATCTATTTGGTGTGATGTTCGTCTACATCGATGAGTTGCTTGCAGGATTGACGTTCCTCATCTTCAGGTTACGTGCATTGCTCACGTGATTGGAAGATCTTATCAGATCCATTGGATCAGGAGGTGCATCGTGAAAGATCGGGCCAAACAATCTTCATCACGATGCCATTCCAACAAGTCAGAGACCCCCATTGTTGTACATACAAACCTCAAAGCATTGTCATGCGAATTGTGGACTCGGTAAAACTTATTACAAGTAAACTTAAAATTAGTAAAGGTTCCTTCCCATTTTATTTCAGAAAAATAGGGAACAACACTTCAACATTTTTTCTTAAGTCTTGGATTTTATTACATAATTCGCCACCTGTTAGCAGGTAGAATGTTGTACTAAGCCTGAAAATTAATTCTGCCAGACCTCCATACGTACTCTTAAGTCCCTCTCATAAAATTAGTGATTGTAACTTTACACATTATTCACACTCCAAAAACTTGGACATGAAAATAATTCCTTGGGTAGAGCAGTTACTTATACACATGTTTTCCCTCGGGCGACATAGATAACTAAAAAAATTAACATGATACTCGACATGATTCATCCTAGAAAAAGCAAAGCACGAATAAGACGTCGACTATCGAAAACTCTCAGGAAAGGCTACTAGAGAAATCACTAGTATGTAACCTCAAGAAACAACAAAAGGGCATCCTCATCGTATCTCCTATGCTTGGCTGTGGTTGCCTCTTCTAAAGTTGGAAAGTTATGCCACGCCATTCATTGGTCTAGGCTTAAAATCGTCATCCCTCACCTAACTAAACGGAAAGGCACTCAACACTTCACCACTTCAACGTAATAAGAGTAAATAATAAGGGTAAGTGGTATGGGGGCCAATCCATCCCGCACCAAAATTAGTAACTCCATATGTGAATAGGTGAATCGCGCACATAACATTCGGTTGTCCTCCCTTGTATAAAAAATATATTTCATGACCGTGATCCAAAGTTCGGGATTGACTCACATTTACCATTTTTATAAACCCACTAAGGTGCCTAATCTATTGTTTTTCCAAGAGCATCTCAAAGTTGAGAATATCCCTACATAACGCTTGACAAAAGAGAAACAAAGAGTCACCTCATGGATCAAGATAGACTCAAACTAGAAAACATGAACGTTTAATGGACAAGCAAAAGCTCCTATCACCGGAATAGCAAACAATGGAGATGAAGTTTAAACCCAAGAGTTTCTTTTGGAACAAATAAGTAGATCACTTATAGTGGAACAATGACGATTTCAATGGATGACTAACAAGATTTTAACAGGGTCTTCTCCTAAAAGCACACAACCAGCTCAACCCAATTGCGGAAGCACCTTCTATGATCATTTAAAGGTTCAACTCACTCCATTCTAATTAACTAAAAGAAGGTACACGTGCAAAAAAATGAGTGCTACAATTAAAAATTGAAAGGCTCATACTGGCATGCTAATTGTCAAATAGGAAGATTTGACAAGTACATGGTTGAAATGACGTTGGGCAAGAAATACACTACAAGAATACTATCCATTGGATGACTATTGCTAGTTTTTTTTCTCGAATGCTCATGGTGAAATCACAAGCCATGTCAGAAGGAACACGGACAACACACACACACAAAAACTCCGTTATGGCAAGTTGGGCAGGTATACAATCTCATAGTTCAGCTTCCTTTGGCATGATTTTGAGCTACTCATCACTTTATTCCACTTGTGTTGTTCATCCATTAACTCAGAAGCAAAAAAATTAATTTAATAAATGTTCAATAATAAACTTGGCTCACTACTTCTATCTCCCTGTTAAGGAAACACTTCTATCATGTGTATTCACAACCTCTAACAACTGCCAAACTACCTAAGCTCCAAAGAAGGTTGTTGACAAAAAGCATGGTGCCCCAACTCGCGGAAAGAGATAAAGCAACTAAGTCTTATATGCTTACTATCCAAGGTTCTCTCTAGAAAACACAACCCGAGTGTGGTGAATGCACTCTCTCAAAGATTAGGTTTACACTATTAGAGAAAACACTGGAACCAGAAATTGCCACGATAAGGAAAAGAGGAACTAGTCTAAGAAAATTAACGAAGAACTCTTAGAGTATAACTAGACATTGACCAGACTATCATTCTTGTCTCCACACCTAGTACAGTACCAGACCTAACAAGCAAATATCTTCTCAAATGCACTCACACAATGATATTCACTATTCGTGATATTTTAAAAACATGCCAATACTCCTAAAAATAAATATTAAAATCCATATAATGTCTCATGATAATACTCTGACAACTTCACCAACAACCTATGGAGAGTAACATTGGCGTATTGCCATGATAATAATCAAAAGATCGTTCAACCAAGCTTGCTTGAAAATTCATCTTCTTTTGTTTTACTCAAGTACCAACAACTACTACAAATCCAACTAGTATATCCGAAGATCAAGAATCCAATTCATACTGAATAGTCAATCACCTTAATGCCTAATAATCCAAATACTAACATATCCACTAAGTTTCATGTATTAATGTTGTCACCCTACTAGCAGCACCATAACCAAATTATTATATATAATAATCTCATGTGGGAATTCAGCGCCAGCCTACTAGGTCCATCTAAAATTACTAACTACATATAGGTGTAAAAAAATTACTCACTATATATCCTCAAACCATTATTCAAGAATTCATAGGTAACAAAATTACCAATTTATTGACTATTTTTAAGAGTCGGAATCACCACATGAAAATATAAATAGAAAACTACTAATCCTCAAACCACACATATTTGTTCTATTTTCTACCATCAAACTTAATACATAGAACTTCCAATTTTGTCTTATCCAAGTCAATAGTTCAATGCTATATGATGCCTCTATATTACTCAAATTTATCCATCACTGATAAAGACGATGTAAACTAAATATCCTTTGACACAAGTAGCATCTATCTAATTTAGCATAACTAGATTATCATCACTACCTAGCTTACTAATAACAAATTAATTTATCCTCTTTGTGCCAAATTGAAATGACAAATCATATATGGGATATAAAAACTATACCCATAGCCAAATCCTTCCAGACTACAAATCCTCATGACTAACAATCCAACGACTAATTCAGCTTGACCGATGTTTAAAAACAGACTATCATAGGTTACTCCAAAAATCACCAAGCCGTCTCAACTCATCACAAGACAACTAGAATCGATCATTCCTCCTTACCATATACCGCTATTGCACAATACACTACGCTTTGTCACCAAATCAAATCATTTTATCTTTATTTAAATCCAACAAAGCAACATCGTTAACTAAACCATCAATCCCAAATGTTTATGTCTAGCCACTCTTAGGATTTCAAGGGTAATACTGAAGGTATCTTTCCTCTCCCACTACTAACAACATAAAATTTTGGAGAATCTCCAACCAACCAATTCTTAAGATTGATACAAGCAAATCAAATAAATAAAAAACAATCACAAGTCAAATAAACAATGAGTATCTTACCACCTAAAATGAGAGAGTTCAAGACTCCCATGGCAATGGTATACCAACGAGTACACAACATTGCATGGAAAGAAGAAACAGCCATGTATGAATCGTAAATGTAATGAATACCCAAAACCCATCCTACTATGCACCGTGTGTCAAATTTTATTTCCTTGAAACCTATGTCAAATTTTATTTCCTTGAAACCTATGTCAAGTTAATGTAATTACTTATGCAACATCATACGCAAAATTTTTAAGCCATTAGACTACACCAAAGATCTAAAACCTAGGCTCTAATACCTACTGTAACACCCCAGATATCGACCTACCCGACGATGCTACCCCGTTAACTAAACAACATGAAGTTTAGGAAAAACTCTAAAGTCGGACAACACCTCCTTCGTATAAGGGGACATCCACGACAGGTACATTATAAATGTTCCACAGGTAGCAATACTAGATGGTTCACAAACTCATTCTATAGTTCCCAAACCAACCATGAATATACAGAAAAAAGAGCGACCAAAGGCTCAAGCTAGTTAAATCGGTAATTTTCTAAATCTCCAAGAGGTAACTATGAATGTGAATCATCTAAATAATGTGGTGTGATGTGTAAATAGAAGGTGTGCTACTCCTGCCCATGCATACCGCAAGTACCTAAAAACCAAATAAAACCAACAACAAGAAAAAAACAAGTGTGAGTAAACAATACTCAACCAAGTACAATACAGAGCCTTAAAGAAACATAATCATGACAACAAGAAAAATGCTCAAATCACAAGTTCCACTGAATCCAACAAGTATCCAATGATTCCCAATGAGCACTCCGGAGTAGCCCACGTGCAACATAAATTCACCGACCGAAACGGATCAGCGCACGTGGAACAGAATTCACCGACCCGGCTTCAGCTCAACGGAGTAGCCCACATGTAACAGAAATGCACCGACCGACATGGAGTAGCACATGTGGAACAGTTCTCACCGCACCAGGCTATACATAACCCAAAACACCAAATCGAACGACATCGGAATTGAGCCACATCAAATACAATAAGCAATTGAAAACAACCCAACAACGGGTGAACCATATAAAAAGTCAGCATGCACTTGCCTTAGAATTGGACGTTAAACAGTCAGCTCTCGCCCCGACTTTCCAAAACCTGTGGTTTAAACCACTATCAAAATATACACAGCGATGCTCATATAAATTTCTGTAGCTGAAATCCCCACCAATGATGCACGTATATATTCTCTTAAGCAAGTTCAATTTGGAAAGTTGAGTACTTCATACTAAGTGTATTAACATGATTAATTTCTATAACTACCTATATGTTCACTAGTTGTTCGGTGCAACCAACAAGTAATCCTAGCTCGTACTAGGCAAATAGATTTGAACACTAAAACTGACTACTAATATACGTGCAGATTTGAATCAAAACTGCCACCTTCATTTCTTGCTATTTCAGATCCAATATACAATTGAATTTTGCCGAACTATACCTCAACTAATTTTCCTTCTCGAGTGTAGAGCTGATGGGTTCCTAGAAGGACAATACTAGATTCGATCCACAACCCAACTATACTATTGCTATCCTATGGAAACCAGTGAGCAAACTACTGGACAGATCAAGTACCTCTTCGCCTGGAACCTGTTGATGGTGAGTCGAGGTCGACCATAGGAGGCTCCTGTTAGTCGGGGGCTACACGCGACGGATATCGCCGATGGCGGCCAGAACCGGCGTTGACACCGGCGGCGGCAGCAGCAAAGGTCTAAAACCCTAGTTGGTGACGATGATTAGGTATTGGTCGTGGGTCAACTGGTTTATTGGAGCAGGGCAGGGCGGCCAATGTTTTGTTCCTTCTTTCTTATCCAAATCGATAGCCAATTAAAATTCTGAAAATAACCAAAGGCTAAAAAAAAGGTTTTCTAAAATATTTATCTAAATTCTGATTTGCACAAACTTATAGTCATTTTTATCAACTTGACAAGGCGAACACAACCATGGTCTCAGAATTCCCAAGAGGATTACCATTTGAATGTCAAAATTTGGTAAACACGTCTACTTATATGATATCTATGTTGTATGAAAACCGGGGTATTACAACCTTGGTAGCCATATCCTTGTCACATACTTCTCCGAAAAATCTCCACCATACCTACCTACATAGCAAAAATGCTATTCCAAGTATAGTGCATGTGCTATGTCTTGACATTCAAAATTATACTCCTTTTTATTGTGCAATTTGAAGCTCATGGGAAAGTAGTAGTTTACGGTGGAGTTCATTTATGTAAGTTGCAATTTTGTCATTTTATTAGTTGGGGTTATGTTAAACCATGTTGTCATGGCACAAGACTTTCAACTTTAATTCTGTTGTTGTCATACACTTGGGTTATGCATATCTTTCCGGTATGAAATGAGTGGGGGTTATCATGCTACAGATTCGAGTGTGCATATTTGTTAGAGAAGAGCACTAGGCCGCTAACTGAAACCATGCCTAATCATGGTAGAAGTTTCAACATGGACTTCCTCATTAGCTTATACAAGTTTAATTTACTACACAATTAGTACTTTAAGAGGAGTTCACTTGTCTGTTGTGCTGTCATCCTGGTATGTATTTCATTTGCAAAAAAATATGAAAATCCAAAAGACATTGTGTACATGTGGCATGGAGGTACCCCTTTGCGAGCACTTGGTTGAAACTATTTGCACACAATGAAAATCTATGGTAATTCTAAAGTTGAGTAGTGCATGGTGGAAGGTATTATTAACAATTGGGTATGAGACATACAACTAGTAAAGTGTTGAACATGTGAAGCATATTTGCGCTTCACTACCGTTGACTTTAGTTCCACAATCCTCAAAATTATTTTCTCTTTAGCTTTAAAGCTTGGCACATATACTCCCTACTTACTTTCAGTGGCTATTTGTTCAAAAGAAAAAGAAAATAAAAGAGAGAAAGAAAGAAAAAATCAAAGCAAGCACTTGCTTGTTTAATGTCCATAGTACTTTCATTTGTTTTTGCACTTTGTTATTGATTGTTGGACATCATTGAGTTGAATTAGAAGTACCACTTGATATCTCACTTGCTTGTTGCTGTACATTAAAGAATGAATCATCTATCATATTCATTACTACTTGTTATTTTCATAGAAGCAAAAAACTCCAAAGTTCTAGTTTGATTTTATCACCTTCATACTCGAGGAAGAGCATGGGTTAAGCTTGGGGATGTTGATGCATGCAAAATACATGCATGAACTTTGTAGTTTATTGATGCATATTCCTACATATTATAAGGTTATTAGTTGTTATAATCATGTTTTATAAGGATTTATGGGGATTTTCCATTGATTCCTTTTATTTTGGTTATAACTCTGCAGAACAAGAAAACCCTCTTTTGTGTATTTTTATGTTTTAGGAACCTTCCTAGACTCAAATCGACCTGGGTTTTTTTGGGTATTAATATTTTACCATGAGAAGAACCTGGAGCACAAGAAGTCAATGAGGGAGGCCACGAGGGCCAAACGAGTACTGGTAACACGGGCCCAGGCACAGGTCGTGCCACCTAGTCTCGTTTGAGGATCGAACCTCAGATACCATCCATCCTCATCTCCTGGCGCTTAGCTTGACCTAAAAACCCCTATATATAGACCCCCCCCCCTCAATGATACTACGACGAGGCGGCGGAGAAATGCGAAACAGAGAAACAGAGGCTGCTCCAGCAAAGATTGGAGGGGGAAACGCTGCTGGAGTCGCCCTCGGACGCTTCTCCACCCTCTCTGATGTCAACACCATCACCACCACCATGAAGAGGGAGTATTCCACCTCTGGACTATGTGTTTGTGGCAGTAGCTTGTCCTATTTCTCTCTTATGCTTCAATATTTAGACATCATATGAGCTGCCCAACATGATTATGATACATATTATGTAATTCCTATATGGTGGATCTTTATTTTATTGGATGATTGATGAGATGTGATATGTTATTATGTTCTTGATTTATGAGTAGATGCATGTTATTACCCCGTTCTTTATTACTTGTTCTGATCCAACATGTCTGTGAGAGCATGAGAGGGGGATGGTGTCTTTCTTTTTGTCGTTGGGCAAGGAGCTCAAACAATCCATTAAGCACTTTCCGATGGGGACCAAAAGCCACTGGGCTACCAAGAAGTCAGATTCAGTTCAGGGTATTAGATGGAGTATCTAGGTAGTAGTGAATGAATAGATGACAGTGTTCATCATCTGCTAGGGTATTTTACCTTCTTCCACGGTTACCTCACTAGGGATAAAAAGAATACATGTGTTATAATTTCTCAGTGACAGCTAGGAATCCCGAGCGGCATTCATAGCCAAAGTTTTATCGTAATATGTCCAAGTGGTATTTGTTATTCAACATCTTATCAAAGTACCTAAGGCTATACTCAGTTAATTCTTAAGACTATATTGCTTGAAGTGTATTCCTACCTAGTGGAGTATAAGTAAGATGTGTTGCATCATCTTTAATTTAGGACGTGATGCCCATATGAATATTATCAAGTTAACATAATAAAAATCATATCGATGTTTTGGTCATCTATCTTGTGCTTAACCCCACCACAACTTTATGAGAGAGTAGGCAAGTGAACCCATGAACCCCGGTCAAATTTTAATCATAAGAAACACCTTTCCAACGCATTTACACACACTTTTATTTTCAGCATCATTTTATTCCGAAAATATGAAAACATATTTACTTTATTGACACAACCAAAACCCAAAAACACCTTTACCGCATTTTATAAGTTGCATATTAGCTTAGTTTACCTTTCCCGCATCATATTTATTTTACTTACATATACACCTTGTGCTTGACAACCACTCGGTGGAGTTGGGGACACAAGACAATGAAGTTGTTTTGCAGGTTGCTTGAAGAAGAACGATAAGAGCTTTTTCGACTGGTCCCCGAGAGTTCTAAACCCGAAGTTCCCTCTTGGTGATAGGGTAAAGTTGCCCGATCTTTCGATGAGACAATAACTATCGATTATGGTGGAGGTCGACGTTGATGATCCGACTACAAACATGTGATACGTTGCGCCGTAGCAATCGATACACCAACTTCCGAGGCTATTGATCATGTCGGGGCTAGATCAACCTGATCACGAGGATCAATCCCTGCAAGCAATCGAAGAACAAGCAAGAATTATAGATGCAATCAAGATATTGCGAATATAGATGAATGCTTTATTGAAGAGGTGGGATTCTGTCTGTGCGTAGTACAAAAGGTCGATTTGACACTTGTGCCTATGGCGAAGTTGCAGCAATTGGCTAACTTTTTAACTAAACAAAATCCAAGTTCTAATGACGGCTAGGAGGAGGTATATGTGAGGGAAAGGGCAGGGATTTTCGTATAGCCCTAATGGGCCATCCGAAAATAACCCTAGATGGGCCGATTTCCACTCAAACAGCCTCCAGAAAATCCCTAAAATACCTATGACAAAAATACATGGGTTTAACCCATAAAATAAGGTGACGCAGCACCATATAAAGCCTTGGACGAATTTTATGATTTGGTAACTTGAGAATTTTGTCCAAGCATCCTTGCAGCATTATGGTGGCTTCAAAGTTCTGAAATCTTGATGAGGACATCCCTATTACACCACCATTTTCTCCTGCTCCTATTGATGATGAAGATGTTGCTGCGAAGAAGTCCAACGAGATTAGGATTGGACCAATTACAAGAGCACGTGCAAAGCTATTGGAACAACAGGTGAACTCACTCTTAATTGAACCTGATGTTTTATTTAATGAGAGCTTTATACTACCTAAGTCTATGCATCTATGTATGATTAGGTTTGTTGATAACACAAGCATTGCACAAGGTGGAGACGCGTCGCAGCGAGATGAGCAAGACTTGAAGATCAAGTGCGCGAGGGAGGAGAGGGAGGCAGGCGCACCCGGAGATCACCAGAACATCAAGTCTACATAAGAGAGAGCATGAGATGGCGCGCTAGGACAGCCTTCGACGCGATGTCTATGAGTCTAAGGCGCGCTACACTCATGGCCTGCGTGCCAAAATGAGCCGTTCCCATGTATGGGTCGGTATGTACCAGTTTGAGTCGAACCGAGTCCGTTTGGGCCCAAAACAGGTTGGTTTTGGGCCAGGTCTTTGCCCAGGTCGCCCCGACCCCTTTAAGTACCCCTGGGGCGCCCCCTTGTGTCGTTTAGACTACATTTAGATTACCCCCAAACATCAGAACGAAATTGCTTGTAAGCTTTCCTCTGAAATCATATATTCCTCTGTGTTTCGCTCGGAATATCTACCCCACTCCAAGTTTGTTTCGATCTGGAGTTTTGCTACTGAGAATTCAAGTGTGATCTGCTGTTCCATTGGGAATTAGGAGATTGCAGAACCGCTTCGTGGTCGGCGGCTACGTGCGCAGGTGTGTGGTGTCTCGAATATCCATAGGGTTGAAGATCTATTGCATTGGCAACGGGGGAACAGCCGGAGAGTTCGTGTGCGTCTCACTGATTATCTACCAAGTTATCATCCATCTACATCGGCTCACTGAGAAGATCGGGCAACCCCTTATCATGTTGGTATCATATTCCAGCGTTTACTCGGTGAGCATCCACAAATTCATCCCCGTAAATTCGTTTTTATTTTTGTCCTATCCAGAAAAAGCCTACAAAAAAATTTAGAGTTCTTAGTTTTGCCATAGCCTAGATTGCATCGAGTTACTTGTTTTAGTCGCTGATCGTCTTTTCGCGTATCTTTTCATCAAATCTGTAGGAGTCTAGGATCCCCGTTCTTTTCTGCATCTTAGTTTCGTGTTTGGATCTCGTTTGGAGGGTCGTTGGTCTTCATCTTCTTCCCTCCGTCGGCGGCTGTGCACTTGTGTTCGTATACCTTGGCAGATCCGATCGACAGGCGTCCGGATCGCTGGCCGTTCTGGGCGCTGCACCTCAGACTGATTCTGTGCTCTAGCGTGAGCCTATATCAAATTTTTTTTCCTATTTCTCTTTGCTATTTCTCTTTTCTGAGTCCACATATTGTCTCTTTTCTTTGTCAGCCTTTAGTAAACCTTTCTTGGTGTCTAGAACCATCCTACGAGACTAGCGTGCTTAGTGCTCTACGGGCTACTCTGTTTCGCAATCTTGTGCCCGTTTTCGTTGAGCCATTGCTAGCGTCTCTCTTGTGCTTTGCAACACCGAGCGTTCCACCAACATACCTCAACTTTTTGAGCTCATTTTCAGAGTTGCATTGCCCCATTTATCTCCACCGTGTGTGTTTCCGTGGTTCTTTGTCATACGATCAGCACTAGGATTTGTACTTTGGTGTAGTTAGGTATCCATACCAAGCCCCACCATATACCCTGGTTGTCGTGTGATAGTCTTTCCCTCGGTATTCGTTACATCACATCCGTGCACGTTTTTGCCTATACAAGTTGGTAAGCTCTTCTATTCACTTTGGAACGGTAAGATACCTCGTTTCTCTCAGTTTTGAGTGAGTTGTGAGAGTTCCACCATACACCTATTTTTGTTTGCACTAACCTACTCATCATGTCTGAGTCTGATGCTGTGCAGCAAAAAAAGGATCCAAATGAGGTCGTGCGTTGGAATGAATACGAAGCTCTTCGTGATACTTTGTCGAAGAGGTTCAATGCTGTTTGTGATAGTTTACATGACGATGTGCTTGCTGTTGACAATAAGCTGAATGCAACACATGATATAGCCACTGCAACACAAGAAACTATGACCACAATTCAGCGTTCTATTGCAGATTTGACACAAGCTGTGCATACCTTGCAAGCTTCATTTGATCGTCCACCTCACCAGCAACCACATGATCCTGAGGCTGCTGCGAGTGTCCAGGATGACAATCACGCACATGATGACGCTACTGCTGCAGCTGCTGCTGGTCGTCGTGACGGTTTGCTTCTTGGTGGTCACGGTGTTGCCTCCAATCTAAGCAAGGGTTACGAGGGAGTGGGGTGAGTAACGAGCGTTACCCAGCAAGTTCATATAAGGAATAAGGTGTTTTATGCACTATCTACAGCCTTAGACCCAAGAGTCGTTTGGCAATGCAAGTTTTTGTAAACATTTCTTCAAGAGGTTGCTTTTATTCAAAAGAACTATATCCGTCAGCCTTCACAGTTGATTAGAGCTTCGATGGGCTCCTTTCCTGCCATGGTCGTAGCTCCTTCCCGGAACAGGGAGTATCCAGATACTTTCTTACACTCTGCAGAGGTGGTCACTTGTACCCATGAGAGATCTTAGCCTTGTTGCACATCCAAGTGGCCTACCTGTCCATACTTCCTGTGTATGGGGCCCAGTCTAAGATCCAAGCCAATCACCGTTCTTCTCCGCGACCCCACAGACCCACCCTTTTGTAAGTCCATCTTCCCCTATACCCATATGCAGACCGATTGGCGCACTGGTCCTCACCTTTACACTTTGGACGACCTCATAGGTAGACCGATCCGGACCCAGATGCCCTTCCCTATACAATATGGGTAGACCGTTCTGGATGACCCTTACAATCCATCATAGATCAATTAGCCAGCTTGTCCCCCCTATACTATAGGCAGCCCGGCAGGAACACATTTCCCCCCCTCTGCACTATAGTAGCCCACGCAAGACAACACTCGACTACTGATCCGTTGGCATGCGAGAGGAAAAAGATACAGCTGACTTCTCTGTCCCATTCCAAATCTCATGGTTGACCGTAATTTACGGCGCTAGAATCACTGGCGACATTGGTTATTAAGTCCTAGGGTTCACTTTCCCGAACAAATGGAACCTCCACCACAACCATCATACCATGGTCCCATTTGCCAGCCATCCTAGGTTACCACCACTCGGGTCGATAACCAGCTAATCATATTAATTATGAAAAGAGGACCTTTTGCTTTTCAATGCAGTAATTATCATACCACTGGTATATTTGCAAGTAATTTGCTAAAAGTAATCAAGAGATATGAGCAAGAGTGAACTTGCCTTTCTGACTGCAAGATTATGCGAGTCAGGGTCTTCGATACGATAGAAATCCCAATTCTGAAATAGCAATCATCATCCAGTAGGGATGATGTTAGAAATCTGCAGCATGATATGCATAAGATATGATATGCTTTACTCTAAGCGTACCCTAACCCCGATGATTTGTTATCATTGAATTATGGTGATTTATTTATGATGTGTTGCACTTTTAAATCACACCAAAGCATGGTTGTTAAGCATTTTAGGTTAGATCACTTTCAGGTGATATTAAAAGAATAAGACTTTAACAAGAGCTATTGTTTTAGGGTGTTATAATCATTCCTTGCTACAAGAGAATGATGGTTGATGGTGAAGACATGAAGGTAACACTTTTAAGTTGTATCTTATAATTAGCAAACAATTGGTTGATCATGGATATGCAAGGTCAAAGTAAAGTATACACATAGTAATATCTAAGTAGTTCTAGGGTTGACAACAATCTTAATCTAACCAGGCAATTGTTATCAGAAAGCATATGGTTTGATGAAATGCTTACTTGATATGTTCTTAAAAGAATAACTTTTGAAGAACACATCTCATAATGGACATTTAGTATAAAATTACCTTTTAGTGGTCATTTACTTTATAAGAAGGTTAAAGTGATTAGTAAAACAGAAGTTCCTTTATTATTAGCTAGTAGGGTTTGAATCACAATTTTAAATGTTTCTTAAAATTGAGTTAGCAGTTATGAAACAATTGTTAATCAACAGATTATAGTTGAAAATAGAGTTTAAACTTAAGTGGATACTTATTAAAGAGTTACCCTAATTTCTTATCATTTAAGAAAATAGTTTTAGGATTTAAGTCGAATTTTAATGATTTAAAATTGACCTAGAAGTTTTAAATTTAACTTTTATTGAAACAATAGTTGAAATAACAATATTAGAGTTAAGAAATAATTCTGATACAAGTTTATGATTTTTCCCAAATTTTTCTATATTAAATTTGTTTTAGAAAAATCATTTTAGGGATTAAAATCCTAATAGTAACGTTTTAGGATTAATATTTAATAATATCAAAATATTAATTGGAATAACAATATTGAAGTAGTCAAATTTTTATTTGGTAATTGAAAACTTGGTTTGAATTATTATAATTGGATTTGAATTCAAAATTCAAATACTACTTAAACTAGTTTTCAAATTTAGTTCAAAATTATTTCACACAAGCATACAAGATTATTATCTAAATAGATAGATCATGTTATTGTGATCATTTTGGTATATCATTTGTATTTTTCTGATTTAAAATGATCACCGGAGTCGGCAGTTCAGAGGCTCCCAGGACGATCTGCTTGTACTGCTCGAACAAGGACAACAAGGGGAACCAAGTGATGGTGGTGTTGTGACCAATTGGTCACCGGAGCATCGCCGGCGATGACATCCTGCGGCGGTGAGCTTCGGCCAAACGTTGAAATCCGGCTACGATTAATCCTGGGAGGCGGAAAGATGCTCGGGAGATGCGCAAGCTCACCCTGGGGTCGATTGACAGCTCATTGAGGTTGATTGAAGACGGAGGCGAGTGAATTCTCGAGCTTTCTAGCGAGGTACTGCGGAAGGGAATGGCTCAATTCAGCCTCCTCCAAGCTCCCCTTGACGCTGGTCTTGTCTAGTACGATGAAGAGATGGATGTGCTCCTCCCCAGCCATTACATGGGCTCCGGGGTGATCTCCATCGATGGCTTGCCAGAGTTGCTCCGGTGATGGCTTCCAGTGATTGAGAGGATCAGAGAGAGAAGTGTGAGAGAACAAGGTGGCGGCGGAGAGCTAGGGTTCCACGGCTGTTCCGCGGGGTGGTTTTATAGTGTACGACAAGGTCGAACTCGTCACTATCTCGCCGGCGATGGTGCAGATGCATCGACGTCGGGGACCTCATCTTGGGCGCGGATCTTGGCGCAACAGTTGCCAGTAGACGCGGGCGGATTGGGATGAAGATGTGGCAGCCAGCAAATATCATCAAGGGGGTCACGAAGGCGGTGTTGATCTGGAGGTCACCGGCGGCGTGTCGACCTCTCGCCGGTGGAGAGGAAGAAGATGACCTTCTCCACCGCGTGGGTCCCGCCTATCGGTCGGATACCGAAATGGTATCCAGGCCAGGCCCCGGGTGGGCTGACTGGCTGGGCCGGCTAAGTGGGCTGCGGCCATGTACGCTTTTCCCTATTTTTTTCTGTTCTGCTTTCTTTTCTTTTTACTCTATTTTCTGTTTTGAATTTCAAATCTGATTTCAAATCTGTTTTGTAGGTTTTGAATCTAGGAACTTAACTGGGGTAAACTTATGACAATAAGTATATTTTGATAGTTAGCAAAGAATATTTATATGTGCACTAGCACATAGAATTATTTAGTCATCACTAGGATTTTAATTAGGATCTTATTAGGAATAGATTCAAACACTACAACTAGTGTTCAAAACTTTTTATTAAGGCTTGGGTGAGATGCATATTAAGATGAAAGAATTTGCATTTGGGGTCAAATACTTACTACTGAAGATTCTAACTAGTGTTTGACTTTGATAACTCTGAGTCTATTATTATTGCCCTCTCTTGTGACAATTACTTCTTTCCTTGAAAGTAAATTAAAGATGCATATCAATATGTGGGTTCATTACCAGATACAAGATGTGGTCGATCTTGGAAAGATTATTGTTTTGGACACCACTTTTGAATTTATAGATAGGACATGATTCTAAGAGTTGCTTATGATCACAAGGTGATGCCTAGTTGAATTTAAATTAGATAGAATAGGTATTTCAATGATTCCTAGCCTAGCCAATGATGATTTTAGATTAGAGACATATGTCTTCCTGCATATGGTGAATCTTCCCTTTTCCCACTAATTACACTCCTCTCCTCTCATCTTAGACCAACCTGGTGGTCTTCGGAAGCTTGTTCTTCAGGAAATATGATAAACCTACATCTTGTGGCATGCCTGCACCTCCTAGCTGCTTGACCTAATTCCTAATTGAACTAAGTAACCATTTGTTCTTGGTCTAGCTGGTTTGGTTTGCTGGTGGTAGTGAATCCTACCCTGTTGCTCAACTCATGAGCAGGGTGGATTGTGTGATGATGTTGCTGGTGTGATGGTGGTGTTGCTGTGTGATGTGGTGTTTCTTGGCCCTAGCTAAGGTATGATAAGGCCAAATTCGTTGGTGCCCTCCTACCATGATTTTGTGGTGTCAAAATGGATGCCAAGGGGTTCCTTTTATAGTATCTTGAGGCTCACCACAAGTTGACACCTCAAGTGATGACTCTTGTTTGAGCAAGATGAGTAAGCTACTTGTTGTCAAGCTCTCATGCATGGGCATTACTTGGGGATCAAGTAAGGAAGATATTTTCAAGTGGATAACTGAAGTTTACTTGGGGTTCAAGTATAAGAAGATTTTTGAAGTGGATAACTATCCTAGGTGGCATGATGATTATCTCCTATTAATCTTTATTTTGGATAGCCAAGTGGCAGTTGGCACTAAATGGATTTGTGGCTGAATCCATATTCTTATACATATTTGTAATTCACAATTGAATGTTATCAATTGATGTTGTATGAATTGTTTGGAAGTTTAACTTCCAAAGTTCATATTTGAAATGATCCTGTTATTGTGAATTATGCACATTATCCTATCTTATTTGTTCCTATTATCAGTTGTGCTCAAAATATCCAAAGTTAGCAAGGTCATGTTCAAATTTTAAGTGTGATTTGATTTCACACCAGGGCATGATCATAAGATTTTCAAAATGGTCATAGTTATTTTTATTCAAATAGTTTGAACTATTTAATGTAATGTAAATGAGCTTAGTTTTGTTATATCTTATAGTTAATAAGTTATGATTTAAATAAGAATGGGTGGCTTTTATGCACTTTAGACCTTGTGATTTTCCAATTTTGGTAACAAGTTTAAGAGTGAATTAAATTATACCCAGAAGTACTGGCTAATTATTTAAGTAGTTAAACTTTGTAAACTCCTCTAACCATCTTGGTACTAGGTTAGTCTTTCCCCTTCTGAAGCTTCTGAATTACACGATGGTTCTATCTCAAGAGATAGGAATGATATTGGATTTGATATAGACTCTCTCCTTGTTCTAGAGATAAATAGATTTAGATGTGAAAGATTATGATAATCAAGATATGAAACAAGGTAGACTAAGAGTCAAGGTAGACTTGTGTTGTCTTCCTTTAAGCTAGGAATGGCTTCAATGATTTAGGTTTAAGAAAACCATGGTGATCATGGTAGAATTGGTTATAAGGTCCTGATGTGTTAACATATTAATCCTACCTCACATTCATCTCCTTTGATTGTTGTTATTATCTCTACCAAAACAAGGTTGTTAACAAAGGTCATGTTGAAGTTTATCGCACTTCAGTCGATGAGACTTCAGTTCCATCAACTCAAGAGAAGCTTCAATCACTTTGACAAGTTTTATTTAAAAGCGAAAATTTCCCAGATTTTCTATGCATGAATGCAATGCACACTTCTGTGTTCTCTCAATTTCTAGCCTCACATCCTGGGATGTTACGACTCTCCCCCTTAAAATCAACTTCGTCCTCGAAGTCGAACTCTTTACGTTTGGGCTGAGCTTATCGTTGATAACATCTAGCTTGCAACTCCATCTCCGTAGAATTTGGATATAGTTGTCCAGAATGTCTCTTGAATCCACTTCTCCGCCTCTGAACCAATGTTACTTGAATGAGTCCTATGTTGTCTTCCAACATTCTTGGGGAATCCAATAGTCTTCCGCCTTAGTTTACTTAGTTTTACAAGTTGTTTGTGAGGTCTCCATAGTGGGGTACAACCTTCGACTAGGTCTAGTTATGGTTCATAAAATAATGTTTCACGGAGCTCAAGATAATACTTAAGAGGTCCGTTAAGTCATAGGTATTCCTAAAGTCATTGCCTAAAGGTTTGTTCCAAGGAATGGATTAGACTCATTTAGCCTATCCAATCTAGGTTTTGGTTTACCTTCGTAAGTTTAATCTTGATCCTCCTAGATTGAAATGTTCAATTGTGGTAATAGTGGTTCACTGTCCAACTAACTCCTTTACTGCTTTCCAATGGAGCTACGGTGATTCTTAGGGAAGTGTTGTTCAATTATACTTCATCCAACTTCCAACACCTTTGGTTTCTAAAATACTCCTTCACCCAGGTTTTCTTCTTACTCCAACTTATTTGGTCTACTTCTTTCAAACTCAAAGCCTACTCTCCCCCTTAGACTTTTCTAATGGTCTCCATGAGTCTTGTCCTCTAACCATTGGACTCCATGGTTAGACTATTAGTCTTGGCCTGTATTACTATGTCGTTGTTCTAATGGTTTCTCGAAGAAGTTTGCGGTGTACCCACACAATGAGGGTATCCAGTATGA
>QXEO01001201.1:0-271513 GCA_007115705.1 Dactylis glomerata
AGGATTTTACTCAGCCAAACAGTGGGCTGATGACCGTATCTTCGCAAATCTACAATTAGTCACATACAAACACATGACCATGACTAATATGAGCCAAATTTAATGGGTTATATTTGTTGTTTAGGGGGGTTTATTGAGCCAAGTAAAAGTTTTGGGGGGAAATATGAGCCAAGTGAAAAGTTTAGGGGGCAAAAACAAACTTTGTTCTAGTTGATTTATCGTACTAACATAAGTAAGTCTCATATCCACTATTCACTCTTTGGAATATCTCCGTTCTGAAAGAAAAAACTCTTTGGAATATCAGAAAATTAGATAGTTTATTTCTCATAATGACAACATAACTATCTTTTTTTTGAAATGTGCTGTATATAAATCAGATAATAAGGTTTTGGTTACAATCGTCCAAGGCCGCTTTTGACACGCAGGTCGGCACTGCACCTTGTAAAACACCACTACACAACTCACTATGACTTAATTGGCATAAACCATGAAATACTTTATTACAAAGTCTATTAACTTTTGAAATTATGACTTGCCGATCCGGGGGCTTCATATAAATAAACTCCTTCGCAATCAGGCAAACTTCAGACCGATCAGGACCACCTTCCTTGAATGAATCCAGAATGTAAGCACAATCTATTTCAATAATAATGTTTGAATCAGAGTTTGCAATCGCCAGTTTTAAACCTTCTAGACAGGCAACAGCTTCCCCTTCACTCGCCGATTGACAGTGACTAGAAAAGAGAGTAGTTCCATTGGAATCCCTTAGAACCGCTCCCCATGCAACATTTCTGTCTTCATCAATAAAGCTTGCATCAACATTACATTTAACCCATAATGAAATGCTGTGAGGTGAACCTATTTGCGACAACTGCAACCAAAAAACTGCAAACTTATACTGTAAATGAATCTGATAAATTCCCTTTTGTTTGATGGATTCATGACCAAGGTCACCCGGCTACAAAAAATATACCACAAGCCTTGGTTGCCTATTTTATTTGACACTGATAATTTGAGTTTGAACTACTGTATTGTTTAGTGGACCAAACAATCATATAGAACTGGAAAGATCAGAAAAGACTCGAGTATTAATTTTTCTAACCCTCTAAATTGCAGATCTGCCGTAGTATTATCCCAAACAGAGTACAAATTAATCACCTCTATAGTGAGACCTGCATGTCCAACAGATAAATAATTAGTGGCTAGCTGCAAACTAAAGGAAGTACTAATAGGCAGACCACATACGGAGAAACAGATTGATCGGAAATTCATCATGGCTTGCACTTTGGCAGATACATCAAAGCTGAGAACGTTGAAAGGATCTCGTCCTCCCGTTCATCAGCCAACGTGAATTGCAGTGCTTGGGGCAGAGAAGATTTAAAGGCTGGAGAAGAGGAGGACCCGAGAGAGTCTGTATGGATCATTTTTAGACAGATTGCAACGTGGAAGTTTAGTACGGGATGGCAACTTGAGAGGTAACGCGAGGAGAGGATTGGGAGGAGCGGCTCGAGGATCTCTCGTGGATGCGTCGTGTTTGTATGGGAAAGGTGGGCGGAGCGTTGGAGTCTGAGATGGACATGTTTCATTGCCTGGGACAGCAGGCTAGACTTCATCTGACGGCCGTATATGGCTAATCGCGGAATCGGACGGACAATTTGCTAAGTTTCCGAGGATTAACATGGAGGCTTCTTTGGTGCCTCTAATTAGTAAATATATAAGATTGCAAGTGAAGCAATGCAGTTGTTGTAATATGTACGAACAGCATGGAGAGTTGAAATGTATTAATTTTATATTTGTTATAATGTCTTGCTCTTTATCTAAATATAAGATGTCATTTGTACGCTTTTGTCTCTGGTGCCTTCCTATCAGTGATCTTCAGCATCATTTCTGTCCATGGTTGTCTTAAAATATTGTGGAGTGCTCCAAATAATGTCTTGATTGGTTGGCATTTTAAATTTTATCTCCAAGGTATCCTTTTGACCCGGCTGACCATAAATAGGACAATTTATAGCCCTGTTTTGAATTGGAATCTCTATCATCTTATTTATAACAGATAGAACAAAGTTCTCTGTTATTGGATTCTTTGATGTTGGGCTGGGTGTCTTGGCTGACATAATCCATGTTGTATTGTATACTTATATGCTATGATTATTACATTTGTCACATCATCATCAATAGAAAGGGTTAGTGACAAGGGTATAGCTAATAGAGCTCGTTAGTTGAGTACCCCTAAGGCCTGTTAAGCTAGGCCCAATTGTAATGATAGTCGAGATACGAGTTCTTACCGTATGTCGATATTGTAATCTGTATCGGATCCCACCCGATCCTCGAGACCTGGCCATCTATATATAGGGGCCAGGAGGGAACAGTGTGGGACAGATTGAAGGCAAGCCAGGTTGAACACCCAAGTTTACTTTTGGTACACACTTATTTTGACTAACTTTACCTTCGAGTTCATCTGACGCCCTATCTTTCCGATCCTAGGTCCTTCATCTAGGACATTTGTTGAGTTAACCCTCGTCAATTGGCACCGGCCGTGGGGACTCTGGACATTGGAATCATGAATTTAACGGCTTTTTTGCTTTTAGCCAACAGCAGCGCAGGAATTGATGAAAGTCAAGAGACGGAGTTGACGATCGGAAGTCTAGGCATCTTAATTGGGCCCTCGGGTTCGACTCACCTTTCAGATCTGACGAAACCAGATCCGGCAAGTGAGCCCGAGATAGTAGCAATGATAGAATCATCTGAAGGCTCTTCCAGCGAGGTAAACTCGCTGGTTAGCTTAGGAGAAGCACAAATCGCGGGAGGCGACAAAATTCAGGAAAAGCTCGACATGGAAGTAAAAGCGCTTAAAATGCACAATAGTACAAGGGACTTTGCCATTGGAAGAAGTGGCATCTCCAAAAGC
Source organism: Dactylis glomerata (assembly GCA_007115705.1). Lineage (NCBI taxonomy): Eukaryota > Viridiplantae > Streptophyta > Magnoliopsida > Poales > Poaceae > Dactylis > Dactylis glomerata. The sequence goes on from QXEO01001201.1 coordinate 2,909, forward strand.
GTACATCAGTTATGCGTCATTATCACTGAAGCAGAAGAAGAAAACAATCACGAAGTAAACGAAGGGGTTGACAGGCAAGTCGACAAGGCAAGGGAGCCCAAAGAGAAGGAGAAAATTCACGTCTAAACCGGAGAGTGGAGAATCATCATGTCAGCTATCAATCATGGCACAGAAGTACCTGAAGGCTCAAGAAGAGAAGTTCTAATGGGATACCAGTACGCATTACACCAGCATAAGAAGAAACTAAGAGAGGAAAGAGACATATTTATGAGAAGTCAAGATAATAACAGTACGTCAAGCGATGAGTATTGGGATGATTATAGCGATGATTCAGAGTACAGCAGGGAAAGGCACAGAGACCCGAAACACAACAGAAGGACAATGGAGCAGAGGAGAGAAGAAAGGTACTCGAGAAGTATAACCCCACAGCTAGAGGAGGAGGAAGAAGACTTTGTGCAAGAAACACCGAAAGCAGCGTTGATAGCAGCACAGGCGTACCTGCTAACGATACGGCCAGAGCCTGGAGATCCGCGGGAGGACATGCACGAAGCCGCACTGCGAAGCCTTGGGATAATAGAAGACAAGATCATAGGAAAAAGTGCAGAGGCGAAGTCGACAAGCTACAAGCAAAGGCGAAAGGAAGAGTACAAGCGCAAAAACCACGCGAAGCGAGTCCAACAAATCATCAGAAGAATAAAGGCTACAAAAGAGGAAGGAGGACACAAGAAATATAATAGTGCAAGCTTGAGTAAATAAATCGTGCCACGCATGAAAGGAAGAAAATTTTGAAGATGACGAAAAAGAGATGGGCGCGTTGTGCTTTACCCGCAGAGTTCGCAAAACGCGGGTACCCAAAGGATTCAAATTACTGCACGACTAGCAAAAATATGATGGGTCGCAAGAACCTACCCTATGGTTGTCAGATTACCTATAGGCAGTACAAATATTAGGAGGAAAAAAGTGACAGCAATGCAAAGTTTGCAATTACACCTCACCGGCGCAGCACGGTCCTGGTTGAATACACTACCCAATGAATCCATCGGAAGTTGGGGAGAACTCGAAAACCAATTCGTAAGAGATTTCCGCTCGACATATAAGTGCCCAGTGTCACTGGAGGAAGTCAAAGCGTGCGTGTGATATGTCTCCAACGTATCTATAATTTTTAATGCTCCATGCTTGTTTTTACACCATTTGCCCAATGTTTCGTTACACTTCGTGGCCCTTTTATGTGATTTTCGGAACTAACCTATTGACAAGATGCCACAGTGCCAGTTCCCTGTTTTCTGCTGTTTTTGTGTTTGAGAAGTGATACACAGGAAATATTCTTGGAATTGGACGAAACAAGTTCCTGAAGTCTTATTTTTCAGAAGCTTCCAGAGATCCAAAGAGGCGAAGGAGAGGGGCCACAGGCCGCCCTCACACTAGGCTCATGCGGCCTACCCCTGGCCCGCGCCACCTAGGTGTGAGGAGGCCCGGGCAGCCCCCTGATGCTGCCCCTTCGCCTATAAGAAGCCTCGGGATGGAAAACCCAAAAAGAGTCGACGAAATTTCCAGAATAGTTCCATAGCTCTGCCGCCGCTATCGACGAATTTCGGAGGACAGAAGTCTCTGTTCCGGCACCCTACCGGGACGGGGAAGTGCCCCTGGAGCCATCTCCATCGATCTCCATCACCGTCTCCATCGACCTCACCACCATCTCCATCAACCTTGCTATCTCCTATGATGAGGAGGGAGTAGTTCATCCCCGGGGCTAAGGGCTCTACCAGTAGCTATGTGGTTCACCTCTCTCTCCCATGATGTGATCTTTATGTGATCATGAGCTTTGTATCTAGTTGAATTGGTAGATGTTATTATTTAGATATTATGCTACTCCTATGCTTTATTATTGTACTCTCCAGAGATACCTCGTATCATGGTGTAAAGGTGACTAGTGTGTGCATCACGTGTATCTTTTTGGTTAATGTCTCTATGAATGTGGTGTTTATTGGAACCATCTAGTGCATTCACGGTGATAGTGTGGGACAATCTAGTTTGGGTACATACGGACTTTGAGGAGTGCTTCGTAGCCCTATGCATGATTATTGTATGTTTTCCATTGGAGAATTGTTTTGAGTTGCATATTGATGATAATATCTATTGGTTCAATTATGTTATATTTGTTGGGAGTGTGTCCACTAGTGAAAGTATGATCCCTAGGCCTTGTTTCCAAGCTTTGCACACCGTTTACTAGCTGTTTCGTTACTTGTTTGCTTGCTGCCATTTTTATTCCAGATTGCATTTACTACTTATAATCATCTATACCACTTGTATTTCACTATCTCTTCGCCGAACTAGTACACCTATACATCTGACAAGTGTATTGGGTGTGTTGGGGACACAAGAGACTTTTTGTATCGTAATTGCAGGGTTGCTTGAGAGGGATAGCTTTGACCTCTTCCTCCCTGAGTTCGATAAACCTTGGGTGATCTACTTAAGGGAAACTTGCTGCTGCTCTACAAACCTCTGCACTTGGAGGCCCAACAAGTGTCTACAAGAATAGAAGTGCATAGACATCAAGCTCTTTTCTGGCGCCGTTGCCGGGGAGGTAAGGTAAAAGGTACTCGCATCCTCCTGTGTGAGTGCTCGGAGTTATTTCCTTTAGATTCTGCAATTACATCTTTTTGTTTCTTGTTTTTATTTTCACTAGTTAGGCTTAATGGAAAACAATGAGTTCTTTAGTTTTTTCCTGAGTTTAGATATGAAGTGTTTGAAGAGAAAATTGAAAAACCTTTGGATCTTAATTTGCATGCTAATAGTTTTGTTAGTATGAATGCTTTGAACACTGTTTTAGAAAAGTCTAAGCTTGGGGAAGCTGGTTTTGTTAAGCATGATATTTTTAGTTCCCCAGCTTTAGTGGAGAAAGTTTGCTCTGATGATATTTTATCTCCCTTATATGATGTTCCTTCTTATGATGATATGTTTGAAGAATATGCTTTGCGAAATAGCTGTTTTCTAGCTTGTGATGATACTAAACCTCTAGTTTATGATGGCTATGATGATGAGTATAATATTTTTAGTTCACCTACTTTTGAGGAGAAAACTAGGTATGACTATAATATGCCTCCTATTTTTGATGATTATGGTGATGAGAATAATTATTCTGTTGAATCTGCTCCTACTACTATTGTTCCTATGGTGAGTATTAATTCTTTTATGCATGTGGCTCATGATAGGGATGTTTTATGTGATAGTTATATTGTTAGTTCTATTCATGATGCTACTGAAAGTTATTATGAGAGAGGGAAACATGGTTTGCTGGATCTCAACAATATTGAGTTTCCCCTCTTTATGTTGCAATTTTTGAAGCTATACTTGTTTTGCCTTCCTATGTTTTTCGCTTTGCGCTTTTATGACTTGTCTCTTTACAAGAATATTTTCTGTAGGAAGTGGTTTAGATTTAAATGTGTTCTATACTTGCTTTTTGATGCTCTCTATTGCTTTAAGTTCCTATATGGCGCCTTTGCCTCAAGCTCTTATATGGCGCTCACATGAGCATCTTTGCAAATTACTGCGCCTAGCTCAAAGGCGTTAAAGAAAAGCACTCTTGGGAGATAACCCAATGTTTACATTCAGTACTTTTTCTTTTATTTGAGTCTTGGAAGTCATTACTACTGTAATGACCACTCCTTATCTTGTTTATTTTGTTTTTGTGCCAAGAGAAGCCTCTAATTCGAGTGAGGTAAAGATTTGGTGATGTTGCTGTCCTGAAACTGTTTTTGGTGCTGCACCGTAAAAATTCGTGAAAATTCTCTGTATATCTTTTGGACCTTCGATTTCTTGTGCATATGCCCCAGGTTATATAAAAACTTTAGTTAGTTGAACACTTTTTGATTTGAGCAACAGAAAACCCCTCAAAATTTTGGCCTTTGTCAGCTGTTCTGTTTTGACAGATTTCTGCCAATATTTGTTTTTGCCACTTTATCGCTTTCTTTGCGAGTTCTTTTGATCATGGAACTCTTGTGGAAGTTGCTACAGTATTATTTACTTTATATGTGGTAGTTTTAGGTTGAAAGCTGAAGCAAAAAAAAGGGTTGATTCTATGTTATGCTTACACTAATGTTGCTAATAGATTTGTGTTTAGTTTTGTATGAAGGAAGTTTTCAAGTGTAGGGATTGGAGAATGATGAGATGAGTTGAAGAATGGACAAAAGCTCAAGCTTGGGGATGCCCATGTCACCCCAAGAAATATCCAAGAAGTACAAGCGTCAAAGCTTGGGGATGCCCCCGAGGCACCCCCTTCTTCATCGGCAAAAATCAGGTTACCTTTCAAGACACTATATTTTTATTACTTCATGCACTATGTGTTTTTCTTGGAGCATCAGTTGTTTTTGTTTTCAATTTTATTTTGCTTTGTTTGCTGCAATAAATGTTGGATCACATCATGTTTGTTTTGGAGAGAGATTTACTCTGCTTTTCATTTGCAAAGAACGCTCTAGTTTTCATTCTTATCAAAAACCGAGTGTTCTTCTTTTTCTGCTACTGCTTTTGGTTTTCATTTTCGCCTTGATTTGCATTCAGATCTTCATATATTTGTTTATCAAGGTGTATTTTTGCCTCTGGTCTTTATTGGTTTTCATCAAAAGAGGTATTTATAAAAAAATTGAATGGTGTTGGAAAAGAGAAAAAGCTTCATGCAAAAAAGTGCTACAAGAAGGAGCTTGTGTAGACTGCGGCCTAGGCTTTTGCATGTCGTGCTTGATGTCTTTTTGATAGTATTCTTAGTGGTTTTGTTGTAGTATGACTTGTCTCAAATGACTGAGATTGCTTAATGAGCCTTTGAAAAAAATCATGCGTTGTTTTTATTATTTGGAAGCATTATTTTGGTTTCTCCTTTGATGCTTTATTTGGGTTGACTTGGCACATGCTTACACATGTTGACTACAAAATAAGTCGCCAATAGCCTTCATGATCATTTAGTTTTTGACTTTTGATGCCATCTTATGCTTCTTTTAATGTCGCTTTGTCGCTTTGCATATTATGGCCATTATTGCTCTCTTAGTTGGTCGCTCCCAGTCTTTTGCGAGCCCTTGCCTTGTACTGAGTATGAGCTCTACTCGTGCATCCAACTCCTAAAAACCAAGTTTGCCATTGTGTCCACTATAAACTCCTATGCATGGTATTTATAAGCCATTCCAAGTAAATTTTCATGTGCTACCTTTGAAAAACCTTCAAAACACTTCTCATTTTGTGACACTGTTTTTAGCTCATGGGGACGTAGTGGTCGGATTTGCTATCTTCCATATTGCTTATTCTAAAAAGAAAAAAAAGGAAAAAAGAAAGAAAAAAGGCACTCCTCCATGGTATGTGAATGTTGGTGGGCACCCGATGGAATCGGTTAGCCATGGTTTGAGAAAGGAAAAAATGTGGGGAGGAGTGCCAAGCTTTATAAAAGAGCACAAAAGTGCCAATCTCTCTCTGAAAAACTTGCTTCATTTTTGTATGGAAGATAGTAAGAACCCCATTGCCAGTCGTTGACAAAGACAACCACCTCTCAAAACTTAAGTTTTATCTCTCTGTTCTACAAATAAAAAGCTCTAGCACATGTTTAATCACTGCTTCCCTCTGCGAAGGGTCTTTCTTTTACTTTTATGTTGAGTCACCACCTTCTATCTTTATGCACCACTAAGAGAGCATAGTTTTCATTCTGAGTATAATGTGCATTGTCCCAAAGTTTATCATTGATTGATTCATGACTATGGTTTCACTTGTTCTTAAATTATTTGTATCTAGTCGCCCTCTTAAACTTGAAGGTGTCCTATTCATTTATGTTTTGCTCTCTATGAAGGACAAGCTGAAAACCATTTGTATGTTTTTCCTTATGATTTGAACACACGTTTGACTTTCATTGTTTCATTTTCATGATCTTTTGTTTGTGTTCATTTGCATGTTTACAACATGGTTGCTAAGTTCTTATTGTTAAGATTATGTCTTTCATGCCCATGTTTTAAATTCTTATGATCCCAGCTCACAAATGCTTACATATATGATCAAGATTATGATGGTGCATGTCACCTCAAAAATTATTCTTTTGTTATCACTTACCTACTCGAGGACGAGCAGGAGATAAGCTTGGGGATGCTGATACGTCTCCAACGTATCTATAATTTTTGATGCTCCATGCTTGTTTTTACACCATTTGCCCAATGTTTCGTTACACTTCGTGGCCCTTTTATGCGATTTCCGGAACTAACCTATTGACAAGATGCCACAGTGCCAGTTCCCTGTTTTCTGCTATTTTTGTGTTTGAGAAGTGATACACAGGAAATATTCTCGAACTTGGACGAAACAAGTTCCTGAAGTCTTATTTTTCCCGGAAGCTTCCAGAGATCCAAAGAGGCGAAGGAGAGGGGCCATAGGCCGCCCTTACACTAGGCTCGCACGGCCTGCCCCTGGCCCATGCCACCTAGGTGTGAGGAGGCCCTGGCAGCCCCCTAACGCCGCCCCTTCGCCTATAAGAAGCCTCGGGACAGAAAACCCTAAAAGAGTCGGCGAAATTTCTAGAACAGTTCCGTAACTCCGCCGCCGCCATCGACGAATTTCGGGGGACAGAATTCTCTATTTCGGCACCCTACCGGGACGGGGAAGTGCTCCCGGAGCCATCTCCATCGATCTCCATCACTGTCTCCACCGTCTCCATCGACCTCACCGCCATCTCCATCAACCTTGCTGTCTCCTATGATGAGGAGGGAGTAGTTCATCCCCGGGGCTGAGGGCTCTACCGGTAGCTATGTGGTTCACCTCTCTCTCCCATGATGTGATCTTTATGTGATCATGAGCTTTGTATCTAGTTGAATTGGTAGATGTTATTATTCAGATATTATGCTACTCCTATGCTTTATTATTGTACTCTCCGGAGATACCTCGTATCATGGTGTAAAGGTGACTAGTGTGTGCATCATGTGTATATTTTTGGTTAATGTCTCTATGAATGTGGTGTTTGTTGGAACCATCTAGTGCATTCACGGTGATAGTGTGGGACAATCTAGTTTGGGTACATACGGACTTTGAGGAGTGCTTCATAGCCCTACGCATGATTATTGTATGTTTTCCATTGGAGAATTGTTTTGAGTTGCATATTGATGATAATATCTATTGGTTCAATTATGTTATTTTTGGTGGGAGTGTGTCCACTAGTGAAAGTATGATCCCTAGGCCTTGTTTCCAAGCTTTGCACACCGTTTACTCGCTGTTTTGTTACTTGTTTGCTTGCTACCATTTTTATTCTAGATTGCATTTACTACTTATAATCATCTATATCACTTGTATTTCACTATCTCTTCACCGAACTAGTGCACCTATACATCTGACAAGTGTATTGGGTGTGTTGGGAACACAAGAGACTTTCTATATCGTAATTGTAGGGTTGCTTGAGAGGGATAGCTTTGACCTCTTCCTCCCTGAGTTCGATAAACCTTGGGTAATCCACTTAAGGGAAACTTGCTGCTGCTCTACAAACCTCTGCACTTGGAGGCCCAACAAGTGTCTACAAGAATAGAAGTGCATAGACATCAGCATGCAAAGGCAAGGTGAAACTCTACTTTCTTATATACAACGATGGAGTGTAATCAAAAACTCAGCAGAGGATGTCTCTGACAAAAGAGCAATAGATGCTTTTTCAGCTGGCCTTCATCGCTCAGACCTCGTGGAAGAGATAGGAAGAACAAGGCCAACAACAGTAGCTGAATTAATGGAAGAAGCCAATAGATTTGCTGATGGAGAGGATGCATATAACAACAAAAGAGGATGCTCACCAGAAGTCGATAGAGCAAGCAGACAGAGGAGAAAACACCGCAGCTGAGATAACCACACAAGGCAAAATCAGGTAGCCACGGGATATGAAGGAAAGGAAGAGGAAGGCTACGAAAATAGGAAGTTTCAGGCAAGAACCAACCAAGGAATAGAAAAACTGAGATATTCTGGACCTCCGGCTGAGAACATGCTATATGGACCCTATCGAATTCACTACGCGTATCTCGATGGAAAAAGAGTCTCTAACCACCAGATGAAGGATTGCAGAACTTTCCTAAGGTTACAAAGTGCTATGGGTTCAAGCCAAGGAGGATGGCAAGGAGAGAAACCTACAAATCAAGGATATCAAGTACAAAGGCTAGCAAGGCACTTGGAGTTGAAAATTTACATATCTGCAATGATTCAGCCAGTGCCCAAGTCAAAGAAAGAACGAAAGAATATATCAAGGCAAGTAAACTTAGCAATATCATCGCCACCAGCCACTACGGAGTACTTGCAGTGGTTAGATCAACCAATTAGGTTCAGCAAAGCAGATCACCTGAGGAAGGTGCCCAGGCCGGGCCACTCTCCAATTGTGTTAAAAGCACAAATAGGAGGATATGACATTGGAAGAGTGTTCATGGATGCAGGGAGCGGCATAAACCTAATATATGCAAGAACTCTAAAGGCAATGTGTATCTCACTGACAAGCGTGAAGCCAACAGATTGTTCTTTCCATGGAATAGTACCAGGAGCCACAAATTACCCTCTGGGGAAAATAGAACTCGACGTCTACTTCAGCAGTAGCAGCAACTATCGCAGGGAGAAGTTGGAATTTGAAGTTATGGACTGGCCCTCACAATACCATGCAATTCTAGGGTGCCCAGCATTTGCAAAGTTCATGGCAGTACCTCACTATGCGTATCTAACGCTAAAAATCCCTGGACCTAAAGGAACGATCACAGTGCAAGGGAGCTTCGAAGTATCCAACACTGATACGTCTCCAACATATCCATAATTTTTGATGCTCCATGCTTATTTTTACACCATTTGCCTTGTGTTCCGTTACACTTAGTGGCACTTTTATGCATTTTTTGGAACTAACCTATTGACAAGATGCCACAGTGCCAGTTCCCTGTTTTCTGCTGTTTTTGTGTTTCAAAAAAGCTACACAGGAAATATTCTTGAAATTGGACGAAATAAAAGCTAGAAGTCTTATTTTCCCCGGAAGCTTCCCGAAGACCGAAAGAGAGCCGGAGAGGGGCCAGAGCCTGCCCTCACACCAGGGTGGCGCAGCCCAGGCCCTGGCCACACCACCTAGGTGTGAGGAGGCCCTGGCTGCCCCCTGACGACGCCCCTTCACCTATAAGAAGCCTCGGGACAGAAAACCCTAGAAGAGTCAACGAAATTTCCAGAACAGTTCCATAGCTCCGCCGCCGTCGACGACGAATTTTGGGGGACAGAAGTCTCTGTTCCGGCACCCTGCCGGGATGGGGAAGTGCCCCTGGAGCCATCTCCATCGGTCTCCATCGCCGTCTCCGCTGTCTCCATCGACCTCACCGCCATCTCCATCAACCTTGTTGTCTCCTATGATGAGGAGGGAGTAGTTCATCCCCGGGGCTGAGGGCTCTACCGGTACCTATGTGGTTCACCTCTCTCTCCCATGATGTGATCTTTATGTGATCGTGAGCTTTGTATCATGTTGAACAAGTAGATGTTATTATTTAGATATTATGTGTACTCTAGTGGTGATTATTAAAGTAATCTATTCCTCCTGCCATGGTGTAACGGTGACAGTGCGTGCATCATGGTGGTACTTGGTTTAGGCTATGATTGTGATCTCTTGTGGATTATGAGAATAATTATTACTATGATAGTATTGAAGTGATCTATTCCTCCTTTCATGGTGTAATGTTGACAGTGTGTGCACCGTGTTAGTACTTGGTCTAAGTTGCAATGATATCTATCTTGAGTTGTGCTTTGATTTGGATATCTCTATGAGTGGTGTTTATCAAGTACTTGATGAACTTTAAGGGGTGCTTCTGTAGCCACTACACAATGATTAGTGTTGTTCAATAGGAGAGTAACTCAGACTACCATAGTGGAGGGAAGTTATTTATTTGTTCATTCATGTTATATTGTTGGGAGTGTGTCCACTAGTGAAAGTATGATCCCTAGGCCTTGTTTCCAAGCTTTGCACACCGTTTACTTGCTATTTTGTTACATGTTCGCTTGCTGCCATTTTTATTCCAGATTGCATTTACTACTTATAATCATCCATACCACTTGTATTTCACTATCTCTTCACCGAACTAGTGCACCTATACATCTGACAAGTGTATTGGGTGTGTTGGGGACACAAGAGACTTTCTGTATCATAATTGCAGGGTTGCTTGAGAGGGATAGCTTTGACTTCTTCCTCCTTGAGTTTGATAAACCTTGGGTGATCCACTTAAGGGAAACTTGCTGCTGCTCTACAAACCTGTGCACTTGGAGGCCCAACAAGTGTCTCCAAGAATAGAAGTGCGGAGACATCAAGCTCTTTTCTGGCACCGTTGCCGGGGAGGTAAGGTAAAAGGTACTCGCATCCTCCTGTGTGAGTGCTCGAAGTTATTTCCTTTAAATTCTGCAGTTACATCTTTTTGTTTCTTGTTTTTATTTTCACTAGTTAGGCTTAATGGAAAATAAAGAGTTCTTTAGTCTTTTTCCTGAGTTTAGATTTGAAGAGAAAATTGAAAATCCTTTGGAGCTTATTTCGCATAGCAATGTTATTAGTACGAATGCTTTGAATACTGTTTATGCTAATGCTATAGAAAAGTCTAAGCTTGGGGAAGCTGGTTTTGTTAAGTATGATATTTTTAGTCCCCCAGCTTTAGTGGAAAAGTTTGCTCTGATGATATTTTATCTCCCATATGTGATGTTTCTAATGATGCTGGTGCTCCTCATCCTTTTAAAATACCTATGAAAATTGTTGATCATGTTAAGAATAACTGCTATTTAGGAGATGGAACTGTCCATCCTGGTGATCATTTGCTTTTTATACATGAATTATGCGAGTTGTTCCAGTGTGCAGGTATTTCAATGAACCAACTTAAGAAGAAGCTATTCTCTTTGTTACTGAAAGGCGGAGCTGAGGAATGGTATCGGCTGCTTGAAGATGGTCCATCTATTGCATGGGAGGAAATTGTGTCTCTCTTTTATTCCAAGTTTTATCCTCCAAGTGAAATTCATAAAGATCGTAATCGGATATATAACTTTTGGCCTCATGAGGGAGAAAGCATTGCCCAAGCGTGGGGAAGATTAAAGTTACTAATGCATAAATGTCCTATTCATGATCTTCCCCGTAATATTATTATTAATAATTTTTATGCAAGGCTTTCAGGACATTACAAGGACTATCTAGATGCATGCTTTGATGGGTCTTTCACAAGCAAGGATGTCAACACCAAGTGGGGTCTGCTTGAGACAATTCAAAACAATATTGAAGGTTGGGATAGCGACAAAGGTAAAGGATCAGGTATGAATTATGAGTTTGATTGCATTAAGTCTTTCGCTGAAACTGCTAATTTTCAAGAGCTTAGTGCTAAATATGGTCTTGATCCTCAAATTATGGTTGATTGCTTTAAAGCCTTTGCTTCCCATATGAATGTTCCTAAAGGAAATGGGGACATGTATCATGAACCTTTTAAGGATACTTGCATAGAAAGTGATATTGTTGTTGATGATTGCAATAAACATGCTCAAACTTCTAAAAGTACTATTTCTTATAAGCATGTTAATTTTTGTGGAATACATAGACCTTGTGAACAGAGTTACAATAAGGAAGATTATTGCATCACCCACGCAAATGAAGAAACCAGTATGTGGCTCAAGGATCTAGATGTGCTTGGTGAATGGGTTTGTGAGCTTTATCCTTTTCTTTGTGAATTTTGCGGTGAAAAGGGGCACTTTAATTTTCAATGCCCAATTAATCAAATGAGTATCGCAGATTTGTATTGTGATGATAAGATTACTTTCAATCAGTACGATGAGCTTACTTTGTTTTTGAATTGTGAAGAGATATCTAGAAAGATTGCTTTGGTAGACATGAATGATGTTGATATTAATAGCACCCTTCTTGGTTGTCATCTCTATTGTGCTAAAGACTGCCTTGCAAATACTTACTTACAAGATCTTATAAAACATGATGTTTTGCCAAGCTATGACAGGACTAATAGATGTTTCGATATTATTAATAGAGAGGAGGAATCCTCCAAAGTTTCTTCTGTTGTTTCTGTCAGCAAACCAGATTATGTGGAGAAGATGCCTTTCCCTCCTAAAGAATATGTGGAGAAGATGCCCTTCAAGTCTCTCCCTCCTAAAGGAGAGAGTAAGAAGAGTATGAAGAAGAAGAAGAGGAGTAAGAGGCAAGAGGACATGGTATCTTCCCCTAAGCTTTATGATCCTGCTATAGATTATGATAATTCTGATTGGGATGATGTTCCTATGCCTGTTACCTATGTTAGTGATCATGATTGGGAGAAGCACTCTACTTTTGATATTGAAAATCTCTTTGGTACCAATTCTAAGGTGAATAATTGTTGTACCATTAGTGCTATCCATGTTCCTTCTTATGATGATATGTTTGATGAATATGCTTTGAGAAATAGCTGTTTTCTAGCTTGTGATGATACTAAACCTCTAGTTTATGATGGCTATGATGATGAGTATAATGTTTTCAGTTCACCTACTATTGAGGACAAAATTAGTTATGATTACAATATGCCTCCTGTTTTTGATGATTATGGTGATGAGAATAATTATTCTGTTGAATCTGCTCCTACTACTATTTTTCATGTGGGGAGTATTAATTCTTTTATGCATGTGGCTCATGATAGAGATGCTTTATGTGATAGTTATGTTGTTAATTCTATTCATGATGCTACTGAAAGTTATTATGAGAGAGGGAAACATGGTTTGATGGATCTCAACAATATTGAGTTTCCCCTCTTTATGTTGCAATTCTTGAAGTTGTACTTGTTTTGCCTTCCTATGCTTTTTGCTTTGCGCTTTTATGACTTGTCTCTTTACAAGACTATTTTTCATAGGAAGTGGTTTAGATTTAAATGTGTTCCATACTTGATTTTTGATGCTCTCTTTTGCTTTAAGTTCCTATATGGCGCCTTTGCCTCAAGCTCTTATATGGCGCCCACATGAGCATCTTTGCAAATTACGGCGCCTAGCTCAAAGGCGTTAAAGAAAAGCACTCTTGGGAGATAACCCAATATTTTACATTCAGTACTTTTTCTTTTATTTGAGTCTTGGAAGTTATTACTACTGTAATAACCGCTCCTTATCCTTTTTATTTCGTTATTGTGCCAAGAGAAGCCTCTAATTTGAGCGAGGTAAAGATTTGGGGATGTTGCTGTCCTAAAACTGTTTTTGGTGCTTCACCGTAAAAATTCGTATATATTTTCTGTTTATCTTTTGGACCTGCGATTTCTTGTGCATATGCCCCAGGTTATATCCGAACTTTCTTTAGTTGAACACTTTTTGATTTGAGCAACATAAAAAGTTCAAAAATTCAGCCTTTGTCAGCTGTTCTGTTTTGACAGATTTCTGCCAATATTTGTGTTTGCCGCTTTATCGCTTTCTTTTGAGTTCTTTTGATCATGGAACTTTTGGGGAAGTTGCTACAGTAGTATTTACTTTATATGTGGTGGTTTTAGGTTGAAACCTGAAGCAAAAGAGGTTGATTATATGTTATGCTTACACTAATGTTGCTAATAGATTTGTGTTTAGTTTTGTATGAAGGAAGTTCTCAAGTGTAGGGATCGGAGAATGATGAGATGAGTTGAAGAATGGGCAAAAGCTCAAGCTTGGGGATGCCCATGTATCACCCCAAAAAATATCCAAGAAGTACAAGCGTCAAAGCTTGGGGATCCCCCGAGGCACCCCTTCTTCATCGGCAAAAATCAGGTCACCTTTCAAGACACTATATTTTTATTGCTTCATGCACTATGCGTTTTTCTTGGAGCGTCAGTTGTTTTAGTTTTCAGTATTAGTTTTGTTTTGTTTGCTGCAATAAATGTTGGATCACATCATGTTTATTTTGGAGGAGATGAACTCGCTTTTCATTTGCCAAGAACACTCTAGTTTGCACTCTTATCATTTCAACGAGTGTTCTTCTTTTTCTGCTACTGCTTTTGGTTTTTGTTTTTGCCTTGATTTGTGTTCAGATCTTCATATATTTGTTTATCAAGGTGTATTTTTGCCTCTGGTCTTTATTGGTTTTTATCAAAAGAGGTGTTTATAAAAAGTTTGAATGGTGTTGGAAAAGAGAAAAAGCTTTATGCAAAAAAGTGGTACAAGAAGGAGCTTGTGTAGACTGCGGCATAGGCTTTTGCATGTTGTGCTTGATGTCTTTTTGATAGTATGCTTAGTGGTTTTGCTGTAGCATGACTTGTCTCAAATGACTGAGATTGCTTAATGATCCTTTGAAAAAAATCATGCGTTGTTTTAATTATTTGGAAGCATTATTTTGGTTTTCTCCTTTGATGCTTTATTTGGGTTGACTTGGCACATGCTTACACCATGTTGACTACAAAAATAAGTCACCTATAGCCTCTATGATCATTAATTTTTGACTGTTGATGCCATCTTATGCTTCTTTTAATGTTGCTTTGTCGCTTTGCATTATTATGGCCGTTATTGCTCTCTTAGTTGGTCGCTCCCAGTCTTTTGCTAGCCCTCATTTTGTACTGAGTATGAGCTCTACTCGTGCATCCAACTTCCAAAAACCAAGTTTGCCATTGTGTCCACTATAAATTCCTATGCATGGTATTTGTAAGCCATTCCAAGTAAATTTTCATGTGCTACCTTTGAAAAAACCTTCAAAACACTTCTCGTTTTGTGACACTGTTTTTAGCTCATGGGGACGTAGTGGTCGGATTTGCTATCTTCCATATTGCTTATTCCAAAAATAAAATAAAAAAGAGAAAAAAAGAAAGAAAAAAGGCACTCCTCCAAGGAATGTGAATGTTGGTGGGCACCCGATGGAATCGGTTAGCCATGGTTTGTGAAAGGAAAAAAGGTGGGGAGGAGTGCCAAGCTTTATAAAAGAGCACAAAAAGTGTCAATCTTTCTCTCAAAAACTTGCTTCATTTTTGTATGGAAGGTAGTAAGAACCCCATTGCCAGTCGTTGACAAAGACAACCACCTCTCAAAACCCAATTTTTATCTCTCTGTTTTACAAATGAAAAGCTCTAGCACATGTTTAATCACTGCTTCCCTCTGCGAAGGGCCTTTCTTTTACTTTTATGTTGAGTCACCACCTTCTATCTTTATGCACCATTAACAGAGCATAGTTGTCATTCTGAGTATAATGTGCATTGTCCCAAAGTTTATCATTGATTGATTCATGACTATGGTTTCACTTGTTCTTAAATTATTTGTATCTAGTCGCCCTCTTAAACTTGAAGGTGTCCTATGCATTTATGTTTTGCTCTCTATGAAGGACAAGCTGAAAACCATTTGTATGTTTTTTCTTATGATTTGAACACACGTTTGACTTTCATTGTTTCATTTTCATGATCTTTTGTTTGTTTTCATTTGCATGTTTACAACATGGTTGCTAAGTTTCTTATTGTCAAGATTATATCTTCATGCCCATGTTTTAAGTTCTTATGATCCTAGCTCACAAATGCTTACATATATGATCAATATTGTGTAGGTGCATGTCACCTCAAAAATTATTTCTTTTGTTATCACTTACCTACTCGAGGACGAGCAGGAGTTAAGCTTGGGGATGCTGATACGTCTCCAACGTATCCATAATTTTTGATGCTCCATGCTTGTTTTTACACCATTTGCCTTGTGTTTTGTTACACTTCGTGGCACTTTTATGCATTTTCTGGAACTAACCTATTGACAAGATGCCACAGTGCTAGTTCCCTATTTTCTGCTGTTTTTGTGTTTCAGAAAAGCTACACAGGAAATATTCTTAGAATTGGATGAAATAAAAGCCAGAAGTCTTATTTTTCCCGGAAGCTTCCCGAAGACCGAAAGAGAGCCGGAGAGGGGCCAGAACCTGTCCTCACACCAGGGTGGTGCGGCCCAGGCCCTGGCCGCGCCACCTAGGTGTGAGGAGGCCCTGGCTGCCCCCTACCGATGCCCCTTCGCCTATAAGAAGCCTCAGGACGGAAAACCCTAGAGGAGTCGACGAAATTTCCAGAACAGTTCCGTAGCTCCGCCGCCGCTGTCGACGAATTTTGGGGGACAGAAGTCTCTGTTCCGGCACCCTGCCGGGACAGGGAAGTGCCCCCGGAGCCATCTCCATCAGTCTCCATCGCCATCTCCGCTTTCTCCATCAACCTCACCGCCATCTCCATCAACCTTGCTGCCTCCTATGATGAGGAGGGAGTAGTTCATCCCCGGGGCTGAGGGCTCTACCGGTAGCTATGTGGTTCACCTCTCTCTCCCATGATGTGATTTTTATGTGATCATGAGCTTTGTATCATGTTGAACAAGTAGATGTTATTATTCAGATATTATGTGTACTGTAGTGGTGATTATTAAAGTAATCTATTCCTCCTGCCATGGTGTAACGGTGACAGTGCGTGCATCATGGTGGTACTTGGTTTAGGCTATGATTGTGATCTCTTGTGGATTATGAGAATAATTATTACTATGATAGTATTGAAGTGATCTATTCCTCCTTTCATGGTGTAATGTTGACAGTGTGTGCACCGTGTTAGTACTTGGTCTAAGTTGCAATGATATCTATCTTGAGTTCTGCTTTGATTTGGATATCTCTATGAGTGGTGTTTTCAAGTACTTGATGAACTTTAAGGGGTGTTTCTGTAGCCACTACACAATGATTAGTGTTGTTCAATAGGAGAGTAACTCAGAGTACCACAGTGGAGGGAAGTTATTTATTTGTTCATTCATGTTATATTGTTGGGAGTGTGTCCACTAGTGAAAGTATGATCCCTAGGCCTTGTTTCCAAGCTTTGCACACCGTTTACTTGCTGTTTTGTTACATGTTTGCTTGCTACCATTTTTATTCCAGATTGCATTTACTACTTATAATCATCCATACCACTTGTATTTCACTATCTCTTCGCCGAACTAGTGCACCTATACATCTGACAAGTGTATTGGGTGTGTTGGCGACACAAGAGACTTTCTGTATCGTAATTGCAGGGTTGCTTGAGAGGGATAGCTTTGACCTCTTCCTCCCTGAGTTCGATAAACCTTGGGTGATCCACTTAAGGGAAACTTGCTACTGCTCTACAAACCTCTGCACTTGGAGGCCCAACAAGTGTCTACAAGAATAGAAGTGCGTAGACATCAAACACCTGCGACAAAGAATTCAATAGAATGGCGCAAACTTTTGGCATGATAACAGAATATGAGAGACTTAAAGGAGAAACTGATCATAATGTGCTACCCGACATTGGACGATCCCTGCCAGATCAGGCTTTCGACACAACTCAGGACTCAAAGAAAATCCAGGTCCATCCTACAGACCCAAACAAGACTACATCGATTGCAGTAAACCTAGATCCTGCATAGGAAAGCGCACTCATCAAGTTCCTCCATGACCGCTGGGAAATCTTCACCTGGTGTCCTTCAGACATGCCATGGGTTCCCAAGGAACTCGTCGAGCATGCACTAAATGTGGACCCTAAAGCAAAGCCAGTCAAGCAACCACTATGATGATTTGACGAACCCAAAAGGAAAGCGATAACATCGGAATTACACAGGCTAGAAAACGCTGGATTTATCCAAGAAATAAAAACTTTGAGTTGGGTATCCAACCCAGTCATCGTACCCAAGAAAAATACAGACGTACAAAGAGTGTATGTCGACTACACATCTCTCAACAAGCAATGTCCAAAGGATCCCTTCCCTCTACCCCGCATTCATCAGATAATTGATTCAACAGCAGGGTGCACAAGGCTTTCCTTTCTGGATGCATATTCTGGTTATAACCAGATCAAGTTGAAGAAAGAATACGAAGAAAAGACAGCCTTCATCACGCTCTATGGGGTGTTCTGCTATCAAGTCATGCCTTTCGGCCTAAAAAATGCAGGAGCAACTTATCAATGGATGATGCAAAACTTTCTCGGAAGCCAAATAGGATGCAACATCCAAGTCTACATCAACGACATAGTCATTACCACAAGAAAGGAGGAATCCCTAATCAGTGACTTGGCAGAAACCTTCGACAACCTAAACAGGTAATGTTCCTTCGGCGTGTCGGCAGGACAACTCCTAGGGTTCCTGGTATCAGCATGAGGAATAGAGGCAAACCCATAGAAGATCCAGGCAATCTTAACAATGGGGAAACCCACAAAACTACACGACGTACAGAAACTCGCAGGACGCATCACGGCACTAAGTCATTTTGTTGCTCGATTGGGAGAGAAAGCACTCCCTTTTTATGCACTCATGAAGAAATCAGATGATAAATTTGAGTGGACAGCAGAAGCAGATGCAGCTTTCGCGTAGCTAAAAAATGTGCTTTCCATGCCACCAGTGCTGGTCGCATCAAAAGAAAAAGAGCCACTACTACTCTACATCGCCGCAACCCATCAGGTGGTGAGTACAGTATTAGTAGTCAAAAGAAGTGAAGAAGGGAAAGCCCACGGCGTCCAGAGACTGGTCTATTTCATCAGTGAAGTACTTTCTCTGACAAAACAGAGGTATCCGCACTATCAAAAACTCGCATATAGTTGATACGTCTCCAACGTATCTATAATTTTTGATGCTCCATGCTTGTTTTTACACCATTTGCCTAATGTTTTGTTACAGTTCGTGGCACTTTTATGCATTTTCTGGAACTAACCTATTAACAAGTCGCCACAGTGCCAGTTCCCTGTTTTCTGCTATTTTTGTGTTTTAGAAAAGTTACACAGAAAATATTCTCAGAATTGGAGGAAACAAAAGCCAGTCGTCCAGATATTTCATGAAGCTTCTAGAGAACCGAATAGGAGACAGAGTGGGGCCACGAGGGGCCCTCACACTAGGGCGGTGCGGCCCAAGCCCTGGCCACGCCCCCTATGTGTGAGACCGCCTCGGTCCAGTTCTGATGATGCCCCTTCGCCTATAAAGACCCCCGACGGGAAAAACCTAAGGACCCAATCAATTTTCTAGAAACACATCACGATCCGCCGCCGTTGTTGACCCGAGATCGGGAGGGTCCGGAAGCTCTTCCCGGCACCCTGCCAGAGAGGGGAATCACCACCGGAGGTCTTCTTCATCACCATGCTTGCCTCCGGAGCGATGAGTGAGTAGTCTACCTTGGACTATGGGTCCATACCAGTATCTAGATGGTTGTCTTCTCCACCATGTGCTTCATGTTTAGATCTCATGAGCTGCCCTACATGATCGAGATCACCGTTATGTAATTCTACATGTTTGGTTTGTTGGGATCCGATGAATATTGGTGTTATGATTGAGTTGCTATACTAAAATATATCTTATGTTATCTCTATGTTGTTTATGATCTTGCATGCTCTCCATTGTTAGTAGCTATCTTGGCCGAGTAGTTGCTAGTAACTCCAAGAGGGGGTATTTATGCTCGATAGTTGGGTTCATGCCTCTATTTAATCTGGGGGAGTGACAGAAACCTCTAAGGTTGTAGATGTGCTGTTGCCACTAGGGAGAAAACAACATTCATCTGCTCGAGGGCATATGCTTTGTTTACATTACACACTTTGCTTAATGCAATTATCTGTTGTTCGCAACTTAATACTTGTGGAGTTGTCAGATTGATTCGCCACAAGTAGATTTTTAGTCATAGATGCAGTTGGATGGTGGTCTATGTATTTTGTTGTAATACCTAGAGTAAATCGCATAGTGATCTTCTTGACATATCACGTTATCTTTATTTTATCAATTGCCCAACTATAATTTGTTTACCCAACATGTGTTATTTATCTTATGGAGAGACACCACTAGTGAACTGTGGACCCCAGTCCTATTTCCATCATATTGCTATCACATGTTTACTTTACTCGCACTGTTTACTTTACTCACATACTTCTACTGTTTTTCACTCGATACGCTCATACCCTTTGTTTCAAGCAAACCGGTGAGATTGACAACCTCATCGTAAGTTGGGAACAAAGTATTTGGCTGTGTTGTGTGCAGGTTCCACGTTGCTGCTAATTGAAGACAAACCAACAAGTGTCATAAATGGCGCCCTTGTTGGAGTGTCACGAAGCTAGCAAGCATCACCTTCAGTCGTTATTGGCTTTTTTTTCTCCTGATCGATAAAACCTTGGTTTCTTACTGAGGGAAAAACTTGCTGCTATGCTCATCATACCTTGCGCTTGGGGTTCCCAACTGACTGGTTATAATCTTCATCATCAACTACACGCCAGCCATCAAGTCTTTTCTGGCGCCATTGCCGGGGAGGAAAAAGAAGACTTCTGCGAGGGGAGTTTTTTGCATGCACATCCTTTACTTTGTTTTATTGTTTTGCTTTACTTTGTTTTTACTTGCATCGTTTTATCAAAAACACAAAAAAATTAGTTTCCTTTATAGTTGTTTATCATGTCTAGTTTAGGTGCAACTACTATGTCACCCGAGGAAATGATCTTTGCTTTCAAACAAAAGAATGAGGAAAGTTTTAAAGAAGCTTGGTCTAGAATGTATGATTGGCATGGAAAAACTGAACCTAGAATGACTTTGAGTTTGCTTCTTAGTTGCCTTTACTTTGGGCTTGCTCTTCGCTATAGATATGCTTTGGATGCTACTGCAGAAGGAGATTTCCTTCATTGTGATGGGGATCAAGCCTTCAATATTACAAAAAAGTTAATTACAATTTATAGCATGCCAACTAGTTTTGATAATGATCTTGTGAGCATTTTTAATAGATTGAACACTCTTGAGACTCACACTGCTTGTTTGAATGATTGCTATAATACTTTGCGCCAGCATTTTGATTGTGTGCCAACAAATTCTGAACCATCAAGTTGGTATCCTATGATAAAAATCACTATTGATGGTGAAACTTTTCATGCTCGTTGTGATATTATGTCTGAATTTTGTCTTATGCCAAAGGATGTTTATGAATCTTTAAGTCTTTGGAAGCTTTATGAGGGGGGAGAAGAAATTTCTCTTACTAATAATGCCACTATATTTTCCTTTGGAATAGCTGAAGGAGTTTTTACAAAAGTCCTAGGAAGAATGATATCTACTGATTATCTTGTTATTGAATGTGTAGAAAAAGGACAAATCACACTTGGAAGATCCCTATTGAAGCTCCTAGGCGCCATCATTGATGTGGGAAAAGGCAATATAAGATTTATCTCTCCACCTTACAATAGCCACGTCTTTCCTAGAGTAAAGAGCAAAGGTAAGAAAGGAATACGTAAGGCATGCGCTGATCCTTGCACTTCATCTCTTGATGTTACTTGATTCGCAATTTTCTACGCCTAGTTCAAAGGCGTTAAAGAAAAGCACTCTTGGGAGATAACCCAATGTTTTTACATTTAGTACTTTTTCTTTTATTTGAGTCTTGGAAGTTATTACTACTATAATGACCTCTCCTTATCTTTTTTATTTCACTGTTGTGCCAAGAGAAGCCTCTAATTCGAGTGAGGTAAAGATTTGGAGATGTTGTTGTCCTGAAACTGTTTTTGGTGCTGCACCATAAAAATTCATGAAAATTCTCTGTATATCTTTTGGACCTACGATTTCTTGTGCATATGCCCCAGGTTATATCCAAACTTTCATTAGTTGAACGCTTTTTGATTTGAGCAATAGAAAACCCCTTAAAAATCGGCCTTTATCAGCTGTTCTGTTTTGACAGATTTCTGCCACTATTTGTTTTTGCCGCTTTATCGCTTTCTTTGTGAGTTCTTTTGATCACGGAACTTTTGGGGAAGTTGCTACAGTAGTATATACTTTTTATGTGGTGATTTTAGATTGAAACCTGAAGCAAAAAGGGTTGATTCTATGTTATGCTTACACTAATGTTGCTAATAGATTTGTGTTTAGTTTTGTATGAAGGAAGTTTTCAAGTGTAGGGATTGAAGAATGATGAGATGAGTTGAAGAATGGACAAAAGCTCAAGCTTGGGGATTCCCATGCATCACCCCAAGAAATATCCAAGAAGTACAAGCGTCAAAGCTTGGGGATGCCCCCGAGGCACCCCTTTCTTCATCGGCAAAAATCTGGTCACCTTTCAAGACACTATATTTTTATTGCTTCATGCACTATGTGTTTTTCTTGGAGCGTTAGTTGTTTTAGTTTTATTTATTAGTTTTGTTTTGTTTGCTGCAATAAATGGTTGGACCCCAACAAATTTCTTTTGGAGAAGTTTCCTTGCTTTTCATTTGCCAAGAACACTCCGTTTTTCACTCTATTCGTTTCAATGAGTGTTCTTTTTTTCTGCTACTGCTTTTGGTTTTTGTTTTTGCCTTGATTTGAGTTCAGATCTTCTTATATTTATTTATCAAGGTGTATTTTTTCCTTTGGTCTATGTTGGTTTTCCTCAAAAGAGTTAGATTAAAAAAGTTCGAATGGTGTTGGAAAAGAGAAAAAGCTTAATGCAAAAAAGTGGTACAAGAAGGAGCTTGCGTAGACTGTGGCTTAGGCTTTTTCATGTCATGCTTGATATCTTTTTGATAGTATGCTTAGTGGTTTTGCTGTAGCATGACTTGTCTCAAATAACTGAGATTGCTTAATTAGCCTTTGAAAAAAATCATGCGTTGTTTTTTATTATTTGGAAGCAATATTTTGGTTTTCTCCTTGATGCTTTATTTGGGTTGACTTGGCGCATGCTCACACATGTTAGACTCATACAAAGTTGCCAATAGCCTCTATGATCATTTAGTTTTTGACTTTTGATGCCATCTTATGCTTTTTTTAATGTCGCTTTGTCGCCTTGTATGATTATGGCCATTATTGCTCTCTTAGTTGGTCGCTCCCAGTCTTTTGCTAGCCCTCGCCTTGTACTGAGTATGAGCTCTACTCATGCATCCAACTCCTAAAAACCAAGTTGTTCCAACATGTCCACCATACATACCTATTAGCAATTTGCTATTCCAAGTAAATTTTACTTGCTTTTATCTACTCTTCAAATGAAACTCTTACCAGTGTTATGCGAAAATTGGTCAGTAAAGCTCTCACGAACCGGAAGGCACACTTTACTTTTTCTTGTTCTTAAGAATTTGACATTGTGGTCTCTTATGTTGAGTTGTGATGCTTACAAGTTGTAAGTTGGAGATTATCCCATCCATGTTGTCATGGGGCAAGCTTTCAACATTGCACTTCTTATTTGAGTTGATATCGTGATCTTTTGTTTATGGATACTCGCGGTGTGAAATGAATTGGGAATCTTGTGAGATCATGGAGTTTGTATATGTGTTATAGAAATGCCTGGGCCACCAATCTAAGCCATGCATAATTAATTGTGGAAATTTGCAGCATGCCCATAGTGGACATTCGACGACACATCTCAAAATAAAAAGCTATACAAATGGTAAATAAAAGAGATGTCGAGGTGTTCATTGTCTGCTTGTCCTATCATTTTGATGTGGGCTTTTTCCATGTCATCGGGCACGGAGGTACCCCGTTGGCGGTTCTCGATGATATGTATATACTTACAATGACAAGAGCTTGCTTGGGACTCTAAGTAAAGTGGCATGAGGTTTGGGTACTCGTATTCATGGGACACGAGGTTTTCAACTTATGATTTGTCAAGCATATCATCATAATTGTTCTCGCATTAACTTTAATCATTCAAGATGCTTATGATGGGGGCAATGAGAGCTCAAAGCTGGTAAGTACCATAATTTTTGAAGGTTATAAAACTTACAATCACTGCTTCCCTCTGCGAAGGGCCTTTCTTTTGCTTTTATGTTGAGTCACCACCTTCTATCTTTATGCACCATTAAGAGAGCATAGTTGTCATTCTTAGTATAATGTGCATTGTCCCAAAGTTTTCATTGATTGATTCATATTGTTGGTTTCACTTGTTCTCAAATTATTTGTATCTAGTCGCCCTCTTAAACTTGAAGGTGTCCTATGCATTTATGTTTTGCTCTCTATGAAGGACAAGCTGAAAACCATTTGTATGTTTTTCCTTATGATTTGAACACACGTTTGACTTTCATTGTTTCATTTTCATGATCTTTTATTTGTGTTCATTTTCATGTTATAACATGGTTGCTAAGTTTTTATTGTCAAGATTATATCTTTCATGCCCATGTTTTAAGTTCTTATGATCCCAGCTCACAATGCTTACATATATGATCAAGATTGTGTAGGTGCATGTCACCTCAAAAATTATTTCTTTTGTTATCACTTACCTACTCGAGGACGAGCAAGAGTTAAGCTTGGGGATGCTTGATACGTCTCCAATGTATCTATAATTTTTGATGCTCCATTCTTGTTTTTACACCATTTGCCTAATGTTTTGTTACACTTCGTGGCACTTTTATGCATTTTTTGGAACTAACCTATTAACAAGTCGCCATAGTGCTAGTTCCCTGTTTCTTGCTATTTTTGTGTTTCAGAAAAGTTACACAGGAAATATTCTTGGAAGTGGACGAAACAAAAGCCAGTCGTCCAGATATTTCACGAAGCTTCCATAGAACCGAAGAGGAGACGGAGTGGGGCCACGAGGGGCCCTCACACCAGAGCGGTGCGGCCCAAGCCCTGGCCGCGCCCCCTATGTGTGAGACTGCCTCGGTCCACTTCTGACGATGCCCCTTCGCCTATAAAGACCCCCCGATGGGAAAAACCTAAGGACCCGATCAATTTTCTAGAAGCACATCGCGATCCGCCGCCGTCGTTGACCCGAGATCGGGAGGGTCCAGAAGCTCTTCCCGGCACCCTGCCGGAGAGGGGAATAACCACCGGAGGTCTTCTTCATCGCCATGCTTGCCTCCAGAGCAATGAGTGAGTAGTCTACCTTGGACTATGGGTCCATAGCAGTAGCTAGATGGTTGTCTTCTCCACTATGTGCTTCATGTTTAGATCTCATGAGCTGCCCTACATGATTGAGATCACCATTATGTAATTCTACATGTTTGGTTTGTTGGGATCCGATGAATATTGGTGTTATGATTAAGTTGCTATACTGAAATATATCTTATGTTATCTCTATGTTGTTTATGATCTTGCATGCTCTCCGTTGTTAGTAGCTATCTTGGCCGAGTAGTTGCTAGTAACTCCAAGAGGGGGTATTTATGCTCGATAGTTGGGTCCATGCCTCTATTTAATCTGGGGGAGTGAGAGAAACCTCTAAGGTTGTAGATGTGTTGTTGCCACTAGGGAGAAAACAACATTCATATGCTCGAGGGCATATGCTTTGTTTACATTACACACTTTGCTTAATGCAATTATCTGTTGTTCGCAACTTAATACTTGTGGATTTCTCGAATTGATTCAGCCACAAGTGGATTTTTAGTCATAGATGCAGTTGGATGGCGATCTATGTATTTTGTTGTAATGCCCAGAATAAATTGCATAGTGATCTTCTTGACATATCATGTTATCTTTATTCTATCAATTCCCCAACTGTAATTTGTTTACCCAGCATGTGTTATTTATCTTATGGAGAGACACCACTAGTGAACTATGGACCCCGGTCCTATTTTCATCATATTGCTATCACCTATTTACTTTACTCGCACTGTTTACTTTACTCGCATACTTCTACTGTTTTCCACTCGATACGCTCATACCCTTTGTTTCAAGCAAACCGGTGAGATTGACAATCTCATCGTAAGTTGGGAACAAAGTATTTGGCTGTGTTGTGTGCAGGTTCCACGTTGTTGCTAATTGAAGATGAACCAACAAGTGTCATAAACGGCGCCCTTGTTGGAGTGTCACGAAGCTAGCAAGCATCACCTTCAGTCGTTATTGGCTTTTTCTTCTCCTGATCGATAAAACCTTGGTTTCTTACTGAGGGAAAAACTTGCTGCTGTGCTCGTCATACCTTGCGCGTGGGGTTCCCAACTGACTGGTTATAATCTTCATCATCAACTACACACCAGCCATCAATAGTGTCTTTACAACAGCACGAAAATTGCGACAATACTTTGCGGTGCATCCAATCATAGTGGTCAATGAAGCACCACTATCGAACATATTGAAAAATCCTTCCGCAACAGGACGTGTCTCCTTATGGGGAATCAAATTATCTCCCCTGGATATCACATATGAAAAAAGGAAGGCAATCAAGTCGCAAATCTTGCCAGACTTCACAGCAGAGTGGTTGGAGCTACAGAGCACGGGACCGCCAGATTTATCGAGTGTATGGACAATGTACTTCGACGGTTCTAAAAGAATCCAAGGCGCAGGCGCATGAGTAGTCTTGATATCACCACAAACTGAAGTATGTTTTAAGGATGAGTTTTCTGCAGGCCTCTAATAATGAAGCAGAATACGAGGCTCTGCTGAACGGAATGAAGATGGCCAAGGCATGTGGAGCAACTCGACTAAAAACATTTGGGGACTCGAACCTAGTCGTCCAGCAAGTTATGAACAGATGCGACACAATCAATGACAACACGATGGCTTACAAGAACTTATATCACTATCTCGAAGGAACATTTGATGGGTGCGAAGTCTCGCACGTCAGCAGAAACAGCAACGAAGAAGCCGACAATCTAGCAAATATTGGATCATAGTGTCTGCCTGTACCATCTGGAGTCTTCTGGGAAGAGATAGTCGAAAGATCAATAAAAACGTTAAAAGTTTGACTCCTGTAGAAGAGTCGGGGGCTGGCGTCAAAAACGATGGAAGAGCACCAGAACCAGAAGAAGTCATGATGACAAAAAAAGCTTGGATGCAGCAGTATCTCACATACATGATAAATAAGAAGCTGCTAGAAGATGTAGTGGAAGCCAAAAGAATAACTCGACGATCGAAAGCATTTGTTGTGTTGCAGGGAAAATTATACAAAAGGAGTATAACTGGCGTTCTGCATCATTGCGTAACGCCTCAAGAAGGACAAGTAATATTAAAAGATATATACGCCGGAGTATGTGGCCATCATGCTAGCAGCAGGGCAATCGCGGCAAAAGCATTTCGAGCAGGATTCTATTGGCTAACAACCATTGAAGGTGCAAAAGATATAGTTCAAAAGTGTGAAGCATGTCAAAGGTTCGCATCTCGACCACACGCGCCAGTAGCAGAGTTACAGCCAATACCACTATCTTGGCCCTTTGCACAGTGGGGCCTCGACATGATGGGAAAGTTGCACAAATCCTAGCCAGGAGGGCATGTATATATGCTGGTGGCAGTCGACAAATTTACCAAGTGGGTGGAAGCGGCCCCGGTAACAACTCAAGATTCGACAGCAACAATAAACTTCATCAAATTAATAGTATTTCGCTTCAGAGTACCATACAGCATCATCACAGACAATGGGACAAATTTCACTTCAAAGGAATTCAAGAACTACTGTGAAGGTTTGGGAATCAAACTCAAGTTTGCATCCGTAGCACACCCGGAGACAAACGGTCAAGTCGAAAAAGCCAATGGCCTAATATGCAATGGGATAAAAAAAAGGCTTTTAGCACCTCTCGAGAAAGCCAAGAGCGCTTGGGTAGATGAACTACCCTCCATTCTTTGGAGTCTAAGAACTACGCCTAACGCAGCTACTCAAGAAACTCCATTCTTCTTGGTCCATGGCACAGAAGCCGTGCTTCCAGTCGAAAGCACACACGAAGCTCCAAGAGTGATGGCATACCACGAGATAACCTCAACAGAAGCATTAGAAGATGATGTTGATGCGCTGGATGAATCAAGAGATAAAGCGCTGGAAAGAGCCACGCAGTATCAACAAAGTTTGCGGAACTACCACAGTAGTCGAGTTCATCCGCGATCCTTTGTGGTGGGAGATCCAGTCTTGCGACTCAAACAAGATGGCCACGGCAAGTTAGAGTCCCCTTGGATGGGACCTTACATCATCACAGAAGTGATACCAGGAGGAGCTTATCGATTACAATACAAGAAAATAGGAAAAGACGAAAGCAACCCATGGAACGCAGAGCAGCTACGGCGTTTTTACGCAAAGAGGAAATCTAGCGACATTAATTCGAGTTGACCCTCTGAACCCAAAACATGAGGCAACAGATCGGTTTCCTTGGGTTAACTCAACAAATTGTAGAAATATCTTATTTTTTGCTCGGCGGCTTCAACCCTCGGGTCATACGAAATAAAGTTCAATACGATATGAAGATCTTTTACTACTAGGTTGTGAAACAACCCAATATTCTTCAGACGACATAATTGGTTCAAAGAAACCCGATAATATATAACACACCTCAGAACGACGATTTGTTCCCATGGTCTATTGAAGACAAATATAAAACCAAATATGATTGTTCATTACAGCGAAGCATAACAAAAGAAGCAACTCAAAAAGGAGATTACATAAGGAGATTCTAGTGGAAGGGAACTTCAGCCTCATACTCCTTCTGGCACTGAGTACCATCGAAGATCTTCACGTCAAACTTTGACATGCCAATATGGAAGTCGAAGGACATGAAGAAACCCTGCTGGATATTGTGGTCATCCACAAACCATGACCAGCCGCCTTTGAAGTACTATTCACCAGCGCCATCATACCAGATCTCCACCTCATAGGGAGTTCCTCCCCCAGAATGTTCATGAAGAATTGCTTCACGCAGCTCCCGCCCATCCATGAACTTGGTGAACTTGAGCGGCAACCTCTGAACCTAGGATAGCATGAGGCACCTTTGGTTTGTTCTTACTCCCGACCAGATGGCCAGGACACCGCTTTACGGGAGTAGATGACGAAGATCCGATAGCAGCTAGTGCTGTCTCATTCTTCCTGCCACGAGGGCGGCCACGACCCTGCGATGCCGTCAGGAATCCGAGGTTCAGACGGGTCCGAGCAGCAACGGCCATGGAGACAAGTTTGCAGAAAAAACCCCAGATGAAGAGGAAGATGATGCGGCTGAGGAAGAATCTGCTTAGGGTTTTTACCCTCACCAAGTGTGCTTTACTTATAAGCGCATATTAATGGGCCTTCGTGAAAACAAGGCCCATAAAAATATTTACAAAGGAGTTAAAATTCTGCACAAGGCAGGCGATAATAAAAAGAAGCATATACCAAAGAACCCAAGAGAAATTATCCATCAAAGGAAGTACGAGAAACCTCGCTCTGGACTCGGGGGCTTAAGAAGAGAAGAAGAAGAAGGAAAAAGAAGTCAATTTGAGCCTATGATCGACTACAAGTATCCAACCATAGTCTCGGGGGCTACTCCCATCAGGAGCGCGCACCCGATAGAAAATAAGAGAAGTAGCAATAAAGAGAAAAGAGCTGCGGTTAAAGAATCAGTGGATGAGGCACAAGTCGTCAGTATTTCGCCAATAATGAAACTTTGACTACATAGTCGACAAAATATAGAGCGATTACTTCCATCGGGAGCTATTCATGAGAAGTTAATAAAATTCAGATATTTCAATATTCCATCGGTCAAACATGACTACGACATATGATTCTCAAGTTGCGTTATCGCAACGAAACTCGAATGCCATGATTTATTGTGAAGGTAAGACCCCGGGATCCGCCGTGTGTGGCCTGGTATACGCATATGGATGCGCTCTGCTAGTATGTATCCGTGTCTACGACACGAAGAAAATCCTGGTGGACGCACTGGATACCCTGAGAATCATTGGGATTCATTCTTTGTAAGTCCTAAATGCGGCAAAAGAGTGGATTTGACCGGTTTCCCAAATTCAAGTCCAAGGAGATTGAATTTGAAGTAGGTGGCAAGTATTTGTTCCGGCAGTTAACTGACCTCTTGATCTGTCAGAGTTGTCAGGCTTGTTCATCAAAACCCCTTGTGAGATATTATCAATAAAATAAGTCGAAAGACCAAGTCGAAGATTTGAAGATATGAAGAAGTCAAAGAATTGATCAAGTCGAAGATTTAAAGATTAGAGATTCAACCCAAATTTGTAATTCTGGTAGAATCTCAGGGGCTACTGACAAGGGTATAGCTAATAGAGCCCGTTAGTTGAGTACCCCTAAGGCCCGTTAAGCTAGGCCCAATTGTAATGATAGTCGAGATATGAGTTCTTACCGTATATCGATATTGTAATCTGTATCGAATCCCACCCGATCCTCGAGACCTGGCCATCTATATATAGGGGCCAGGAGGGGACGGTGTGGGACAGATTGAAGGCAAGCCAGTTTGAACACCCAAGTTTACTTTCGATACACACTTATTTTGACTAACTTTACCTTCGAATTCATCCAACGCCCTATCTCCCCGATCCTAAGTCCTTTATCTCGGATATTTGTCGAGTTAACCCTCATTAGTTAGTGATTTGCATAATATGTCCATGGACAGTTAATGAAAGTTTCATAAAAAACAGTACACCGGTATATTGTCACTTATCTAAAACATATTGTTGATAGCATGATTGAAATATGATTCAAAATAAATTTTGGGTTTCCATGCAGATCCTATCTTTTTAATTATTATCCCCATCTCATGGCTGGAATGGTGCCCTTTCCCAGTCTTATGGATTTATTGCTTAATTCAGAAAAGGGGTATCAGAGTTTGTCTAAACTCAGTTTTACCACTTTATGGGATCAAAGCAAAAGTAGCTAATGAAGTTTATTAAGGATGTACAAATCTACGATTTCAGTGCAGTTAGAGCATTGGCACACATTCGTAAAGGTGCAACAGAATTACAATGTTGTAAAATGCATTACTTTTAGCTACTTGCCTACTACCTTCTGTTTTTTTTTTGAAATGGGAGCAAGAATGCCCTAGCCTCTGCATCAAAACGATGCACACGGCCTTATTTATTAAAGCAGTATCCAAAGTATTCAAAGTATTATTACAACCATCACGGGTCGATCAAAGTTGCTGCAAATATCAGCCAATGAAAAAAGGAGCAAGCTATAAAAAGTCTATGCGACATCTCCAATACGTCTAGACTGCAACCAGCCACCCTGGTTGAATATAGCCCGAACGACCGCCATCAAGCGATCGCATCCAGTAAGGTTCCCGCTGCTCCACAGGAAGGAGGTATGACCACAGATGAATCAGTGAAGCCACCCTATGAATAACCTATAGAAAGTTTGGATTAGCACACCTATTAAATACTACCTCATTTTGACAATTCCAAATTGTCCAAACTAAAGCACAAACACCAATACGGATTTGTTCCTTTGTTTTCTTACAAATACCGTTTAACCAATTGCCAAACAGATTAGTTATATTCATGGGTGGAGGTATACTAAAAGTGAAATGTACCACTCTCCAAACAAGGTGGGAAAAATGACAAGAGATGAATAGATGATCGATTGTTTCCTTTGAACCACAAAAGACACATTTAGTACACCCCGTCCATCTCCTTTTAGCAAGATTGTCCTTTGTTAAAATCACCTTATTATAAAGGAACCACATGAAAATCCAAATTTTTAGTGGTGCCTTTATCTTCCACAAGTATTTTTTTCAGGAATACCGCATGCCCATTCATATAATCAGCATACATAGATTTAATGGAAAAGATACCCGTGGTTGTAAGATTCCATTTAAAGCTATCTGGTTCGTCACTTAAGTTGATATTTATCAACCTCTGCAATAGGCTAACCCAAGAATTCCATCTTTCTCCAGTTAATATCCTATTAAATCTTATATTTAATGGCACATTAGATAGAACTTCAGCCACTAATACATGTTTAGTCCTAGCAATATTATAAAGACTAGGATATTGGGTAGCTAAAGGTGTATCGCCAAGCCAGGTATCTTCCCAGAATCTAGTTTTCATGCCGTCTCCTATGACAAAAGAACCCCGCTGGAAGGAGTCATCTTTAACCCTCATAATTCCTTTCCAAAAAGGAGAATCGGTAGGCTTAACCTGAACTTGTGAAAGAGATTTACTCCCAAGGTACTTGTTGGACAGTAGCACTTACCAAACGCCTTCCTCCAACAGAAGTTTAAAAAGCCATTTGCTAAGTAAACATTTATTCTTAATATCAAGTACCTCAATTCCAAGACCCCCTTGGTCTTTGGGTCTTCAAACAATATTCCACTTAGTAAGTCTATATTTTTTCTTTTGGCCATCACTTTGCCAGAAAAATCTAGTCCTATAAAAATCGAGTCTTTTCCTAACCCCTTTGGGTATCTCAAAGAATGATAGCAGGAACATTGGTAGACTAGAAAGGACAGAATTAATTAAAACAAGCCGATCCCCATATGACAACAACTTGCCTAACCAGGATGCGAGTTTACGCTCAAAGCGATCTTCTATCGATTTCCATTCTTTATTTAGTAATCGTCTATAATGGATAGGAATTCCCAAATATTTGAATGGAAGAGAGCCAACTTCACATCCAAAGATATTTCTATAATTATCTTCTTCGTCCTTGGCCTTGCCAAAACAGAAAATATCACTCTTATGATAGTTAATTTTCAAACCAGATAGTTGTTCAAAGAAACAAAGGATCAATTTCATGTTTACGGCCTTCGCTAAATCATGCTCCATAAACAAAATAGTATCATCAGCATATTGTAGAATAGAAATTCCCCCATCCACCAAATGGGACACTAGACTACCAATCTGTCCATCCTCTCTTGCTCTCGCAATGAGGATAGCAAGCATGTCTGTGACGATATTAAAAAGAATAGGGGAAAGTGGATCACCTTGCCTAAGACCCTTAAGTGTCTGGAAATAATGCCCAATATCATCATTGACTTTAATTCCAACACTTCCCCCTTGAATAAAGCGTGCTATCCAATTACACCACTTAGGTGGAAACCCTTTCATTCTAAGAGCTTGTTGTAGGAAAGACCACTTTACCTTATCATAAGCCTTTTCAAAATCAATTTTGAAAAGTACACCATCCATTTTCTTCCTATGAAGCTCATGGATAGTTTCGTGTAGAACAACAACCCCTTCTAGGATGTTTCTACCGAGAATAAAGGCAGATTGAATTGGACGAACCACTTTATGTGCAATGACAGTTACACGGTTAGTACCAACTTTAGTAAAAAAATTAAAACTAACATTTAGTAGACAAATTGGGCAAAATTGTTCAATTCTGCTCGCATCCTCCTTCTTAGGTAGGAGGGTTACAAGGCCAAAATTAAGTTTATATAATGGTATGTCTCCATCCCACAACTGAGTAAACATTGCCATCATATCGAATTTAATGACCTGCCAGAACTTCTGATAAAACTCAGCAGGGAACCCATCTAGTCCTGGAGCTTTATTATGTTCCATATTGGAGATAGCTTCATAAACCTCCTCTTCTGTAAAAGGGGCTGTAAGAATGCTATTTTCCTCTTCAGATAACTGAGTAATATCATGAGTGACTTCTTCTCTCAGATTGAAGAAATTGGCCTCAGGAGCACCAAATAACTTCTTATAATACTCAGTTATGAAGACTTTTAGATTTTGTTGACCCACTATGGTTCCCTCATCCTGCTCGAGCTGGAAAATCCTTTTTTCCTATGCTTACCATTAGCAATCAGGTGAAAATATTTTGTATTATTACCACCTTATTGAATATGCTTAACTTTTGCGCGTTGGGCCCATTTGGTCTCCTCATCACGCCGAAGTTTAGCAATAGCAATGTCGGCTTCTTTTTTTTGAGCCCTCTCGGCTTCACTTAAAGGTGTCGTTTAAGCTTTTAAATCTAGTTCATCTATAAGAAGAGTAAGCCTCTCTTTCTCTTTCTTATAAACATCACTTAGATTTTTTGCCCATCCTCGTAAGAATTGTCTGAGATGTCTGACCTTATGTTGCCATCTTTCGACAGGAGAGCTACCGGAATGAATAGAAGTCCATTCATCTCTAACCATTTCAAAGAAACCATCTTGGCGCATCCAAGATAGCTCAAATGAAAAGGTGGTTTTGTTACCAACGTGTGCCGCCTCCCCAGAGTCAATGAGTAATGGAGTATGATCTGAGCCTACTACCTTCTGTGTAGTCTGAATCGTTGACTAGAGTTATTTCAGTGTTTCATTATTTGATATAGCTTTCTATTTAGTTTTGTCGCAAGCTGCAGTCATTAAACTATTCAGGATTCTTACATGGTTAAGGATACCTCCATTCATAGAGCCTATTATTTTCTGAGCAAGGTGCCTAACACTCATGAAACATGGAATGTTGTCGCTGAGGCAGCACTAATGATCGGTCGTGGCCATTGACTAGCAGTGAGGACACAACTAGCGACAGAGATCCAGGACACTTCCCTGGGCAGCCCGATCGTGATGAACCTACCTGCACGTTGGCCGCCCTTGCCTAGAGAAAGCTCCCAAACCACGGGTGAACTTCTACCTTTCTTTTATTTCTGCATCTATAGGTAAATGATCATCTCTGTTACAAATTTTCATATTATTTTTTGCCTCCATTACATTGCAATAGGTCATGAGCAATCTGCTCACCACGCCAATCCCTATGCCACTGGTGAGCTAATTACTCCTTCAGCTTCTGTATGATATTTTTGTATTTTTGTTCTGTAGATTATCACGTGTAGACACAACTCATATATAGTTAATATAATTTTTTTTCATTTGTAGTCTCATCAATGCTTTAACCCAATTAATTAACCTACACGAATTTATCTAGAATTTCCCATGACTAAAGCTTCTGTTGTTAGACACCTATTTGAATGGCATCATATCCAATGTGGAAAAAGTGTGTGTGATTCAAACCAGTGAACCACAAACAGAGAAACGTATGGTGACAGTCTGCTTCGAGGAATTAAACTTAAAAATTTGCATGTGTGCCTTTCTTTTTTTTTAGAAAAATGCATGTGTGCCTTTCTGTACAATATAAACCTGCCTGAAACCACAAGTACATAATAGAGTGTTAAGAATTGTTGCCTTGCTGGAAATGGATCCATGTCCCCTTGCTGGGAATGGATTCCTGTCATTTTTCATTATTCTTTTTGGATTAATGATTTTACTTGATATGTTGATAAATACTTGGGGTAACATCATATCAACAAGGATTGGACAATGAGATTTGACAAGGTTTTATGCGATGTTGCAGCACATCCCGGGGTCTATAGTCTCCTTGCGGTGAATTCATAGAAGACTGTGAGTTCACATATCTGTCCACTCGGGTATTGTCAATCCATTATTTCTTTGTATGTAGAAACTAATTGCAAAGTGGTACCTTTAACATGTACTTTTGTAGTTTAATTATGTACCTTATGTACCTAGAGCTTCTGATAGGCCGTCGCTGAACAGGAGAAGCATGGGCTACAGCTGCAGCCTGTTGCGACCTTGGTTTTACCCGACACACCGCTCGCAGATACTCAAACTCCCCTCTTCCTTCCCAATCTTCCTATCACCTCCCCTCTTTTGATTTCATACCTATAACTCATCTTTTTATCTTTGCAGATTCTTTTAATCTATGCCTATGAGATGTTTGATGGAACTACAAGCATGTGTTTATGTTCAGTAATTCGTATTCTTCGGAATTTTACTCAAGTCAGCAATAAGAAGTTCAGTGCGTCTAGCTTGCATAATTTTGCAACCCCTGTATTCCTAGAAATCATGAAGTTTCTGATTGATATTTATCTCATGGATTTTTTATCTCTCTCTCTAAATAAGGAGGTGCATAATTTATTATATGTCTTCTTAGCTTTGTTCATTCTTTAGTGCCATAGATCTTATCTGGGTTGTGTTGCTTTGTAGATGTGAGCAAGATATTGCAGCTGCGCGCCCGGGATTGGATGCACTGACACAACTCAATACCAATGATTACAAGAGAATGGTAAGGTTTTAGCTTCTGTTATGCCAATATCTTTTTCCCTCGTCTCATAGGTCCATTGGTATTAGGCACAATTCTTTCTCATACTTATGTTGGCTACAACTTGCCATGTTTGTTTTGCAGGTTGTTGTCGTGTTCTACTCTTGGTTTTATTTCTTTATGTAAGCCTTCGTCCTTATAGTGGCAGTCTTTTATTTTCTTTTCAGTACCATTATGAACCACTGAAAACATTTCAACGTTTTCCTTGCATCACATCATGGTTTAATATTGATGTTTTTATTCATAGTGGAAGCACAACTTGAATCTGCTATATCATTGTAGTTTTCTAAGGAAAGGATTTCTATTGCAAAATATAATTCTTGAATTACAGGTATATATCGTTTCTTAAGAGTGAATTTCATATCTTTTGGGTCCAGGAAATTGGTTGGTTGCACTCTATATAGAGCTTCCTGTAATTTCGCATCGGTTGCACGACTTGAATCTGCTATACCATTGCAGTTTTCTAAGGGAAAAGATTTCTGTTGGAAAATATAATTCTTGAATTACAGGTATATATGCTGTTTCTTAAGATTGAATTTAGTATTTTTGGGTCCAGGACATTGGTTGGTTGCACTCTGTATAGAGCTTCCTATAATTTTGCATGGGCTGCAATCTTCCAGAACTAATGAGCTACTACTATAAATTTGTATTGCTCATAATAAGAAGAAAGGATCTAAACCTTCTATTTGTTAGGGCTGATTTTAAAACATGGTAAGATGTCTACCGCACAATGTATACAAAGAACAATTCACGCTACATGGGAGCTCTAATATTTTGCAGCCACTTATTATTTCTTCATTAAGAATTGTTTTATTTTAATAATTTATTAAGTAGGGCTATACAAGAGTTGTCTGGTATGCATAGTTGTATTTGTACTAGACAAGCCAAGTTAGTTATTCTAATGTTTTTGTCATTTAATGGATTTTTATTTGAAAAATCATGCCTCATTTGACAGATCTGAAGCATCTACAGTTCCATGAATATGCCCACCTTGCTTTCACTGTCGGTATGAAATATCCTATCTACGTAGCAAAGCAGGTGATAAATGATTATATGTAAATTTTCGCTTCTCGGTTTATATAGTGAAGTTTTGGCATAAGTATTATTACTTATCGTGCTTCTGTATCTAAATAGAGCTGTCTATTTTTTCATAATTATCACGCAAACTATGTTAGTTACGATGGCAGGGTTTTAATTTGAGTTTCTCTAAATTTTCAATGCTAGGAACAATATTGCACTAGAGGGGCTAACTATTAAACTTTTACATGTCAAAGGTCAGAGAACATGTCTTTCTTTTTTGCTGGGGTTTCTATATTTCCTTTAAGAAGTTGGCCCAATAATTTTCTCTCTTGCTTATGTGAATTTATCTATGAAAGAAAGAACATTGCGATTTATCAGCTTTCTTCCCCTAATTACTTTGAATTATTTTTTATGAAAAGAGTTCGGGAAATAGGTTAAAGAAAGTACGTTACGACTTTAGAGGATTTCTTTGCCGTAATTAGTTTGAATTACTTTTTATGGTAAGAGTTACGGAAATAGGTTAATGATACTCCCTTGGCATGAACCAATCAAGAGGATTAGTTAAAAGTTAAAACAATTTCTAGACAAATAGAAGGACATTGGTATATGAATTAGGTGGTCTTTTGATGAGAGGTTTATGAACGCAGCCCCTATAAAATATCAATACTTAAATCCAGAGAAAATATCTTACTTCATACATATAGGCATATCTCCTTAACAGACTTTGATTAGTCTTGCCTGACATCTTGCTGACCACATGTAAAAAGAAACAAGTTTCATTTTATAAAAGTTTCCTTATTTTTTACCTCTTTACATGTCCCTGGCCTAAACAAATGGAAGGTTGACTTGGCTACCTTCAATAGGCTATGTGAGGTTAAGTAATTAACTTTTCCTGTTTTTGATGGTCTTTCTAATAGAAGAAGCTAATAAGTAATGTATTTTTTTGATGAATCTATCTGAGCATCCAATCCATTTGTTAGTACAAAGGAGTACATTTCACCTGTATGTATCGTTTCTTGCTTTCCTTCATTTAGCACCATTTTTTCCATGTCTTATTTCCCCCCAATTTTCCACCATGTACTGAATTTAAGTCTTATATATTGATCCTTGTGTTGTGGGAGATTATTGATGAAGCTGAGCATACAAGTGATGTTGATTGCTTGGTGCTTGGTTAATAATTGTTCCACTACTAGCACCCCTAGATTAGGTTACCCAAGGGACACCTTGGAGGAAGCAACAAGTATATTGTTGCGATCCAGTTGGATCAAATCTATGAAGAACAATGAGAATATGGTGTTAAAAGACTAGCTATGCTGAGCTACAGAAAGAGAAGAAGGTGAACAGAGCTCTGGGCCGCCAGATGGAAGCAAGGAGCTTGAAGCTACACAAGACAAACAGCCGGATGGTCTAAACTTCTGAAGCTTATAACAGCTACATGAACACTGTGTGTGATACCACCAAGTGCATCTAGAAGATGATTTCAGATCGTGCCAAGGATGCTACGAACATCCTTAACATTTTAGGCTGTGGTTGATGACCTTAATCGGCAAACACATCATGCAAACGCCTATGTGAATACCGTAGGTGAATTTCCCATATTATGCCCCAGAATTTGATGAAGAACTGTTCACAGGATATTATGAATCTAAGGACAAAGATGCCATCAAATAGAACAGTGAGATCTAGGACTACCATTACGATGGATGTCCCATAGACTATGAGGTGTGAACATCATTGTCTGCCATAAGATCACTACCACCGCTACTGGTGTCCTGGTGTAGTTATCACTCTTGTTGTTAATCTTTAGTGTTTCGTCTTAAACTATGTGTAATAAATGCTGAACACTTCTATTGTCAGTGTAAGTGGGTACTTTGTATAAGTAGATGTGCTGCTATCTTGGAACCAAGTATTGTGATCTTTGCTTGTTTTTAATAAGTGTAATATCTAAACAGTTCTGTTGTCATCCTTAGTGGGTACTTTGTATAAATAGGTATGCTACTATCTCGGAACCAAGTATTATAATCTTTGCTATGAAACCCATGTCTATTGCCTGCTGCTATTTTTTTACCGTCTAGGTTTTCTATAAATCCTGTAGGTATTGATGTGGCTGTCACTCTGCCTATTTCTAAATTCTGTTCTAGCACAATAGTAAAAAAACCATGTCTATTGCATGTAGCTATTTTGTGACTTTCTAGGTTTGTTAAACCCTCAAAAGACAGTGCTCTCCTGTAGGTGTTGATGTGGTTGTTACTCTGCCTGTTTGTAAATATAGTTCTGAAAGATGTGTTCTTTCTTTCCTGGTTCTCATTCAAGATTGATTTTGTTATTGTTATACAAAATTTAAACCAATTCAAAAAAATTAACGGGATCGTGCGCCAAGGCGCACACCTAAATCTAGTAGTGAGAATGAACTCTCTCGTTCTAATAAGCATATGAGTTTTTTTATAGTTAAGGTCCATTCCAGCTGTTTTTATTTCGAATCATACGACATGCAGTACAAGCACAGATAGAGCACACATCTAGTAGCTTCTCTTTCGCGGCTCACTGCAACATGATTTCATCTCATTTTTCTGTGACATGAAGAAGCTTTATGAATGTGTTCCTAAAAAAAGCTTTATGAATGTGAAACTTTTTATGTCACATCCTCTCATTAATTATTGCTAGTTGTGCTTTAGTATTCCTATAAGTCCATGCAAATTACTACTTTTCAATAGTTGCAGAAACATGGATAGATATATGTAAATATGCACTAATTTTGTCTCATTTTTTGTCAAGTCTTACGCAAGTATAACCTGCTATGCGATATGCATTAATTTCTACCATGCCTTCCTTTTTACATGAACATTGCATGTTAAAGAACTCAGACCAGACTTTTTTCGCATGCTGCAAAACAGTATTCAAAATATCGACCGATAAATTAATTAACAGGGTGACCTAAACTGAAAGGCATATTCGGTGTGTTAACTGATCTAGGTGATTAATTGCTCTGACAAGCCAATTTCTTAAGACTGCCCGTGTGGGCATGCCACTTCAGTTTCCGCCGTCCCACTCGTTAGAGTTTAAGTTACATGCGGAGTTTGCGGTCTTAATTATTGCCTTGGATCTATGCTTTTTAGATGCAAATAGTACGGACGGGGCTTGCCTGTGTGCCCTTGGCCATGCGACCATCCGTGCGGCGCGGCATGTGACGGCTCCTCTTTTTCCCTTTCAGCTTATACCTTTTTGGAAAACAATAATTTTAATACATGTCTAGTTATCCGTATGTGTGATGCTGCTGTTGCCGGAAGTAATCACGCGTGGTCGCTGCCGTCGCCGGAACCAATCACGCGCTAGCCGCCGCAGCCGTCCGAACTGATCACTCGTGGCCGCCCGACGGAACAGAGCTTTGGTCGCCGCTGTCGCCGGAGCTGATCAAGCACGACCGCCACCGTCGCCAGAGCCAATCAAGCGTGGCCGCCGTCGTCGTCGACGGAGCCGATCACAACTGGCCGCTGTCGCCGGAGCCGAGCAGACAAAAACCATTGCGGGGCTTCCCTACTTCTTCATCTCTTTCCTCTTTCTTTTCATTGATTTTACCTGCCCGATGACCTCATCCACACATTCTTGAGCAGCAACAATTGATAGAATATGGTGGCTCAATGATGACAAGAGGCGCGTGGCGTTGCTCCCTGACCAGGGCCGCGGTCACGAGTGCTTAGCTCCGGCGCAAGCGGCGGCAACGGCAACGAGTCATCAGCGACAGCGCGCGGCGGGCACAAGTTTTCAGCTCTGGATGACGGGGGCATCGTACAAAGGGATTAGGCATACTAGTTGAATGCCCGTTGCTACGGGCTATTAAATTTTCTCGTCACACCGATGGTCGTGTTTCCTTAATATTTTTATCAACAAATTTTTATTTAGTATGTTCCAACAACATTGTGTTTTGTGTGTATTTCTTTCTTTTATAGGATTGGAGAATATCTATTTTGTTCCACGCATGATCTACAAAAGCAAACCATAGGTTGAGTATTAAATTACAAAAGCAAACCATAGGTTGAGTATTAAATTACATGTGATTTTATCAAATATGCATAGAAGAATAACGATAATACTGTATGCACACCTCATTTGATTTTTTAAACCAGCACTTTTTTATTTGGCATATTCCAATTTAGCCCCTAAATCGATTAAATGGTGTAAGTTTTGCCTTACGAAAATGATAGAACACAATTATCCACATTCACATAATAATAATTTAAAATATTTTTAAATTATACACAAAATATCTTTTAATTAAGAATAAGTTTTTATCTACAATTGGTTATATATTAATAAAATTCGCGTTCATTGCCGCGGCCTCTCTAGATGTAATAGTTATAGTCTCTAACAAAGAAAATACAAGAAATCTTGAAATTAAATAAAAAATTAAGATGGCTTCAAACTTTAGCAAAAATTTAAAAAGTTATAATGGTGCCATTTTTTGTCTACTTTTCTATTTCTTTTGTTTTCTAAAAGTAAGAAATGTTTTTTAAAATAAAAGAAAAAATTAAAGGTGAGAGAGAGTAGCCCATAGCCAAACCCCAGACAACCACCGACCAGGCCCATGTTTGCACAGTCGGCCACTTGTCTCAGTGATCCATCTACAGCCCACCAGCGTCTCCCCGTTGAAAACCCTAGAGCCTTTAGGTGTTTTTGCCGCCACACCCCGCCTCCATTTTGTAAACGCAACCAAGTATCTCTCTCGCTCACCTCTTTCTGCTTGCTCGACGAAGCGTCCCCCCGCCAGCTCGGACCCTGCGGCCAGCCGGGATCTCCACCTTACAAGAATGCGCCACCTGCCATGGCCCCCTTCACCGCCGAGCATCTCCCCTACCTCCCTACCATCGGCCAGATCCCGAGTACCACCTCCGCCAATTCGGTTACCTACTCCTCCGCCACCGTCTAAGGAGAGGCCACCGACCGGGACCCCGCTTCCTTCGCTGGCCCGGTTCCTACCTCCCCCACCACCTTCCAGGGCACCATCGGGAAGCCCCTGGCTCCCTCCACTGCTGGCCCAGTGCCCGACCTTCCCAGCCACCGACTGGGCGCAGCCGCCCAACTACCTCCACGAGCTCGTGCGCCCTTGTAAGCGCAACAATGCAGTACCACTGTTGTTGTTTCTCTCCACTCCAAGCCTTGTCGCCCCACTTCTCCATGGCATCTGCCCTCTTCCATCTCGCCTCCTCTCTCGGTTGCTCACTGACCTACAAGAACCAGCTGCCGGCTCCTAGCGCCCTCCGCTTCTTGGTTCGCTCGACTGCGACCTCGCCTTGACCTCAAGCTCCTCGTGATCTCCACCTTCTCGTGACCCTCCCCCGTGACCTGAAACCCTGATGCACCGCCTCCTCCTCGCCTCCGACAAGGAGAGCCAGGGGAATCACCGGGGTGGGTGACCTGAAACCCTGATGCACCGCCTCCTCCTCGCCTCCGACAAGGAGAGCCAGGAGAATCACCGGGGTGGGTGAGAGGTCGTGCGATAAAAAAAAACTAGGGGACAGACGAAAAGAAGCTAGTTTTTTGACGTACGAAGGGGGTCCGCTTTGTTGTTGGCTTTGAACGCCTTTATATAAAAATCTCATGGATGGACATGGGAAAAGAAATCAACCGAGTTGGAAAAAAGTGCAATTGTTAGCTGCTCCAAGGAATTTTCAGAAACATCTACAACCACACATCAATAACAAGGTAATTTTTTTGAAGAAATCGGCATGTCACCGTTGCAGTACATGCACGCACGCCATGGATGTTGCTCACTCTGCGCTCCGGGTGGTCGGCAACCGCATAACACAAACTGGCTTGAAGCGGAACGCCTGGAAGACTTTGTGCTTGCGAAAATTTGAATTTGGAGAGCTAGCTACGTTCTGCATCCCAGATCAATCGACCACTTTTGGATTTAATCAGCATACGCACACGCGCTGCTCATCGCCGAGGTTGCTGCCTAAGCGCGGAGGAGCACTGGAGTGGGTGGCTAGTCCTCCTCTGTTCATCGCCGCTTACGCGCGGAAGAGCACTGGAGCAGGTGGGGTGCAGCGTTGTTGCCTTACTCCTCACCGTCAGCCTGCAGCTCCAGGAGCTCGGGCAGGTATTCTCCGCCTTTGCGCTCGCCCTGACGCCCCGCTCAACAATCCCCGCCCAACAGAGATATTCGCGTGCACAGAGGCCACTGTCGCCGTGCCACCGCTACAGACCTCCCCGGGACAGGGCATCGTGTCCAGGAGCTCTGCCTTACCGTCATCCTCCTCCTCCTTGAAGGAATCGAGTCGGGACACATGGAATCGACCGAATCGTCCTTACCACTGGTCGTAGGCCGCCCCTGTGACCCTGTCAGATCCCTCGCCTCGAGGCTTCCCTCCTGCGGCCGCTGTGCGGCTTCCCGACGCGCGAGAACTGGGGCAGGGAGGAGGTCCGTCGATTCCGGGAAATGAACAATACGTTTGCACTAAGTGGCACTTCCTACACAACCAGATGCGAAGAGGCACAAATAAAAACTCCCTCTATGCCAAGGATTAGGGCGTAATTTTTTTCCAGTTTTTAGTCAAGGAATAAGGCGCGAGGTCATGCATGTCGATACCTTCCCGATTTTGCCCCCTCCTCCTCGACTCCTGAGCACACTACTGCTCTAATTAAATTCTATTCCAACAAGCACATAGCACTACGGCTTGGTCTATTTTGAAGTGCAGCGAACAATACAGCATGCATGTGTACAGTGCACAGTGTATTTTACATGTCAATAGTGCATCATGCGTATGAACAGTGTATTGCACGTGAAAGGTACTGCACCATCTGCTCCTTGTTGCGGCGTCCTGATCATCGCCACCATCGGCAGCTGAGCCTCTCGCCAGCTCCATGGCCAGCAGCAGGCCATTTT
This sequence comes from Dactylis glomerata, assembly GCA_007115705.1. NCBI lineage: Eukaryota > Viridiplantae > Streptophyta > Magnoliopsida > Poales > Poaceae > Dactylis > Dactylis glomerata. Next base: position 46,341 of record QXEO01001201.1, read on the forward strand.
CCAAGACCACTGCGGCCAACACTTCCTCCTCTTCCGTGACCACCACAGCCAGCACTACATCCTCTTTCACTACCGCCGCTGCCAGCACTTCCTCCGCTCGAGAAAGGAGACGGCGCGAGGGAGAAACGAAGAGGTTGGGATATTTACGAGAGAGAATTTGCAAAAGCGAGAGTCGTCAGCCATGTCGAGGGAGTATGGAATCGATCTCTTTCGATTGTTTTCCGCGAACCATGGAGTTTCTCCTCATCATCGAAGGATTCACCCCTAGAAGTCAGGTTGGCTAGCAAATACAGCTCCCGAAATTCATATCGATCGGATCATCGGGGAAACGTCATAGAAATCGATCGATAGGCGACTCGCCAGTGAAACTTCTTCGATCGATTTGGTCGATGGATACCTGCGTTGGGCCATGTATATATCAGCGCTGGAGACCTGATACGTACCGTTTTGGGCTTACATTAACACCTTGGGCTCGTGGTTCGCTAGGCTTCCAACGCTCGACAATCCGTCATTTTTGCTTGGAGTTTGAGATCTGTTCGGGAGGAAGTTTCGTTCGGGACAGGGAGAAAAGAAAAACGGATCGATTTTTTTGACGGAGGATTGACGACATGGGTTTTTTTGACATACCAAATTTTAGACCGGTTTTTTTACCTACCACGGTTTTCTAACCATCACGTCCTCAAGCCGTATTATTAGTTTACTAGTTGAATGCCCGTGCGTTGCTACGGGCTGTTAATTTTGTCTCGCTACACATGATGGTCGTTTGTTCTTAATTTTTTGTCACTAATTTGTTTGTGTGTATGTCTTTTCTTTCTTTTGAAGAATTAATAATATCTATTTTGTTCCACGCATGATCTACAAAAAAGCAAACCATATATTGAATATTAAATTATATGTGATTTTATCAAACTTGCATACTCCCTTCGACCACAAATACCTGTCTCGGACATGAATTATCTAGATACTAAAAAGAGTCTATTCTTAATATATTTCTCACTAATTTATTTGTGTGTATGTCATTCTTTCTTTTGAAGGATTGAGAATATATATTTTGCTCCCCGCATGATCTACAAACTTGCATAGAATAATAACGATAATATTGTATGCACATCACATATTGATTTTTTAAACCTATTTTTTATTTGGCAAATCTCAAATTTTGCCCTAAAATCGATTAAATGGTGTAAGTTTCCCCTTACTAAAATGATACAATATAATTATCAATGTTCATATAATAATAATTAATAACATTTTTAAATTATACAAAAATCTTTTAATCGAGAATAAGTTTTTGATCAACAATTGGTTATGTATTAATAAAATCTAGCTAAATATCCATGCGTTGCTACGAAATGATCCATTTCTTTATTTTTTATGGCATATTACTTGTAATACATGTGTGCCACGTCACCACCCTCTATCTTTTAGAGACAGATGGCAAAAGCATGAATTTTTTAAATTCAGCAAAATTTGTTTGCACCAACTTCTGTTCTCCAGTGCGATGTTCATGTTGTTCGAGCAGCTGTACATCTTTCTGGTCCAAAGAAAAAGTGATGGATGAAATTTTCTTGTGACATAGTAGTCTCATAGTAGTGTACGTGAAGCTTGCTCGGGCGTCAAAGTGTAGCTTTCTAGCATAGACGTGACTGGATTATCTGCACGCCATTGCCACCTACACTCATTAGTCCTCGAGCTGCTCCGCGCCTCGCGCCTATCGAGGAGCGGATAAGCGTGTCCATGACGGACTCGGTGGTCACCACAATGTTTAATTGGAGTTCACCTTTGATGTTAGTCTGCCGTAGTGACGACTCTAGGGACGAACGAAAATTTAGAAAAGAAGTTCACCACAAACACCCAACATTCAGAAATTTTGTTCTACTTATGCATGTTAAAAAGTTCAGTCAAAGCATGCTAGAAATTTGAGTCTGTTTATCATCAGTTCAACTCACTTGGATAGACCATGATTCACGCATGCTGCAAGAAACTGCATTCATCCACGATCTTCTCCAGTATGAAGCTAGCCTCGCCCGCCTTCCTGTCGTCACCCCTACCCCTCTCGCCAGCTGATGACAATATGAGCCAGAGTGCAATGCCCGCTAGCTCGCCACCATGGCGTTGAGGACCCGCAGACCCAGCCTAAAGTCCGCGGCTCCCGTCGGCCAGGACACGGTAACTCGCCGCACTCGGCATGGCACTTTCTTGATCAGGTCATTGTAGCTCGCGTCATCGTGCTTGTACATGCCGATGCACATGTCGTATAGCAGCCCCATGACGGGGTTGATGGCGCTCGCCCCCCACTCATCAACACCCCGTAGTTCCCTCCCTCGGTCTACTCCATGTAGACCATGCTGTACATCTGTTCAAGGCGTCTCGACTCGTCGTTTGGTTCGGCATCGCAAAGGCTCCGTGTCAGCAGAACGTATGTCAGGGTGTTCGGCGCCACGCCCGGGTGCACCATCTTTGCCTTGAGCTAGCCCTTGTTAAAGATGACCACCAGTAGGACTCACCGCCCCAACAGCATCTCTTTCGTCGGCGATTGGCTGCCTGGCATCAAATAGAACGATCGAGATGAAAGTCTCTTATCGCTTTTACCAGAGAGCTCGTGTATATGTAAGATGGGCAAGAGCCGGAGCGGAGACCACCTGCCACAAAACATTACCTAAACCAATGAAAACGGATCGATCAGAAAACAGAGACGTAAGACCTGATACGTACCGTTTTGGGCTTACATTAACACCTTGGGCTCGTGGTTCGCTAGGCTTCCAACGCTCGACAATCCGTCATTTTTGCTTGGAGTTTGAGATCTGTTCGGGAGGAAGTTTCGTTCGGGACAGGGAGAAAAGAAAAACGGATCGATTTTTTTGACGGAGGATTGATGACATGGGTTTTTTTGACATACCAAATTTTAGACCGGTTTTTTTACCTACCACGGTTTTCTAATCATCACGACCTCAAGCCGTATTATTAATAGAGATTATTATTATTATTAGATTAGATAGATATTAGGATAGTATTTTTAGGATTATTCTTTACCAAAAATGATACGCTGTAGGGAAAGAAAAAGGGCCGTCCCATGCTTCAGAACCACCGCGCCGCACGGATGGTCGCATGACCGAGGGCACAGGCAAGCCCCGTCCAAATAGTCCTAGTATATTTTAGTATATAACACATAGTTGGAAGCATCTGAGTTGCAAAGTATAATAAAATCTAAATATATGTTGGCATTTTACTCAACCGATAAATCCAGTTAATTGGACAATTCACCGATTAATCACTTCTCCCAGGCCGACCGAGCAGTTATACCAGCTACCGATATCCTTAACTGAAGCAAAAAAGTCAAATGGCTAAAGCAAATACAGTAGATGACAACGATGAAGCAAACAGTCTCTAGTAACCAGACTAGGTCAGCTCTAGTGAGCTGAGCCTACAAGAGTTCCACAAAAATCAAGTAGTCATGTCACATCATTATTTTTGGCATAATTTTCATAAATAAATTAAAGAAGGTCCTTGATCACAATTTCTGCATTCTGCACCTGTTCACCAAAGTCGCTTTGTGAGCTCCAAGATCTCAGCTTCTAGCAGCTCCAAGATCTTCAATGCTCTCTTATTCACAGGCCGCCTATTACTTCACATGCACTCTACTTGGCTTACCAGTTTCAGGATCTTTGCCAGTTCGCATAACAACTTCTTTTTCAGTTCGTTTAAGCTCCACTGCTGTGCCTGCGTCAAAGCGTTACAGTACATGTTAATGAAAATATGGTCAGCAGCAATAATTGCTTTATTTTCCATCAACTAGCACAAAAATAAGTCACCACAACCTGCAGCTAGAATCACTTGTCCAGGTTGGCTTTGGTGACCCAGAGGAACTTATCTTCTAAAATGAAATTCCAATAGCTATGCCAGGAAAATGTTGAACACAGTTTCTTGCCTTCTTACCATCTCCCATTATAACGTTAAGGAAAGCATGCAATTCTCTAATCAACAAGCATAGTTTCTCAAATTAACAGAACCCCACCAACAACTTCAAAGGCTGAGAACTGTGTACTTGTGGGTCTATTTCCACAACATTTTGTTGTACAATTTGACAAGAGTTGCGCACAAAAACCACAAATCCAGTAACATTTCTATTAAAAAAATTGTACAGAACAACCTGTAAGAACAGTCTGCCATTTCATCACATTATCATCATCATGAAGTGGCTCCTAAATTAAGTGAACAACTTGCTAAGGTCTAACTCATAAAAGGTTGGTGGTTCAGACCCTACCAAACCACCAAGTGCAAAACTAACATTATATGTCCATGGATTCTCAACATGGCAAGCACGTCATTCGTACTGATAGTCACAAACAAAAACATGTAGCACATACAATAACAGAAGAGTTAATTACCTGTGTCAGGCATGATAGTGAAGTTCTCCTGGACATCAAGCTCAGCAACTCCTAGCAGGGTTTTGTTCCTCACATCGACAGCAATCACCAACTCCGATTTTCCTTTGTGCCTAGGGTTGGTACTAGAAACAAAGTAGACAATATCGCCATCTATGCTTATGATGGGGTATGCCATCGGAAGTTTCTGCAATATGAGCATGGTGTCACTGCCACTCAGCCTGGATGGCAGGTTACAATGACATGGGCTGCTGGTATCCATGGTGACATCTTTGACTTCAACTTCACAGACAGGGCGCCAATCTGTGAATGAACCAACCGGTATCGGCATGCTCCATATTGTGGCCTTCCATTTAACAGGGAAAACCTGGTTGCTGCTTGACTTAAAGCGCACCCATTCAAAATAGGAATCAGGGGTCTCCATCAGGTTTTTGTTTTGCCAGGTTTCCATCTCAATGTACTTGATAGTGTCTTTGTGCCGACTGATGGCAACATCACGGATATAGTTGGGCTCACATTGCTCGAGAAGACAGTCCCAATTTCCCCTTGCAGGTATAGGTAGTGGGATGTCTTTGAACACGGGTCGCTCCTCGAGTACATCACAGAGGAGGATGCCACGCCAGAGGTCCACCCAGGCGACGGTACCATGCTCACCACCAATTGTAAGCGTCTTGGCTGTCTTGTGATACAGCATGTTACCCTCCACATCGCAAGGTAGCGGGACACACTTGTCCCTCACAAGCTCCTTCACTGACACAGGCATCGTGATCCACCCCTCGGAAACAGAGCGGTACAGGTGGAGGCGGAAATCCCACCTAATAATCGAGTTGCTGTTCCTCTTGTACACTGGGAACCAACTGCTAATGGCGGCGACGGCGTACCAGGCGCCGTCTTCCCGACTGAGAAGGGCGGTTGCAGAGTCGTAGAAGGTCATAGGGTACGGGTTAGGGAGCAGATCCAGCTGACATGCTCGCGGCCTGTATAAGAAGAAGTCCCAAGACCCTACAGAAAGGGGCGCGTCGAGGTCGATGGGGACGCGGATGAGCACGAGGTCGGCGTCGGTGGCGACGACTCTGGGCTCTAACTCTGAGGTGGGGAGGCACAGATCGGGGCAATGGACGCACAGGTGGGAGAGGACCGGCGGGTGGTCAGCGCGCAAGGTTACCTGGATCTCGAAGCCGCTGCTCGTGATGCCCCAGGCGGTGGTGGCGTTGCGAAGGTAGTCGATGAAGCACCGCCTGTTGAGGAGGACGGCGTCGTCGTAACCGTCACACTCGAGACGGGTAGGCGGAAGCGGAACCCAGGTGGCGGCGGCCATGGGGGGAAGGGAGGGGAAGGGGGGCGGAGGTTCGGAAACCGGATTGATAGGAGGAATCCAGAGAGGAGGGGGGGTGGGCAGAATTTAGGGGCTAGGGTTCAGCTTTCACCGCCGCAGCCAAGGACCGATGTACGTTACGGTCACAAATCTCAAAGCACACATGTCAGCAGGCTCATATATTGTAGAGAGATAGTAGGGCGATTTAGACAAAATGTGTATCAACTCCGAGCAATGTTGGGGTGCATACAAGGAGGTGGTGGCCGAATCTCTCGACAAGGCTCTTGAGTTATTTGCCACCAAAAAGGTTGGTGGTACTTTGCATGTGGACTTGAACCGGAGTGCCTCCCAGGTTGATGCTAGGAATTCTCCACTGAACCACCAAGAAGAAATGACGGATGGAAGGCCAATTTCAAAGGAGGACGAAGCATTGAAGAGGAGGATGATAAGTGCGGGGATGATGAGAATGATATTGAGCTTCATGACCACAATGTTAGAGATTTGGATATGTACTATACGCAAGAAAACATGGACCATGACATCTCGTACTCGCGATGCTATGCATCGGACTCGGATGACGATGGTCCCGAAGAAGAAGTTAATGAGGAAGGGTTCACGGCCAATGAGGCCGAAGTCCACGAGGAGGTATTGGGGCGAGATCATCGGATACCATTGTTCCGTGATCTTAGTCTCGCGGATGAAGCCACGGTTGACGGCGGCGAGGGTATAGTGCTTGGACCAAGGCCTACTTCTTACCGGGATGGCAATCACGAGAGTAATGGTATATCAAAAGGCTTGATGTTCAAAACCTTGATGGAATTTAAACAATGGATCAAGAACTTCTCGGTTAAGTATCATCGTCCCTATACGGTGCTTCACTCAGACGTGAAGAAGCGTTACACTGTTAAGTGCGAGGAGGATCGATGTCCTTGGATTGTGCGTGCAAGACCATGGAAGGGAGGACCCGAGTGACGCATAACAAGTTGTGTGCCAACTCACATGTGTCGCGAAAAGAGGGTGGATGGCAAAGCAGTAAAGCACGATCACCGACAACTCACCTCCGAGTTCATCGCATATAGACTTTCCAACCAAATCTTGTCACTTCCAACAATGAGCATCAAAACAGTCATGGAGCTTGTGAAAGCTCTCTTTCACTATGATGTGAAATACGGCAAGGCATGAAAAGCGAAGCAAGCTGCATTCAGGATGTTGTATGGTGATTGGGAAGAAGCATACAACCGAATTCCTCGGTTGTTGTTAGTAATGGCCGATGCAAACCCGGGCATGGTTCATGTGGTAGAGCCTTATGGACAGGAAACAAGGATTTACAATGGAAGAACTGTCCGAGTATTTGGCCGTGCATTTTGGGCTTTCCAGCAATGCGTGAAAGCTTTCGAGCATTGTAGACCGGTAATCTCCGTTGATGGCACATTTCTGACCGGGCAATATAGGGGGACTCTCTTGGTTGCAATAGCAAATGATGCCAACAACCGTTTGGTTCCTTTGGCATTTGCTTTCGTTGAGGCGGAGAACAACAATAACTGGCAGTGGTTTTTTCACCTTTTGAGGACCAAGGTATTACCGCCACAAAGGGAAATTTGTGTCATCTCAGATCGACATCAAGGAATTCTCGCAGCTGTAAATATTAAAATTCTAGGGCATGCTCCTTTGCACCATAGATGGTGCATGAGGCATTTCTGTTCAAACTTCTATAGGGCATGTGGTAGCAAGGAGTTGACTGATGATCTTCAAGATTGTTGTCTCGCTTTCACTGACCGACGTTTCGCAAACTTGTACATCAAATTGACCTCAAACAGAAAGCTCGATGCTAAGGGTCAAGCATTTCTTACTAGGCACATCCAAGATAGAACAAAGTGGGCAAGAGCCTACGATGAAAATGGTCGGAGGTATGGTCAAATGACAAGCAATATGGCAGATTGCTTCAACAAGGTGCTCAAGGGTGTCCGTGCATTGCCCGTGATGGCAATTGTGCGATACACATTCGACAAGTTGAATGAGTATTTTTTGAAGTACTCAGATGAAATGGAAAGGCAGATTGCGGGAGACAATACGCAAAACCACAAATATGAGTACCCACCCAAAGTTGACGAGTGGAGGACATTTCAGTCTCGTAAGGCAGATTCTGAAGTTGCCACCATTTATGATAACGAAGAGCTCATTTATCAAGTGAACGAGCCCGGAGGAACCACGGCCGACGGTGTCCAACACGGAGGCCGAGCTTTCAAGGTCTCGCTAAGGACTTGCGAGTGCACATGTGCGAGGCCATCTTTGGTCCATCTCGCTTGCTCGCATTTGCTAACGGCGGCGCGGGTGCGTCATTTGGACTACAATCACCCTCTCACCGTGAGAGAGTCAGAGTTCTCCATCATGACAACCAAGAAAACATGGGCTCCTAGATTTAACCCATACCTAGACCAATCATAGTGGCCCGAGTATCATGGAATCCAACTCTGGCCCCATCCGTCATGGAAGGTTGTTAAATGTGGAAGACGTCAGACAAAGCGTTTTAGGGGTGACATGGATGGATGGGGTCGTGGTGGTGCGAGAGAATCAGGAAATGACCAATTTCAAGAGCCATGTGATAGAGCTCGTTGTGGAAAGTGTAATGGTCATGGACACAATGCTAGGACATGTACCCAAAGGAAAAGAACAAAGAGAAATGACCCGAACACAAGCCAACCCATGAGTAGTCAACAAGGTGGTTCAAGCCACCAAGATGTTCCAAGCCAACAAAGGAGTACCCAACAAAGTGGTCCAAGCCACCGAGATGTTCCAAGCCCAAGCCAACATAGGAGTACCCAACAAAGTGGTCCAAGCCAACAACGGAGTACACAACAAAGTGGTCCAAGCCACCAAGATGGTCCTAGCCCAAGCCAACAAAGGAGTAGCCAACATAGTGTTGCAAGCCAACAAAGTGGTCCTAGTCATCGAGGTGGTCGAAGCCACGGAGGTGGTCCAAGCTATCGTAATCCTAGGCAACAAAGAGGAAGACAACTAGGTCTTAGAGGAGTCCGTAGTGTAAATCAAACTAGTATGATAGGATATCTACAAGGACCTTTTCCGTATGTACTTTTATTTTGTGCTCTACAATTTCTAAATTTGAGATAACATTTTACATATTGTGTTTACTAACTTTTATCTCCACTCTTATTGTAGATATGGCGGGGAGTCAAGCCAACAAGGAGGGGGATCAGACCTTCAATGAGTCATGGAGGAAGGTGATGGAGATGGATGCGGCCGAGAGGAAGAAGAAAGAGGCAACACAAATGAGGATGGAAGAAGATCAACAATTGAGGGTTCGTGAGGAAAGAATGAGGAGAGAAAGAGAAGAGCAACGTCAGAAGGAGCTTGCGGAGGGGGTAATAAAGAGCATTCATGAGTACGACGAGATAATGAAGAGAGCCTACGATAAGATAAGCAACATGGAAGTAGAGATGGAGAGGGAGAGAAAGGTGAGTGGGACGGGACATAGCTCAACTCAAGGTCACAAGGAGGATGATGATGTTCAAAATGAGGCTTTGAGGAGAGTGAAGGAACAAGATGCGGCCAAGAAAGGGGAAGAAAGAAAGAGGAAGCTGAAAGAGGAAGCTGAGAAAGAGGAAGCGAGGCGGGCGGATGATATGAGAATGCGGTGGGAACATATGATGTGGCAGGACAAGCAGCGCGCCAAAGCACTTAAAGAGAAGAGAGAACGAGAAGCTTGGCGACGCACGTACGCCTGCCTCGCCACCGTGCGTGGCGACGCACGCACGCCTGCCTCGCCACTGGCAGTGGCGACACACCATCATCTGCTGCGCCACTGGGAATGGCGAGGCCAAAAAGGGTTATTTACGTAAAATAGTTTCGCCTATGGTTTATTTTTTAAATTTGTATCAAGTTTAGGTTATTTTTGTTTAAATAACCGAGTGGAGCTGGCTCTTTTATTGTAGTCGGGTTGTACGCATGCGAGAAAAAAGTAGGCTGCATGCATCCTTACCCAAATAGTATGCATGCTTTAGTAACTAAATCTAAATCAAAACTCACTTAAAAGCCAACTAATAGCTAGGTTATTGTGTGGATGGGCTTTATAATAGCTCTAGGATGACATGGCATGAGCTATATGGCCGGCAGCGGGCTCTCTTATTGCTCTTGCTCTAAGGTCCCGAGTTTTGTTTTGGGTTTGTTGTCAAAGTCAAATGTCTATATGCTACTCCCTCCGATCGGAAATGACTGTCGGTTCTATATATGCTCTCTAACTGAGCCTCTAAATAGCCTAAAACCGTAAAATAATCGATGTTTAAGGTTTTGTGTTTGGTTTCGGGCGCCGACCAGTGACCGTAAACATGCCAAAATTATGAAATAATTTACGAGCCACGTTTGGTTTCACACGCAGAACTGATTATCCTTGAACATCCTTCACTGCCGGTCTCGTCGGAGTTCGACCAAATTTGAGTCATGGAGAGCCTGTCCTGGCCACCACCGCCGCAACCTATCCCAGCAGGAATTCGAGCTCGCCATACGAAAATTGAAGCACGGAGGCCACCACCATGAGCGAACAGGGCAAGCTCGTGGGCGGCCATGCCCTGCCGCTATCGTCTGATCCCGACCATTCGTCGGTCGCCTGTGGAACCTGCCGCCACCGTCGACTCTACTGTAGCGGTCGAAATTGACCGAATCTGGTGCTGCAATTGTGAGTCTATTTCCGGGTGATTCGGATCGATTTTTCCTGATTTTTCCCGGCATTGATGCATGATTTCGTAGATGAGTTCGTCCATGAGTGCGAGCGAGCGGTTTTTGCTCGAGGATTTGTCGAGCTTAGATGAATCCGACATCGAGGACATGATCTTGACGGCGATGTTGAGCAAACCATGGTCATCGTCGCGGTGAAGGAACTTCAAAACCGCATGGCAATGAAGCGGCAGCACAGATCGATCCCGGACCATATATTCATCCCATCGTCAGGCACACCAATTTGATGCAAGATTATTTCACCGAGATACCCACATACCCACCATCCCTTTTTCGTAGAAGATACCGAATGCGTCGAGAGTTCTTTGTGAGCATTGTAGAAGCTTGCGAGGCAAATTGTCAGTATTTTACTCGCTGGAGAAATAGGTCGGGCGCTCTTGGATTCAGCCCGTTGATAATCTCCAAGTGCAGGGAATCATAGTAGCACAATTCGATAGTATTAAGTGTCGAACCCACGAGGAGCTGAAGGTAAACTATCTACTCTCTAAAGCCCTATAATCCACTTATATGGTTGTTTATGCAATGAACTACAAGATGAAAAGGATATTTTTGCTTGTAACTAGAGTACAGTAAAATAAAACTACTTAGTGCTGAAAATAAATATGCAAAGTAAAGCGACCTAATGCAAGTAAAATAAAAGCAAATGACGAAGAAAGTGAGTAACTCAAGGGAGCTAATATTCAGACAAATTGCTATTTCATTTGTTGTGTTTGGCACAATTAGTGAAACACATAATATCTTATATTTTAAGATAGCCAATTGTTTCTTCTAGGTGGAGCCCTAAATCGAAGTAGTCAAATAAATAAACTACTACACACCCTAGTGATTGGTCCCTAAGAAAATTAATATGCTAACAAGGGATTCATTAAAATAAATATGTCCAACCACCGCTTTAAGTTCTAAGGTCTCCAATATATTCCCCATTAATTAACCATGAATTAATATTGCATGTATATAAGACTTGGAACACGGTTTTTGCTCAACTCCGGCTGTCCCTATTCATGTCAGCATGTAATGGTGACAACCTTATGCATCCCCCAACATATGTGTGCACTCATATATCAATACAGAAGACCATCTTAGAAGATAACAAATTTTTATGCAACCAATCAACAAAGAGTTTCATAATTTCCAAAAATAATCACTACTCAAACGTAGACATAGATACAACAGATCATAGGAGAATTATAAATTATACCACATATTATGTTTGCCAAGAGATTACAGTGGGGATGATGAGGAAGTGTTGTAGAAGATGATGAAGATGTGCCTCCCCGAGGGGGGAGGCGGCAGCCACAGAGAGGGAGGCGACGCGACGACAGCGGTGAAGGGCGGCAGCACGCCGACGGCAGCGTAGGGCGCCCTAGCGGCGGCCGACCCTAGGGAAGCACCGCCCCTTTGTCCTCCTTCTTCTTTGACTCTTCTTGGTACTGTAGAGGAGCCCTCCTCCTTAGAGATGGCAGCCAAGGGGGAGGGGCAATTTCGTAGGTTTTGGTGGTGCCTCCAAAAATAGGTTTCCCGTCAATATATAGTATTTGAGGCTTCACCGGAGCCATCGGATCAAAATCCTAGGATTCAAAGGCTCTTGAGAACCTCTAGAACTTTCATGGTGACTCCTGAAAATGCCCATAAGTCTCCAATTTCGTGGCTTGACCAAATTGATCTTATATGGCAAGAGTTTGAGTCAATCACGTCACCAACTTTCGGAATTCCGAAATTGTTTCTATACCCTTTAGAGAACGGGGTCTCCAGGGTGCATATAACCTCCGTTTTGGATGAATTTTATATCAATTTATATCAGAAGAAAATTTCTAACAACTTTCATGTTGATCACGTTTCCATTTAACATCGTCTTCAGGTCGGAAATGGAGAATCTTTGTAATATTTTCTGCAGAAAGATTTTAGAATATTCCAAGTATTGCCATTTTGAGCGATTTTCTTCTATATTTATCTTTTTTTCTACACAATAAAGTGTAAAACAAGAACTTGTACACTTTTACAACTATTATTAGATTAGTCCCAATAAATATAATAAATTTGCAAAATAGTAAGCATTTTAACACAATAAACTACGAAATTCATGTATGCATTTTACATGCATCAACATCCCCAAGCTTAACCCATGCTCGTCCTCGAGTATGAAGGTGATAAAACTAAATATGGACTTTGGAGTTTATTGTTTGATTGAATATAGAAAGTAGTACACAAGATTAATGAATCAAACTTTAATGAACAGCAACAAGCAAATGAGATATAAAGTGATACTTCTAATTCAACTCAATGATGTCCAACAATCAATCACAAAGTGCAAAACAAATAAAAATACTATGGCCATAAACCATGCAAGTACTTGTGCTTGAAACTTTCTTTCTTCTCTTTTCTTTTCTTTTTAACAAGTAGTCACTGAAAGTAAGTAGCGAATATATGTGCCAATTTTTGATGCTAAAGAGAAAATAAATTTTAGAATTGTGCAACTCAAGTCAGCGGTAGTGAAGAAGAAATATGGTTCACATGATAATCATTTTACTAGTTGTAGGTCTCATACAACGTGGTTAATAGTACCTGACAAGGGTAGAGCTAATAGAGCCCATTATCTGTGTAACCCTGAGGCCCGTTAAGCTAGGCCCAAACATAGACATAGTCAAAATACAAGTTGATATCGTATACAGACACTATAATTTATATTGAACCCGACCGGTTCCTTGAGACCTGGCCACCTATATATGGGGGCTAGGAGAGGCCGGCCAGGGACAGATTGAGATTGAGCCAAGTTCAGCATCACGCTTATTCTTGATACACGCCTTGTTTGACTAATCTTTACCTTCGAGTTTATCTGACGCCCTCTTCCTCCGATCCTAAGTCCTTCATCTAGGACATTTGTCGAGTTAACCCTCATCAATTAGTGCCGACCGTGGGGACTCTGGACGTTGGAATCATGAATTTGACAGCTTTTTCGCTTCTAGCCAATAGCAATCCGAAAGTCGATGGAAACCAGATATCCTTTGGGACCATAGATTTTCAACTTCATCCACCAACTCTTACTCTAGTATTCGCAAGCTTGGATCAGGAGATGGACCTGATAATCAGAAGCCTAAACTTTCGCATCGGTTCTTTGGGTTCAATTTGCCTCTTAGGTTCAACAAAATCAGATCCGTCGGCAAGTAAAACCAAGACAATCGCAATGTCAGAATCATCGGTGGGCTCCTCCAGCGAGGTAAACTCGCCGGTTAGCTTTGCAACAATAGAAAATATAAGCGAAAGAATGAAAGAACTCGACGAAACCATGGATAATCTCGACTTAGGAAATCAATCAGAAGATTTTATGATCTGTTGCAACAACATCTCAGACAAGTCCATGGATACATGGAAGACAGGATTGAAGCTTCATGAGCATAATCAAACTACTCTTTCAAGCTGCTGCAGCAAGTTCGACAACCAGTATCAAGTACTTGCAATCGTAGGAGACAACTCAGAAGAATTCGACGACAACAACAACCCAGTACTCAACCCAGCAAATATAACAAGAGGATCAAATCATCTGGCAGAAGGTGACACCGCAAACTCTCTGGCAAACATAGAAAAAATTTGACTATCAGCCGAGGAGTGGAACACAATCAAAGCAATCGTTGAGCATGACATAGCTATACCGACAGATGAGCAAAAATGTACTTTTAGGGTATCATTACGCCTTGCGAAAGCGATCAAAGCAACTTGCAAGAGAAAGAAGTGAAATACAGAAAAGGAAGGACTCAGCTATTGCAGCAAGTGCAGCTTTTAACAAAGCACGCCGCAACGCATCACATACGGATAGCAGAAGGCACCGCAGGCATGGATCAAGAGCAGACAGGGAAAGCTCATGGGCGGCCATGCCTCGCCGCTGTCGTCTGATCCCAACCATTCGTCGGTTGCCTGCGGAACCCACCACCACCGTCGACTCTGCCGTAGCGGTCGGAATCGACCGAATCTGGTGCTGCAATCATGAATCTACTTCTAGGTGATTTGGATTGATTTTACTAAATTTTTTTCTGGTGTTGATGCATGATTTTTTAGATGAGTTCGTCCATGAGTTCGAGCGAGCAGTTTTTGCTTGAGGATTTGTCGAGCTCAGATGAATCCGACATCGAGGACATGATCTGGACGATGACATTGAGCAAACCATGGTCATCATCACGGTGAAGGAACTTCAAGACCGCATGGCGATGAAGCGGCAGCACAGATCGATCCTTGGCCATATTTTCATCCCATGGAGCCGCATCATCGGGCATGCCAATTTGATGCAAGATTATTTCACCGAGGTACCCACATACACACCATCCCTCTTTCGTAGAAGATACTAAATGTGGAGAGAGTTGTTTGTGAACATTATAGAAGCTTGCGAGGTGAACTGTCGGTATTTTACTCGCTAGAGAAATAGGGCGGGCGCTCTCGGATTCATCCCTGTGAGTGAATTGACCACACTTGGGCCTTTCCATTGCATGTGTATTTATACAAGAATTACAATCCAAACCATAAATGGGAGATCACAACAATTAGGACTCTCCATGATTTAGATGATCGGGGAGTTATGTAACATAATGTGACATATCTCTAACACTCCCCCGCAGTCACAACGGGAGGAGTACGGACATTGTGACTGGACCAAAAATCTAGAAACAACGATGATGGAAGACCCTTCGTCAAGATGTCGGTGAACTGTCAAGACGAGGGAACATGCAAAACATGAACCTGACCCATGGAAACATGATCGCGAATGAAGTGAAGATCGATCTCGATGTGCTTGGTGCGCTGGTGCTGGACGGGATTCGTTGACATGTAGACGGCGTTGACATTGTCGCAGAACACAACTGTAGCTAGAGGAAATGGTCGATGAAGCTCGTGGAGGAGTTGGTGAATCCAAATAACCCCAGCAATGACATTAGCCACCGCACGGTACTCAGCCTCAGCGCTGGAACAAGAGACCATGTGTTGCCATTTCGAAGACCATGAGATGAGGTTGTCACCGAGGTAGACGCAGAAACCCGACGTCGAACGTCGAGTGTCAGGCAGCCGACCCAGTCGGTGTTGGTGTAGGTGACCACGGAAGCCAGTGAAGATGAATGAAGCTGGAGTCCATGAGATAGAGTGCCCCTGATGTAGCATAAGATGCGCTTAATGGCCACCAAGTGCTGCTCGTACGGATCGTGCATGTGAAGGCACATGCTCCAGGCTTGTTTTACACCAATTACTTTATGTTTTGTTTACACTTCGTGACATTTTTATGCATTTTCTGGAACTAACCTATTAACAAGATGCCATAGTGCTAGTTCCTATTTTTTACTATTTTTGTATTTCAGAAAAGTTGTACAGGAAATATTCTCAGAATTGGACAAAACAAAGCCCAAAGTTCCTATTTTTACGTCATGTACATGGAGTCCAAAGGGGAGACGGAGAAGAGCCGGGAGGCAGCCACACCATGCCATGGTGCGAGCCCACCCCTGGCCGCACCTGGCTATGGTGTGGGCCCCTCGGGCATCCACCGATCTCTCCCTTCCGCCTATATATTGCCTTCGACATAAAAACCCTTAAGGTCTAGTATCCATCCACAAAAAGTTCCGTAGCGCTGCCGCCATCGAAGACAAGTTTTGGGGGACATGAGTCTCTGTTTTGGCACCCTACCGGGACGGGAAATTGCCCCTGGAGCCATCTCCATCGACTCCATCGCCATATTTATCGTTGTTGCTGACTCCCATGATGAGGAGGGAGTAGTTCTCCCCTAAGACTAAGGGCTCTACCGGTAGCTATGTGGTTCATCTCTCTCTCTCTCCCATGGTGTGATCTTTATGTGATCATGAGCTTTGTATCAAGTTGAATAAGTACATGTTACTCTTCATCTATTATGCTACTCAAGTGCTTTTATTAACATAATCTCCAGAGACACCTTGTGCCACGATGTGAAGTTGACAATGTGCGCATCGTGTGTGTGTGTGTGTGTGTAATATCCCAGCGTTTAGGAATATCGAAGGGTAGATTTAGGACCTATGTGCATAAAATCTGGATAAATTTTTCGCAAATTCAAAACCCTGAGTGAGCAAAGCCTCTATCTAGATAACATTTAGGGTTAGATGTTATTTGGATTGTTATGGGCTTAGTGATCATCTCTTGATGTTATTGCTTAAGTGTTTTTGGATATTATTAAATAATGGTAATTGTTGAATTAATGAATAAAATTAATAATCATAAATAATAGAACTCAAATTAATTGAGTTGGAAACCAAAACTTGTAACTGAATATAGAATAAATAGAAATATTACTTTATTAATTTAATACAATCAATACAATGTCTTTACATGTTTTGGAATAAGAAAAATAAATTACATATTAGAAAATAAAAAGAAAACCTAAACCTAAACTATCTTCTTAAGTCTTCATCATCTCCACTCTTCATCTTCTAACCTGCAAAAGAAATAAATAAACAAAAGAAATAAGAGTAAAGGTTAGTGTTAGTTTTACTCTCAAACTTTGGCAAATAATCTTGCCATTTGCATCACAAAGTTTGCTTTGATCAAGCACAACATCTGTTCTTTTAATTTTTTTGGTACAATTCATCTGGGTACCAAGCCAAACCATCACACCACGTCCCCAGGAGTGGATCAAACAGCACACAAGCAGCTCAGTCAAGTAGCACACAAGCAGCTCAGTCATCTGACTGAGTTAGTTGTTGGCAGCACCACAGCAGCAAGCTGAGCCAACAGCTGGAGGAGTAGTGCACGGCCAGGGGAAGCACCATCCATTTGACCAGCACCAAGCTATCAGGAGAACATAGTTCTCTAGGACATCACCACCACACCATCCAGCAAAACCATGGCACTGGAAGCTTTAAGATCAAGATCCATCCCAGGAGGAGAAGGGCAAGCAGCCAACAGTAATTGTTGGGGATATACCAAATAGGTATACCAGCGACGTAGTCCTAAACCAGCAAGCTAGGGTGGCCCATAGAGGTGGTATGGTGGATTGCCTACCGAGCGGCCTAGTTGCTGGAAAGCCCATGGCAGTGGCGGAAGCAGGAGCTTATGGCGGATTCCAGATAGGCCCATGGCGGGATGCATTGTAGCACACGACATTGTATAGGACTTAGTCTAGGACTCCATATTGTATCCGCTCCGGTACCATCGTGATGCCCATGCCAGGCGCCTTTATAAGCCGGCATAGAGGAGCCCTCGAGGCACGAGATAGACGATCTTAGACTTACGGCCAATCGCATAGCGAAAAAGCCAACCTCATCATTATAATCGAGCACTTGTTGCCTTATAGTGAATTATAGCAGCATGTAGGGTCTCGTCACTGTTGCGGGATCTGAAGCTGGGTAAACTCGTGCTACCACCATCCCGGATCGCTCTGCCGTGTTCACCCCCTTCCACAAACCGCCATACACCTACCCATATGGTAGATCTGTTGATGAAACCACGATAGTTGGCGCCCACCTTGGGGCAACACGCGTTAGGAGCATGGATCCAGTCGGGATCCGCCTTCGTAGGAATTGGTGACACCGTCGCCATCGAGCGTGTCCTCTACGATTCTGGTTTCCCCATCGTCCCAGCGGATAACCTCTGGGTGCTAGCTAGAGAAAACCTTGCTGGATTCACCGTCGTTACGATTGGAGACATCCACATCTTCATTGGAGAGTTGGACCTTACCCCCGCCACGGAAACCAATTTCTGGCGGATTGGTATGGCTGAAACCCCCAAACGGACCGCTTTCAAGCTGGATGCGGAGGAGGAATCATCTGATCTAGAACTTTCC
Organism: Dactylis glomerata; assembly: GCA_007115705.1. Lineage (NCBI taxonomy): Eukaryota > Viridiplantae > Streptophyta > Magnoliopsida > Poales > Poaceae > Dactylis > Dactylis glomerata. Next base: position 64,570 of record QXEO01001201.1, read on the forward strand.
AAGTTATCTAGATCGGATCTGAAAATAAATCCCACCCAACCTGCCTTAGAGGTGGAGGAAGTGGTGGACGACTGATACGTCCAAAACCTATCTATAATTTTTGATGCTCCATGCTTGTTTTTACACCATTTGCTTAGTGTTTTGTTATAGTTCGTGGCACTTTTATGCATTTTCTTGAACTAACCTATTAACAAGATGCCATAGTACCAGTTCCCTATTTTCAGCTGTTTTTGTGTTTCAGAAAAGTTACACAGGAAATATTCTTGGAATTGGATGAAACAAAAGCCGAACATCCAAAAATTTACCGAAGCTTCCAGAGATCCAAAGAGGAGACAGAGAAGGGCCACAAGGGGCCCACACAACAGGACGGCACAGCCCAGGGCTAGGCCGCGCCCCCTATGTGTGAGACCACCTCGGTCCACTTCTGATGATGCCCTTTCGCCTATAAAGACCCCTCGATGGGAAAAACCTAAAGACCCAATCAGAATTCCAGAAAGATATCGCGATCCATCGCTGTCATCGACCCGAGATCGGGAGGGTCCAGAAGCTCTTCCCGGCACCCTGCCAGAGAGGGGAATCACCACCGGAGGTCTTCTTCATTGCCATGCTTGCCTCTAGAGCGATGAGTGAGTAGTCTACCTTAGACTATGGGTCCATAGCAGTAGCTAGATGGTTGTTCTCTCCACCATGTGCTTCATATTTAGATCAAAACAATATTCTTATGTGTGAGGGCATATGCTTTATTTACGTTACACACTTTGCTTAATGCAATTATCTGTTGTTCGCAACTTAATACTTGTGGGGTTCTCGGATTGATTCCTCATGAGTGGATTATTAGTCATAGATGCAGTTGGATGGCGGTCTATGTATCTTGTTGTAATGCCCAGAGTAAATCTCATAGTGATCTTCTTGACATATGCTCATTATCTTTATTCTATCAATTGCCCAACTATAATTTGTTTACCCAACATGTGTTATTTTATCTTATGGAGAGACACCACTAGTGAACTATGGACCCCGGTCTAATTTCCTTTATATTGCTATCCCCTGTTTACTTTAATCGCACTGTTTACTTTCTCGCATACAACTATTGTTTTCCACTCGATACGCTCATTCCTTTGTTTACAGCAAACCGGTGAGATTGACAACCTCATCATAAGTTGGGAGCAAAGTATTTGGTTATGTTGTGTGCAGGTTCCACGTTGCAGCTGGCAAAGCAAAGCACTGGACGAGGTGCCTTATAAATTGTTCGGAGTTATCGCAAAGCTAGCAAGCATCACCTTCATTAGTTTGGCTTCTTCCTGTTTGGATCGATAAACCTTAGTTTCTTACTGAGGGAAAATCTTGCTGCTGTACTCATCATACCTTCCTCTTGGGGTTCCCAACTGGACGGTGATTTATATACATACACCATGCTGCATCAAGCTCTTTTCTGGCACCATTGCCGAGGAGGAAAAAGAAGACTCCTACAAGGGGAGTTTCGCATGCACCTCCTTTACTTTGTTTTAAGTTTTACTTTACTTTATTTTTACTTTCATCGTTTTATCAAAAACACACAAAAATCAGTTTCCTTTATAGTTGTTTATCATGTCTAGTTTAGATACTACTACTATGTCACTCGAGGAAATGATCTTCGCTTTCAAACAAAAGAATGAGGAAAGCTTTAAGGAAGCTTGGTCTATAATTTATGATTGGCATGGAAAAACTGAACCGAGAATGACTTTGAGTTTGCTTCTTAGTTGCTTTTACTTTTGTAGTGACCTCACCTTTTAAAGATGATGATCCCTGTGCTTTTCAGTGCTAGTCCCTGGATCGACACCAGCACACACAGTTTAAGATATAATATCAAGAATACAAAGGTCATTTTATTACATCGCATGATCCAACAAAATACACAAAGACCTTTACAATGCTCATAACATAGAGCTTTCAGAGTTTACAATGAATACATAAATTGCATGGAGTCCTTCTTCTTCATGTGCCACAGGCGAACATGCTGCGGATAGACTCGTAACCCTGTCGTACCTTTCTTATCGTCGTAAACCTGCAACATGAAACGTTGCAGCCACAAAGGGTCAATACACTTGAATTGTATTGGCAAGATGTCACTTTTGGTGGACTCAAATGGAATCCTAACACTTACATGATTATTTGGCTAAGTGGATCTTCAGGCTAAGCTTGTAGAAAAGCAATTGCTTTATCCTACTTTTCAAAAAGATCTCATTTTTCTTTTAAACACTATTGGATACACTGGAATCCACCAGGTGCTCCTAGTTAATTATGCACACACAGGAATCCACCAGGTGTACATAATTATGATCACACAACAATCCCTTGTTAACCACTCAAGTTTTACTTTAAAGAAGTTGGGATGAGGAGATTCTTGAACAGCTTCAATTCATGTCGCTCAAAATTGTCCGTAACTGGGGACACGGCTAAGTACTTAGTTTTTAACCCTCTGCAGAGGTGGTGCACTTTTCCCACAAGACTCAGTCAACCTCTTTTGCCATGATGCTCATTTTGCTCAAATGGCCAAGTGAAGACTAAGACGAGACTTTTCAGAAGCAATCCCTCAGACCAACCCGGACGCGCTCCATCCTACAAATCACTACCACCCTCTGTCCATCTGGCTGAGTTCTCGCAACTTAGTTAGTCAAGATAGAGCCCATATGACTCGTGGTTGCACTGGAAGCTTCACGACTTGAACGTCTCCAATCTCTTTGTTCCTGGATGGCCGTCCACAAGTGAGATACACACGGCCGCCATAGAGATGGCTCTGGTGTAACCACTCAATATAAATCCATCTTACCAATTTCCACCCAGGTGTTTCATTAACTTAGTTGTTTTCTTTATTTCGCAAAACATAGTTTTCAAACTTGATAAAAGATCATGTGGAATCCCAACCATGAATTCTATAGCACAACTAAGCAATCTACACCTACGGTGTTTCTTCTAACAGGGTAATTAGGGATATCCTAAATATGAGATAGCAAGCACAACTATCTATACATGCATACTTTAAAAGAAAAGAAACACTACATGCATAGTAAAACATTGGGAGTTATATGAACAAGTAGTGACACTTGCCTTAGAAATTTTCTGAAGGTTGTACTTCTCTTAATCAACACACGTAGCTCTCCGTACAACTATAAGATAGAAAAGGAACACAACATAAACGCATCATTCAATCAAACAAGACAATAAAAGTGTCTATTTGTTTTTGACTTAGTCTTTTTTTGTCTTAGTGATATTTGGACAAAAAGGTTGGGCATGAAGTTGACTTGATATGGATGGAGAGATTGGTTAAGTCAAGGTCTTAACAATTGATTGGGGGGGGGTTTCTACTTTTGTTTAAGAAGTGGCAAACACTTAGCAAAAATAGTTTAAGGGGAAACTTAGGCTTGGGTTGAGAAGTTGGATAAATTCTAGGTCAGGAGGTCTAATACTATCATCTTCTTGACTTGGTTTTTCTTCTCTTGATCTTCTGGTCGTCAACTCCTTGTCTTCTCTTTCTTCTTGTTTTGCCTTCAACTCTTCTTCTCTTCAACTCCTGTCTTGCCTTTGCCTTGAACTTTTGTCTTCTTCATGGTCTTGATATGGAAAACTTCTACGCCGTGGTGTTGGAGGAGGTAGTCAAAGTACTTAGAAATTTTTGGGGTAAGAGGGAATTGATAGGTTTTGTTCTTGGGCAAAGAGAAGATCTTTACTAAGTCATGGTAGGTTTTATGTGGTCATTAGGACTTAGAATTATTCATCCCTGTGCAAGGTGGAATCAAAGTCAGAAAGCACAAGGTGCACGATAGGTAATTGGGTATTTGCAAAAGTGCTCATATAACACTATATTTTGCAAAACAATGAGCTAAGGGAGTTGACTCTTGGAAAAGTGTGAAAAACTGTGTGTGAAGTATTCAGGTGGTTTTCTATTATCAAGATAATCAATTTTACAAAAGGAGTTATGCCTAAAAATTTATAGGATTAAATCTAGGAAGTAAATACCCAAATCCCCATTTGAATTTGAATACTTGATAAAATTGGTTAAAATAATTTCTACAGTGGTTCTGCTGGATAGAGGATAACAATATGATTCTATTGCAAAAAGAATCAACTGAAAAGGATTTGTAGATTTTGAAGTATATCAAAAACACTCAAACTCTCATATTTAAATTTGAATGTTTTCGAATAGTTGGAAAGACAAATTTTATTACAGAATAGTGTTCTACACGATCTTTAGGAGTTCAGAGACATATTATTTGCAATTTTTGGATCTACAAAACAAAAGATATGAATTTAACTAAGTAATAGATAGATCTGATCCAATTTGAAAAGAAGTCAATTTGAGTACTGAAGCTATAATATCTTATTGCACTAACAGATTCTACACTTCCTAAGCTTTCCAACGACATATTATTTGTAATTTTTCGGATTACAGATCAAAAGTTATGATTTTTACAAGATTCAACTAAAATCAGATCTGAAATTCTAATTCGAAATTGTGTTAAAACTAGAGACGACACATGGCGCGTTACTACTGGAGCGTACCGGTTCGGGCGGATCTCATCTACGAGCCATTAGATCTAAAGAGATCTGATCATCTCTGATTTGATGATACCCCTTCGTGTTAAGTGATCTGTTAGGATCACTGGATCTCGATCCAATGGACAGGGTTAAACGGAGGGGAGGAACTTACCGGGGTGCTAGGGTTCCGTCGAGGTCACCGGCGATGCGACCAGACGGCTTACTCTGGCGATGCTCTGATGATGTACCGAGGCGAGGGAGAGGACGACGGTGTTCTACGCAACGAGGGGAACCCGATGGTGGTGATGGCGTGCTCGATCGCGTCCAGATGAAGGAGAGGGAGGCGGCTGGAGTGGTCCTGGCGGCGGTGAGCTTTGGCCTATGGACATTTGCGTCGATCCCCTGCGAATTAGATGGAACAAGGTGGTTAGGAAGGTGCGTCGTGTCAAGTTTGAGAGGATAGAGGTGAGGAGAGGGAGCTAGGGTCACCGGCGGCGTCGGATTTCGAGCAGGACGGTGGCGGGTCTGCAGAGATCCATCGAGCAATTCCGTCGCAGTCTAACGGTGAGTGAGGGAGAGAAAAGAGGAGGCGGATGAGGGGGCCTGGGGCTTTATAGGGAAGGCTTTTGTGCAGGAGGAGGTAGGGTTTGCAGAGCGGGGGAGAGATCGGACGGCGGCGGGCGCAGACGTGCAGGGGGAGGACTCCCGGGCCTGATGGAGGTGATGACAGGTGGGCCAGGGTCGTCAGCGAGGGGGAGAAGGGGCCGGCGTACCCTTTTAGTAAGGTCTCCAGGTGGGCCATGGGCCGGATCCTGGCCTGGGCCAGATTCGGTCCCGTGGCCTTTTATATTTTTTTCCTTTTTGTTTCTTTCTTTTTCTTTTTTTCTGCTTTCTTTATATCTTTTGCAAAATAACTTCAAATCAACTCAAACCACTTCAAAGAATTTTCTAAAAATCTCAGCAATGTTCTAAACCAGTAATTAACTAGTTTTCAAACAAAACATGATTTCCCTTGATAAATCTTAAATAAGCCAAATAGTTTTGCTTGCATAAAAGAAATAGAATTTGGGGTGTCTATTGAATCTTTTTTTTGAAAATAGGAGAATAGTATTTTATGAAATTAATAATTGAGATTCACACCCAATCTTAGGTTTGCAAAACAATCTTTATAAATACTTTTGTAATTCATTTCTCTACGAGCAAGCTTGCATAAGTTTGAATAAAAGAAGGAAAATAACATTTTTGAAATCTTTCATTTTCTCAAATAAGTTCTTCAAGGAATAATAAAAGGTTTGAAGTGGTTTTCCTAATAAAGTCTTTTAAAACAAAAGTTTTAATTCTTTGTGAAAATTCGATCAATTCAAACATACATGGTTCCTATTTATTTATTTTCACATTCCAATTTTTTTGGGATGTGACAGACTACCACCCTTAAAAGAAATCTCGTCCCGAGATTTGGAGAGGCTGGAAGGAAAAAGGTTTGGGGTACTGGGTGGGCTACCACCCTTAAAAGAAATCTTTGTTGATATTCTAGGTTTTGGGGTTCAGACGGGGCACACCCTGGTTTTGTCGCACCGGGTCTTCTTCCTTGCAAGTCTTCTTCAACAGTAAGCTTCTGGTTCATCCTCACCGTATTCTTACGTTTTGGCAACACCTTGCCTATTATAAATGGTACAATATCTTATCCTCCTAGGATTCAGGCTTAACAACGTCGTCTCTCTTGTAGGTATGTCTCTCTAGATTTACTAATCCTCATATCAAGAGCGAACAATTTGAGTAATCGTCATGGGGGCCAATCCATGTCGCACCCAATCATTGCTTTGCATTTGGTTTGGTTCATCTCGCATTCTAGCTCTTGGTCAACCTCACTAGTTTTGACAAAAGACCCCATGGATATAATCCATGTTTCATTTGTTGAGATCTTTAGAAAACAAATCTATCGATCCTTAGCTAGTGGCTCGCGTAGTAGAAACCTTCAATGATCTTTTCCTTGGCGAAACCTACTTTCCATACAACCTCTTCTTATGGGCAATACGACATTACTAGAGCGAGATTTGCATAAAAGATTGATTTGAAGAAACATGAAGATTTTCATTCCACCTATTACATCATGAGAGTACTACCCACACCACATTTTATTTCACTCCTTACATGAAATTTATTCCAAGACAGCAGTTGCATTATGACATCTTCTACTGTTGGTTGCTCATCAATGTGTCACTGTATCCACTATAGTGTGTCATCCTTCAGTTGTCCTTATTTACTGGCGCTCTGAGTACTTCTCCGGATAATTATTTGCATAATGTCCTCTGACGCCACATTTGTAACAAGTGACAAGGCTTAAATCCTTTCCACTATACTTTTCTGGACAATTATTGGCATAATGTCCAGACTCGCGACAGTTGAAACAAATAACTTGAGCACGATCCTTCTTTTGCCCTCCATTAATTACATAACCCCTTTTCTCACTCTCTTTGCATTTCTCCTTATCTGGGCAGTCCCATGAATAGTGTCCTAACCTTTTACATTCATGGCATTCTACTTGGCTGATATCTTTCTTCTTCCTTGGCTTCTCCAGGGCTAGAAGTTCTTCCAATTCTTTCTTCTCATACTCCATTACTATTGTGGGAAATCTTTCTCTCTTCTTGTAGTTATTTTGTAGTCTTACTCTAGGGTTGTTTCTCTTGGTGGTGACAAAGTATTCCATCTCCTTGGGCTCGAATTCAGCACTTGCTTTCCCGAGCAAGTGATGTATCTTTTGCTTGACCTGTTGGTTCATTTTATCTACCATAGCATTGAGATGGCATTCTGCTGAGGACGTGATTTGTTCCTTCACACAAAACACATGTAACCTTTGGCAAGCAGCATTCTCCATTACAACAATCTCTTCCACAATTATGGCATTGCTCCTTGCAATCCTTAGACTGTATGTCCTATATCTCCATAGAGTTTGCAAGCTTGGCTTCTTGTCACAACATGTTCTTCGGGCTTGTCATTGCTGGGATCACTTGGTGATGCGTTGTTGTTGTTAGTCATGATCTGAGACGCCATTTGCACAATGCGAGTATGTGCATCTAGCAGTTGCTGCACTCCAGGGGGTAACTCATTGCTCTCGCCGCTGAACATGTTTTGGGTCACCACTTGAGTCAATTGGGCATGCATTTCCATCATCCTCTGCATCACTAAGTCCATCTGAGAGTTGTTGGGGTAGTTCTGGCTTTGTGGATGCATCTGTTCAAGTTTTTAGGGTAGGGTTTAGGTCTTTAAACAGAGAGGAGAATAGAGTGAAAGATTCTAAAGAATGCTCCCACCAGTTAGCAACAATTCAAGACCATTTACATTACAATCAATAAACAATCAACAAGCATTCATCACATCAAGCAACATGTTTTTTTAATACAAACTATAGGTACGATCATTCCACAAGTCAGTATGATCATAACAATTTATTACAACGTTGTCGCTTATTAAAATTCTTAAATGGAGGTCCAACTAAAACTTCTTGGTTTCCTTCAGTGCAGTAGTATCTTCTTTTTCTTCTTTGAGGTCCTTCTCTCTGAGTGGGGCAAGTAATTCATCTTTGCTGAATAATATGTTGGTCCTATTGCTATCAAAATCCTTCATAAGAATTTCTAAGTCCTAAAACTATTGTTGCTTTAGACTTCTTCAATTTGCTTCTCTTGAGGTGGGTGGATCTCAAAGTCCTTTGGGGCATTGAAGTTGAAGCTCTTCGTCTTTGAGTTGAAATGAAGAGAAGTAGAGACAAAAATGACTAAGGAAAGAGTTTACGAGGTAATGAGTGTATAAATTTTTTTTAACTTAGAAATGAAAGCAATTCCTATTTTCTAAAGGGGCTTTGTCCAATCATAGGGTCACGAACCTAAGGGCAACACTTTGCTCTGATACCATCTGTAGTGACCTCACCTTTTAAAGATGATGATCCCTGTGCTTTTCAGTGCTAGTCCCTGGATCAACACCAGCACACACAATTTAAGATGTAATATCAAGAATACAAAGGTCATTTTATTACATCGCATGATCCAACAAAATACACAAAGACCTTTACAATGCTCATAACATAGAGCTTTCAGAGTTTACAACAAATACATAAATTCCATGGAGTCCTTCTTCTTCATGTGCCACAGGCGAACATGCTGCGGATAGACTCGTAACCCTATCGTACCTTTCTTATCGTCGTAAACCTGCAACATGAAACGTTGCAGCCACAAAGGGTCAATACACTTGAATTGTATTGGCAAGATGTCACTTTTGGTGGACTCAAATGGAATCCTAACACTTACATGATTATTTGGCTAAGTGGATCTTCAGGCTAAGCTTGCAGAAAAGCAATTGCTTTATCCTACTTTTCAAAAAGATCTCATTTTTCTTTTAAACACTATTGGATACACTGGAATCCACCAGGTGCTCCTAGTTAATTATGCACACACAGGAATCCACCAGGTGTACATAATTATGATCACACAACAAGGTAACCACTCAAGTTTTACTTTAAAGAAGTTGGGATGAGGAGATTCTTGAACAGCTTCAATTCATGTCGCTCAAAATTGTCCGTAACCGGGGACACAGCTAAGTACTTAGTTTTTAACCCTCTGCAGAGGTGGTGCACTTTTCCCACAAGACTCAGTCAACCTCTTTTGCCATGATGCTCATTTTGCTCAAACGGCCAAGTGAAGACTAAGACGAGACTTTTCAGAAGCAATCCCTCAGACCAACCCAGACGCGCTCCATCCTACAAATCACTACCACCCTCTGTCCGTCTGGCTGAGTTCTCGCAACTTAGTTAGTCAAGACAGAGCCCATATGACTCGTGGCTGCACTGGAAGCTTCACAACTTGAACGTCTCCAATCTCTTTGTTCCTGGGTGGCCGTCCACAAGTGAGATACACACGGCCGCCATAGAGATGGCTCCGGTGTAACCACTCAACATAAATCGATCTTACCAATTTCCACCCAGGTGTTTCATTAACTTAGTTGTTTTCTTTGTTTCGCAAAACATAGTTTTCAAACTTGATAAAAGATCATGTGGAATCCCAACCATGAATTCTATAGCACAACTAAGCAATCTACACCTACGGTGTTTCTTCTAACAGGGTAATCAGGGATATCCTAAATAGGAGATAGCAAGCACAACTATCTATACATGCATACTTTAAAAGAAAAGAAACACTACATGCATAGTAAAACATTGGGAGTTATATGAACAAGTAGTGACACTTGCCTTAGAAATTTTCTGAAGGTTGTACTTCTCTTAATCAACACACGTAGCTCTCCGTACAACTATAATATAGAAAAGGAACACAACATAAACACATCATTCAATCAAACAAGACAATAAAAGTGTCTATTTGTTTTTGACTTAGTCTTTTTTTGTTTTAGTGATATTTGGACAAAAAGGTTGGGCATGAAGTTGACTTGATATGGATGGAGAGATTGGTTAAGTCAAGGTCTTAACGATTGATTGGGGGGGGGTTTCTACTTTTGTTTAAGAAGTGTCAAACACTTAGCAAAAATAGTTCAAGGGGAAACTTAGGCTTGGGTTGAGAAGTTGGATAAATTCTAGGTCAGGAGGTCTAATACTATCATCTTCTTGACTTGGTCTTTCTTCTCTTGATCTTCTGGTCGTCAACTCCTTGCCTTCTCTTTCTTCTTGTTTTGCCTTCAACTCTTCTTCTCTTCAACTCCTGTCTTGCCTTTGCCTTGAACTTTTGTCTTCTTCACGGTCTTGATATGGAAAACTTCTACGCCGTGGTGTTGGAGGAGGTAGTCAAAGTACTTAGAAAAATTTTGGGGTAAGAGGGAATTGATAGGTTTTGTTCTTGGGCAAAGAGAAGATCTTTACTAAGTCGTGGAAGATTTTATGTGGTCATTAGGACTTAGAATTATTCATCCCTGTGCAAGGTGGAATCAAAGTCAGAAAGCACAAGGTGCACGATAGGTAATTGGGTATTTGCAAAAGTGCTCATATAACACTATATTTTGCAAAACAATGAGCTAAGGGAGTTGACTCTTGGAAAAGTGTGAAAAACGTGTGTGAAGTATTCAGGTGGTTTTCTATTATCAAGATAATCAATTTTACGAAAGGAGTTATGCCTAAAAATTTATAGGATTAAATCTAGGAAGTAAATACCCAAATCCCCATTTGAATTTGAATACTTGATAAAATTGGTTAAAATAATTTCTACAGTGGTTCTACTGGATAGAGGATAACAATATGATTCTATTGCAAAAAGAATCAACTGAAAAGGATTTGTAGATTTTGAAGTATATAAAAAACACTCAAACTCTCATATTTAAATTTGAATGTTTTCGAATAGTTGGAAAGACAAATTTTATTATAGAATAGTGTTCTACACGTCTTTAGGAGTTCAGAGACATATTATTTACAATTTTTGGATCTACAGAACAAAAGATATGAATTTAACTAAGTAATAGATAGATCTGATCCAATTTGAAAAGAAATCAATTTGAGTACTGAAGCTATAATATCTTATTGCACTAACAGATTCTACACTTCCTAAGCTTTCCAACGACATATTATTTGTAATTTTTCGGATTACAGATCAAAAGTTATGATTTTTACAAGATTCAACTAAAATCAGATCTGAAATTCTAATTCGAAATTGTGTTAAAACTAGAGACGACACGTGGCGCGTTACTACTGGAGCGTACCGGTTCGGGCGGATCTCGTCTACGAGCCGTTAGATCTAAAGAGATCTGATCATCTCTGATTTGATGATACCCCTTCGCGTTAAGTGATCTGTTAGGATCACTGGATCTCGATCCAATGGACAGGGTTAAACGGAGGGGAGGAACTTACCGGGGTGCTAGGGTTCCATCAAGGTCACCGGCGATGTGACCAGACGGCTTACTCCGGCAATGCTCCGATGATGTACCGAGGTGAGGGAGAGGACGACGGTGTTCTACGCGACGAGGGGAACCCGATGGTGGTGATGGCGTGCTCGATCGCGTCCAGATGAAGGAGAGGGAGGCGGCTCGAGTGGTCCTGGCGGCGGTGAGCTTTAGCCTATGGACATTTGCGTCGATCCCCTGCGAATTAGATGGAACAAGGTGGTCAGGAAGGTGCGTCGTGTCAAGTTTGAGAGGATAGAGGTGAGGAGAGGGAGCTAGGGTCACCGGCGGCGTCGGATTTCAAGCAGGACTGGCAGCGGGTCTGCAGAGATCCGTCGAGCAATTCCATCGTAGTCTAACGGTGAGCGAGGGAGAGAAAAGAGGAGGCGGATGAGGGGGCCTGGGGCTTTATAGGGGAGGCTTTCGTGCGGGAGGAGGTAGGGTTTGCGGAGCGGGGGAGAGATCGGACGGCGGCGGGCGCAGATGTGCAGGGGGAGGACTCCCTGGCCTGATGGAGGTGATGATAGGTGGGCCAGGGTCATCAGCGAGGGGGAGAAGGGGCCGGCATACCCTTTCGGTAAGGTCTCCAGGTGGGCCGTGGGCCAGATCCTGGCCTGGGCCAGATTCGGTCCCGTGGCCTTTTATAATTTTTTTCCTTTTTGTTTCTTTCTTTTTCTTTTTCTGTTTTCTTTATCTCTTTTGCAAAATAACTTCAAATCAACTCAAACCACTTCAAAGAATTTTCTAAAAATCTCAGCAATGTTCTAAACCAGTAATTAACTAGTTTTCAAACAAAACATGATTTCCCTTGATAAATCTTAAATAAGCCAAATAGTTTTGCTTGCATAAAAGAAATAGAATTTGGGGTTTCTATTGAATCTTTTTTTGAAAATAGGAGAATAGTATTTTATGAAATTAATAATTGAGATTCACACCCAATCTTAGGTTTGCAAAACAATCTTTATAAATACTTTTGTAATTCATTTCTCTGCGAGCAAGCTTGCATAAGTTTGAATAAAAGAAGGAAAATAACATTTTTGAAATCTTTCATTTTCTCCAACAAGTTCTTCAAGGAATAATAAAAGGTTTGAAGTGGTTTTCCTAATAAAGTCTTTTAAGATAAAAGTTTTAATTCTTTGTGAAAATTCGATCAATTCAAACATACATGGTTCCTATTTATTTATTTTCACATTCCAATTTTTTTGGGATGTGACAACTTTGGACTTGCTCTTCGCTATAGATATGCTTTGGATGCTACTGCAGAAGAGATTTCCTTCATTGTGATGGAGATCAAGCCTTCAATATTATAAAAAAGTTGATTACGATCTATAGCATGCCAACTAGTTTTGATAATGATCTTGTGAGCATTTTTAATAGATTGAACACTCTTGAGACTCACACTGCTTGTTTGAATAATTGCTATAGTACTTTGCGCCTGCATTTTGATTATGTGCCAACAAATTTTGAACCATCAATTTGTATCCTACTGTAAAAATCACCATTGGTGGTGAAACTTTTCATGCTCATTGTGATATTATGTCTGAATTTTGTCTTATGCCAAAGGATGTTTATGAATCTTTGAGTCTTTGTAAACTTTCTGAGAGGGGAGAAGAAATTTCTCTTACTAATAATGCCACTATATTTCCTGTTGGAATAGCTGAAGGAGTTTATACAAAAATCCTAGGAAGAATGGTATCTACTGATTATCTTGTTATTGAATGTGTAGGAAAAAGAACAAATCACGCTTGGAAGGTCTCTACTGAAGCTCCCGGGCGCCGTTATAGATGTGGGAAAAGGCAATATAAGATTCATCTCTACACCATGCAATAGTCACATCTTTCCTAGAGTCAAGAGCAAAGGTAAGAAAGGAAGACATAAAGCACCCGTTGATGGTAATGCTTCATCACTTGATAATACTTGATTCGCATTTTCTGCGCCTAGCTCAAAGGCGTTAAAGAAAAGCACTCTTGGGAGATAAACCAATGTTTTCTTTTCAGTTATTTTTCTTTTATTTGAGTCTTGGAAGTTATTACTACTGTAATGACCTCTCCTTATCATTTTTATTTCATTGTTGTGCTAAGAGAAGCCTCTAATTTGAGTGAGGTAAGATTTGGGGATGTTGCTATCCTGAAACAGATTTTCGTACTGTACTGTAAAAATTCGTGAAAAATCTCTGTATATCTTTTGGACCTGTGATTTCTTGTGATTATTCCTCAGGTTATATCCAAACTTTTGTTAGTTGAACACTTTTTGATTTGAGCAACAGAAAACCTCTTAAAAAATCGGCCTTTGTCAGCTGTTCGGTTTTGACAGATTTCTGCCAGTATTCGTGTTTGCCTCTCGAATGCTTTCTTTTTGAGTTCTTTTGATCACAGAACTTTTGGGAAAGTTGCTACAGTAGTATCTGCTTTATATGTGGTGGTTTTGGGTTGAAACCTGAAGAAAAAGAGGTTGATTCATTGTTATACTTACACTAATGTTGCTAATAGAATTGTGTTGAGTTTTGTATGAAGGAAGTTTCAAGTGTAGGGATTGGAGAATGATGAGATGAGTTGAAGAATGGACAAAAGCTCAAGCTTGGGGATGCCCATGCAACCCCCAAGAAATATCCAAGAAGTACAAGCGTCAAAGCTTGGGGATGCCCCGAGGCACCCCTTCTTCATCGGCAAAAATCAGGTCACCTTTCAAGACACTATATTTTATTACTTCATGCACTATGCATTTTTCTTGGAGCGTCAGTTGCTTTAGTTTTCAGTTTAGTTTAGTTTGTTTGCTACAATAAATGGGTGGACCCCAATAAATTTCTTTTGGAGAAGTTGCCTTGCTTTTCATTTGCCAAGAACACTCGTTGAACGATAAGAGTGAAAAACGGACTTGAACGAGTGTTCTTCCTTTTCTTCTACTGCATTTAGTTTTTGTTTTTCGCCTTGATTTGTATTCAGATCTTCTTATATCTTTTTATCAAGGTGTATTTTTTTCCTCTGGACGATGTTGGTTGAGTTGGATTAAAAAAGTTCGAATGGTGTTGGAAAAGAGAAAAAGATTTATGCAAAAAAGTGGTAAAAAAGGAGCTTGTGTAGACTGCGGCTTAGACTTTTGCATGTTATGCTTGATATCTTTTTGATAGTATGCTTAGTGGTTTTGCTGTAGCATGACTTATCCCAAATAACTAAGATTGCTTAATGAGCCTTTGAAAAAAATCATGCATTGTTTTTATCATTTGGAAGCATTATTTTGATTTTCTCCTTGATGCTTTATTTTGGTTGACTTGGTGCATGCTCACACATGTTAGACTCATACAAAGTCGCCAATAGCCTCTATGATCATTTATTTTTTGACTTTTGATGCCATCTTATGCTTCTTTTAATATTGCTTTGTCGCTTTGCATGATTATGGCCGTTATTGCTCTCTTAGTTGGTCGCTCCCAGTCTTTTGCTAGCCCTCATTTTGTACTAAGTATAAGCTCTACTCGTGCATCCAACTCCTAAAAACCAAGTTGTTCCAACGTGTCCACCATATATATCTATGAGCAATTTGCTATTCCAAAGTACATTTGACTTGCTTTTATCTATCCTCCAAATTAAACTCTTACCAGTGTTATGCGAAAATTGGTCAGTAAAGCTCTCACGAACCTGATGGCACACTTTAATTTTTCTCATTCTAATTTTTTTGATATTGTGGCTCTCTTATGTTGAGTTGTTATGCTTGCAAGTTGTAAGTTGGAAATTAGCCCAGCCATGCTATCATGGGGCAAGCTTTTGACATTGCACTTCATTTTATTTGAGTTGATATCGTGATCTTTTGTTTATGGATACTCGCGGTGTGAAATAAATTGGAATCTTGTGGAGTTCATGGAGTTTGTATATGTGTTAGAGAAACACCTGGGCCGCCAATCTAAGCCATGCATAATTCAAGGTGAAAATTTGCAGCATGCCTATAGTGAACATTCGACGATGCATCTCAAAATAAAAAGCTATACAAATGGTAAATAAAAGAGATGTCAAGGTGTTCATTGTCTGCTTGTCCTATCATTTTGATGTGGGCTTGTTCCATGTCATCGAGCACAGAGGTACCCCATTGGATGGTTCTCGATGATAGAACTTGCTTGGGACCTAAGTAAAGTAGCATGAGGTTTGGGTATTCGTACTTCATGGGACACGAGGTTTTCAACTTATGATTTGTCAAGCATATGCTTCATAATTGTACTCGCATTAACTTTAACCATTTAAGATGCTTATGATGGGGGCAATGAGAGCTCAAAGCTAGTAAGTACCATAATTTTTGAAGGTTTATAAAACTTGCAATCACTGCTTCCCTCTGCGAAGGCCTTTCTTTTACTTTTATGTTGTGTCACCACCTTCTACCTTTATGCACCATCTAAGAGAGCATAGTTGTCATTCTGAGTATAATGTGCATTGTCCCAAAGTTTTCATTGATTGATTCATGATCATGGTTTCACTTGTTCTTAAATAATTTGTATCTAGTTGCCCTCTTAAACTTGAAGGTGTCCTATGCATTTATGTTTTGCTATTCCATGAGGGACAAGCTGAAAACCATTTGCTATGTTTTTCCTTATGATTTGAACACACGTTTGACTTTCATTGTTTCATTTTTCATGATCTTTTGTTTGTGTTCTATTTCATATTATAACATGGTTGCTAAGTTTCTTCTATCAAGATTATGTCTTTCATGGCCATGTTTTAAGTTCTTTTGATCCCAGCACTCAATGCTTACATAGATGATCAAGATTGTGTAGGTGCATGTCACCTCAAAAATTATTTCTTTAGTTATCACTTACCTACTTGAGGACGAGCAGGAGTTAAGCTTGGGGATGCTTGATACGTCCAAAATGTATCTATAATTTTTGATGCTCCATGCTTGTTTTTACACCATTTGCTTAGTGTTTCGTTACACTTCGTGGCACTTTTATGCATTTTCCAGAACTAACCTATTAACAAGATGCCACAGTGCCAGTTCCCTATTTTCTGCTATTTTTGTGTTTCAGAAAAGTTACACAGGAAATATTCTTGGAATTATATAAAACAAAAGCCAAACATCCAGAAATTTACCGAAGCTTCCAGAGATCCAAAGAGGAGATGGAGAAGGGCCACGAGGGGACCACACAATAGGGTGGCGCGGCCTAGGGCTAGGCCGTGCCCCCTATGTGTGAGACCACCTCGGTCCACTTATGACAATACCCCTTCGCCTATAAAAACCCCTCGATGGGAAAAACCTAAAGAACCGATCAGAATTCTAGAAAGATATCGCAATCCGCCACCGTCATTGACCCGAGATCAGGAGGGTCCAGAAGCTCTTCCCGGCACCCTGCCGGAGAGGGGAATTGCCACTGGAGGTCTTCTTCATCGCCATGCTTGCCTCCAGAGCGATGAGTGAGTAGTCTACCTTGGACTATGGGTCCATAGCAGTAGCTAGATGGTTGTTCTCTCCACCATGTGCTTCATGTTTAGATCTCATGAGCTGCCTTACATGATTGAGATCACTATTATGTAATTCTACATGTTGTGTTTATTGGGATCCAATGAATATTGGTGTTATGATTAAGTTGCTGTTCTAAAATTTATCTTATGTTATCTCTATGTTATTTATGATCTTGCATGCTCTCTGTTGTTAGTAGCTATCTTGGCCGAGTAGATAGTAGTGACTCCAATAGGGGGTATTTATGCTCGATAGTTGGGTTCATGCCTCTATTGAATCTGGGGGAGTGACAGAAACCTAAGGTTGTAGATGTGCTGTTGCCACTAGGGAGAAAACAACATTCTTATGTCCGAGGGCATATGCTTTGTTTACATTACACACTTTGCTTAATGCAATTATCTGTTGTTCGCAACTTAATACTTGTGGGGTTCTCGGATTGATTCCTCATGAGTGGATTATTAGTCATAGATGCAGTTGGATGGCGGTCTATGTATCTTGTTGTAATCCCCATAGTAAATCTCATAGTGATCTTCTTGACATATGCATGTTATCTTTATTCTATCAATTGCCCAACTGTAATTTGTTTACCCAATGACGAGGGTTAACTCAACAAATGTCCTAGATGAAGGACTTAGGATCGGGGAGATAGGGCGTCAGATGAACTCGAAGGTAAAGTTATTCGAATAAGGTATGTATCGAAAGTAAACTTGGGTGTTCAACCTGGCTTGCTTTCAATCTGTCCCACACCGTCCCCTTCTGGCCCCTATATATAGATGGCCATGTCTCGAGGATCGGGTGGGATCCAATACAGATTACAATATTGACATATGGTAAGAACTCGTATTTCGACTAGTATTACAATTGGGCCTAGCTTAACGGGCCTCGGGGGTACTCAACTGACTGGGCTCTATTAGCTATACCCTTGTCAGTAGCCCCTGAGATTCTACCAGAATTGTAGATTTGGGTTGAATCTCTAATCTTTAAATCTTCAACTTGATCAATTCTTTGACTTCTTCATATCTTCAAATCTTTGACTTGGTCTTTCGACTTATTTTCATGATAATATCTCACAAGGGGTTTTGATGAACAAGCCTGACAACTCTAACGGATCAAGAGGTCAGTTAACTGCCAGAATAGATACTTGCCACCTACTTCAAATTCAATCCCCTTAGACTTGAATTCGGGAAACCGGTCAAACCCATTCCTTTGCCGCATTTAGGACTTATAAAGAATGAATCCCAGTGGTTCTCAGGGTACCCAGTGCATCCACCAGGATTTTCTTCGCGTCATAGACACGGATACATACCAGCAGAGCGCATCCATGTGCGTATACCAGGCCACACAGGATGGATCTTGGGGTCTTACCTTCATGATTAATCATGACATTCGAGTTTCATTGTGATAATGCAACTCGAGAATTGCATATCGTAGTCTTGTTTGACTGATCAAATATCCAAAAAAATTGAGTTTGTATTTGCTAACTTTCTCATGAATAGCTCCTGATGGGAGTAATCACCATATATTTTGTCGACTATGTAGTCAAAGTTTCATTGTTGATGAAATGTTGGCGACTTGCACCTCATCCATTAGTTCCTTAGCTATGACTCTTCATCTTTCTTGCTGCCTATTTCTTTTCTATCGGGTGCGCGCTCAGCGCTCCCGATGGGAGTAGCCCCTGAGGCTATAGTCGGAAATTTTTCAGGTATAGGCTCAAAAGATACAAATTCTTCTTAGTATGCTCATTGTCTTTTCTCCTTTCTTTCAAGTCAAAAGCCCCCGAGTCCAAGGCGAGGTTTCCCGTACTTTCTTTGATGGATAATTTCCCGTGGGTTCTTTAATATATGCTTCTCTTTATTATCGTCTGCCTTGTGCAGAATTTAACTCCTTTGTAAATATTTTATGGGCCTTGATCTCACGAAGGCCCATTAATATGTGCTTATAAATAAAGCACGCTTGGTGAGGGTAAAAACCCTAAGTAGATTCCTCCGCTGCCGCATCATCTTCTTCTTTATCTAGGGTTTCTCTTTCGCAAACTCATCTCCATGGCCGATGCTAATGGGACCCGTCTAAACCTTGGCTTCCCGACGGCGCCGCGGGGTTGCGGCCGCCCTCGCAGTAGCAAGAATGAGACAGCACCAGCTGCTGTATGATCTTTGTTGTCCACTCCTGTGAAGCGGTGTCCCGGCCGTCTGGTTGGGAGTAAGAATAAACCAAAGGTGCCTCGTGCTATCCCAGGTCCAAGCGCACCTCTTGGTAACACTTCTTCTCCTCAACCAAGGGTGTACTCATTTTTCTGCATCGCCGGCATGCAGTGCCATGAGATTCAGCAGCTGCCACTAAAGTTCACCAAGTTCATGGATGGGCGGGAGCTGCGTGAAGCAATTCTTCGTGAACATTCTGGGGGAGGAACTCCCTATGAGGTGGAAGTCTGGTACGATGGCGCTGGCAAACAATACTTCAAGGGCGGCTGGTCGCAGTTTGTGGATGATCACGACATCCAGCAAGGCTTCTTCATGTCTTTTGACTTCCACATTGGCACGTCAAAGTTCGACGTGAAGATCTACAACGGTACTTAGTGCCGGAGGGAGTATGAGGCTGAAGTACACTTCTACTAGAATTTCCTGATGTAATCTCCTTTTATTCATGCTAGCTGTAATGAACAATCATGTTTTGTTTATACATTGTGCTCGACTACACCATGGGAACAGATTGTCGTTCCGAGGTTTGCTATATATTATCGGGTTCCTTTGAACCAATTGTGTTGTTTGAAGAATATCGGGTTGTTTCACAACCTAGTAGTATGTCTTAAAGATCTCCATATCATATTGAACTTTATTTTGTACGACCCGAGGGTTGAAGCCCCCGAGCGGAAAGTAAGATATTTGTAAAATTTGTCGAGTTAACTCAAGGAACCCGACCTGTGGCCTCATGTTCTGGGTCCAGAGAGTTAACTCGAAGTTATGATGTCGCTAGATTTCTTCTATGCATAAAAATGCCGTAGCTGCTCTGCATTCCACGGGTTGCTCTCTTTTTTCCCATTTTTTTTTCTTATAATTGATAAGCTCCTCCTGGTATCACTTCTGTGACAATGTACGGTCCCACCCAAGGGGACTCTAACTTGCCATGGCCATCCTGTTTGAGTCGTAAGACTAGATCTCCCACCACGAAGGATCGCGGACAAACTCAACTACTGTGGTAGTTTCACAAACTTTGTTGATACTGCGTGGCTCTTTCCAATACTTTATCTCTTGCTTCATCCAGTGCATCGACATTGTCTTGTAATGCTTCTGTTGAGGGTATTTCGTCATATGCTGTGACTCTTGGAGCTTTGTGTGTAATTTCGACTGGAAGCACGGCTTCTGCGCCATGGACTAGGAAGAAGGGAGTTTCTTGAGTGGCTGCATTAGGCATAGTTCTTAGACTCCAAAGTACGGAGGGCAATTCGTCTACCCAAGCGCTCTGGTTTTCTCTAGAGGTGCTAAAAGCCTCTTTTTTATCCCGTTGCATATTAGGCCATTGGCTTTTTTCACTTGCCCGTTTGTCTTCGGGTGTGCTACGGATGCGAACTTGAGTTTGATTTCCAATCCTTTGCAGTAACTCTTGAATTCCTTTGAAGTGAAGTTTGTCCCATTGTCTATGATGATGCTGTATGGTACTCCAAAGTGAAACACTATTGACTTGATGAAGTTGATTGCTGCTGTCGAATCTTGAGTTGTTACCAGGGCTGCTTCTACCCATTTGGTAAATTTGTCGACTGCCACCAGCATGTAGACATGCCCTCCTGGCCAGGATTTGTGTAACTTCCCTACCATGTCGAGGCCCCACTGTGCAAAGGGCCAGGACAATGGTATTGGCTATAACTCTGCTGCTGGCGCGTGTGGTCGAGATGCAAATCTTTGGCATGCTTCACACTCTCAAATTATATCTTTTGCGTCTTTGATGGCTGTTAGCCAATAAAATCCTGCACGAAATGCTTTTGTCGCGATTGCCCTGCAGCTGGCGTGATGGCCACATACTCCGGCGTGTATATCTTTTAGTATTACTTGTCCTTCTTGAGGCGTCACGCAACGCTGTAGAATGCTAGTTATGCTCTTTTTGTATAACTTCCCTTGCAACACGACAAATGCTTTGGATCGTCGAGTTATTCTTTTGGCTTCCACTGCGTCTTCTGGCAACTTCTTATTTATCATGTATGCTAGATATGGTTGCATCCATGCCTCTTCTATCATCATGACTTCTTCGGGTTCTAGTGTGCTTTTGTCGCTTTTCGCACTAGCCCCCGAGCCTGCTGCAGTAGTCAAACTTTTAACGTTTTTTATCGATCTTTTGACTATTTCTTCCCAAAAGACTCCAGATGGTACGTGTAGGCACTGCGACCCGATATTTGCTAGATTGTCGGCTTCTTCATTGTTGTTCCTGCTGATATGCGAGACTTTGCACCCATCAAATGTTCCTTTGAGATAATGATATAAGTTCTTGTAAGCTATCATGTTGTCATTGATTGTATCGCATCTGTTCATGACTTGTTGAACGATGTGGTTTGAGTCCCCGAATATTTTTAGTCAAGTTGCTCCACATGCCTTAGCCATCTTCATTCCATGCAGCAGGGCCTCGTATTCTGCTTCACTATTAGAGGCCTGCGAAAAACTCATCCTCAAGACGTACTTCAATTTGTCGCCTTGTGGTGATATCAAGACTACTCCTGCGCCTGTGCCTTGGATTCTTTTAGAACCGTCGAAGTACATTGTCCACACGCTTGATAAATCTGGCGGTCCCGTGCTCTGTAATTTGAGACTTGATCGCCTTTCTTTTTTCATACGTGATGTCCAGGGGAGATAATTCAATTCCCCATAAGGAGACATGTCCTGTTGCTGAAGGGTTGTTCAATATGTTCGGTAGTGGTGCTTCATTGAACACTATGATTGGGTGTACCACAAAGTACTATCGCAATTTTCGTTCTGTTGTAAAGACACTATATGCAAGCTTTTGATAGTGCGGGTACCTCTATTTTGTCGGAGAAAGTACTTCACTGATGAAATATAACGGTCTCTGGACGCCGTGGGCTTTTCCTTCTTCACTTCTTTTGACTACTAGTACTGTACTTACCACCTGATGGGTTGCGGTGATGTAGAGTAGTAGTGGCTCCTTTTCTTTTGGTGCGACCAGCACTGGTGGCGTGGAAAGTACTTTTTTTAGCTGCGCGAAAGCTGCATCTGCTTCTTCTGTCCACTCGAATTTATCATCTGATTTCTTCATGAGTGCATAGAAAGGGAGTGCTTTCTCTCCCAATCGAGCAACAAAACGACTTAGTGCCACAACGCATCCTGCGAGCTTCTGTATGTCGTGTAGTTTCGTGGGTTTCCCCATTGTTAGAATTGCCTAGATCTTCTCTGGGTTTGCCTCTATTCCTCGTGCTGATACCAGAAACCCTAGGAGTTGTCCTGCCGACACGCCAAACGAACACTTTGTTGGGTTAAGCTTAAGTTTGTACCTGTTCAGGTTGTCGAAGGTTTCTGCCAAGTCACTGATTAGGGATTCCTCCTTTCTGGTGGTGATGACTACGTCGTCGATGTAGACTTGGAAGTTGCATCCTATTTGGCTTCTGAGGAAGTTTTGCATCATCCGTTGATAAGTTGCTCCTGTGTTTTTTAGGCTGAAAGGCATGACTTGGTAGCAGAATACCCCATATGGCGTGATGAAGGCTGTCTTTTCCTCATCTTATTTCTTCAGCTTGATCTGGTTGTAACCAGAATATGTGTCCAAAAAGGAAAGCCTTGCGCACCCTGCTGTTGAATCGATTATCTGATCAATGCGAGGTAGAGGGAAGGGATCCTTTGGGCAGTGCTTATTGAGAGATGTGTAATCAACACACACTCTTTGTACATCCGTATTTTTCTTGGGTACGATGACTGGGTTAGATACCCAAGTCAAAGATTTTATTTCTCTGATGAGCCCGGCGTTTTCTAGCCTGTGCAACTCTGATGCTATTGCCTTCCTTTTGGGTTCGTCAAATCGTCGTAGTGGTTGCTTGACTGGCTTTGCTTTAGGATCCACATTTAGTGCGTGCTCGATGAGTTCCCTGGGAACCCCTGGCATGTCTGAGGGACACTAGGTGAATATTTCCCACTGCTCACAGAGGAACTCGATGAGTGCGCTTTCCTATGCGGGATCCAGGTTTACTGCAATCAATGTGGTCTTGTTTGGGTCCGTAGGGTGGACCTGGATTTTCTTTGAGTCCTGAGTTGTGTCGAAAGCCTGATCTAGCAGGGATCGTCCAACGTCGGGTAGCACGTTATGATCCGTTTCTCCTGCTGTCATGCCGAAAGTTTGTGCCATTCTATTGAATTCCTTGTCGCAAGTGTTGGATACTTCAAAGCTCCCTTGTATTGTGATCGTTCCTTTGGATCCTGGGATTTTTAGCATTACATATGCGTAGTGAGGTACTGCCATGAACTTTGCGAATGTTGGGCACCCTAGGATTGCATGGTACTGTGAGGGCCAGTCCATAACTTCAAATTCCAGCTTCTCCCTGCGATAGTTGCTGCTACTGCCGAAGCAGACATCGAGTTCTATTTTCCCCAGAGGGTAATTTGCGTCTCCTGGTACTATTCCATGGAAAGAACAATCTGTTGGCTTCAGGCTTTCCAGCGAGATGCACATTGCCTTCAGAGTTCTTGCATACTAGATGGACCGGCCGGCATCGCCCGGCCTGTTTATAGAGCGTTTGATATGTAGCCTGTCAGGGTGCTCGACTGTGTTGTGTTGCTGACCGTTGTAATTTTCTTTTCTTTGAGAAATACTTAGAAGTTGTTATTTTATATTAATTGGAAGTAGTTATGTTGTATTAGTTGTCTTATAATGAATTTAACCCAAGTTCATGTGGAGATAGATCAAGACCATCCAGGCTCTCAGTATAAGATTGTGGAAATAGACTTTTCAAGATTGGTAGAATCAACAAAAAAAAGACCATGTTATATATCCAGTCTTCATACTCACTGAAGCTTAACAGCTTACAAAATACTCCCTCCATTTCTATATATAGGAGGTATAGTTTTTCACACGAATATTAACGCACATGTGTTAGATAGTTTATTTTTGTTAGTTTTAGACATGAAAGTGGAGGAAAATAAAGAAACTCCCAATCTCCTCTCTTTTCCGATCAGATTTGTTTGTGGAATATCTAATGCGGGAGTCAACTACTCCACAAATCTAGCAATAAATTTAGCGGGAGTCTTATATTTTGGAATTTTCTTCAAAAAACTAAACATCCTATATATAGGAACAGAGGAAGTACAATATAACAGCTGCAGCACGTAGGACACTAAGAAAAAAATACACATCACAATTGTATAAAGATCCAGTTACACTAAAAACCACGGTTCTATATATAAGTTAAATAGCTAGAGGGGCTATTAGCTCTTAAACCAAGAATAATGACCACAAATTTTGCCAATTGTAAAAACGACAGTAGTATTTATATAAAGAGATCTATCAACCATGGTTAGCATACCAGAGGACACGTCAATGGAAGAGGTAGATGGCCTAGCAGCTACATGTGACCAAGATTACAGGTTTAGTTAATGAGAGAAAAAATTGTATAAGAGCAACACAGACGAACTCTCTCCTCTTGGGCAAAAGATGAAGCTCCAGCAGCTAGAGACCTGAGCAGGCTAGGCATCGCCAATAGCTACGTCGCTGATTCATTCCAGCTCGCGCCCAGATTTGTGGTCACTCCACTGTCTTCCCTGTTGTTGTTGGCTGACTGTCGCCGCCAGCGTCAATCCACTCTCTTCCCTGTTGTTGTTGGCTGACCATCGCCGCCAGCTCACGACAGAGCTAGACAACGCCACAACCTACAAAAAGGGAGGAAGAGAATCGTGAGGCAGTGCTCTTTCTACCACAAGAAAGAGACCGAAAATGACCATTTAAAAGGGCAAGATCTATCAAGTAACAATTCCAATGAATAAAGTTAAAGCATGATATTCCGATGGCATGCTAGTATTGATGGTGCTGCAGCTTTCTCAGCGGCGATAAGGAAGACCACATTTAAGCCAATTAATAGCGTCCAAACAATTAGGTTCAGGAGTAATAAGATCACCCTTTTAAGAGGAGGCAAACCGCAACCAAGAAGTAATTTTCTATGACCTAGGTTCCTGATAAGCTACTATTTGCAATCAAGTCCTGAATGAAGATGAATTAACATCTTGATACTATGAAGAGAATTGTGGGACTTAGGGAAACCTCTGAGCGACACAAAATCAAAACAAGTGGGCAGCGTTTGGCGGCGGATAAACTACCAACTAAGAAGAATAAGTCCAGGCGAACTCTGGAATTCTTAAAACCTAAGGTTTTGTGGTCATGGGGTTGAGGATAGTTACCATGTCACGGTGGAATGCACAAAAGCAAGATCACCGAGGTTTCAGATTAGGAAATGGTGAAATGTCCCAGCTGAAAGGTTTGTAAGATAACCAACTTTGCCCATGGATCGACACTGCTTGTGCTTTGGCGTTCATGGCATCTGAGGACTGATACCATTCATGAAAAAGGGGAATGCACAAGTTTGGAATCCATCTCTTCGCTACAAAACTATGAAGATACTTTAAATTTGAGCACTGATATGATTTTTAATGCTAAAGGTAAAAAACCCATATTCACTGCAGGAACTGCAAGAAAGAATGCCTTTGAGTGTCCACGCTTCCTCACTAAGGGAAACCTGAGAAAGGGAAAAAAAAAAGATAAATATTTCTTTTGTAGCTGAAACAGGTACAACAAGTGTACGCCTGGTTATTTCTCACCATCGGGGTAGGGTTGTCCTATCGGATAATACTGGGGAAGCGAAGCATGCACGGTCCTCTACGACCTACCATCTGGGAAGAACTGGGTTCCATCGACGTTCCGGGTCGAGACAGAATGTGCAAAACATGGTCAGCAAAATACACACACAAAAAAATGCATGTCAAGACACACTATATTTTCAGAGAAATCAAGGCAAGGCAAATACAAATGTCAAAAAGCGAAATAGTAACATTAGAAGAGAGCAGAATAGGGTCGCTCCTGAAATTGCACTACATGTAAGAATTACAGGGTCTTACGAAACCTAGCTAGCACAGGTCCCTGAGCCTATTGGTGCAACTGAAAAAGCGTAGCGGTACTGATTTGAACTAAAGAAAGAAATTCTCTCTTTTACCTAAAAAGGTAAACCATGAAGGCGCGGGCAGCCTTGGGTGTATGACTGGATTTGTCAGCTGAAACTGTATCATTGTAATTCAAAAGACTTAAAACTATGATCAATATTAATTTCATGATTTGATACTCCTGTTCAAGATGTACATATCTTCCCAATGAGCATTTTGAGCAGACCATTTAATTGCTAGCTGTATAAAATGTCATTGACAAAAGCTATACTATGATGGCCTCAAGGACAACAATCAACAATTCGGCAAATTTATATACTGTATTGCTAACTGAAGCACAATATTCAAAGCAAGGTTTACTTTTACCTACATCTTCCAACTAAGTACATGTCAATGAATTTAAGAAAACCCTAGATTGATTTATTATGCTACCACCAACAGCCCCATGTAAGTTACAATCCCCAAATACATTTGTGTAAACATGGATATTACATAAATATATGCAAAAGAAAAATAAACATGGAGATTTATATCTTTCAGGCATTTTATATTACAATTTGTACATAGCAGAGATCTCGCTAGCTTGGTACAGATCTCAACTTGTTTTGAATTTGACAAACCTTTCTTTTCCACCAAATCAAGAAAAATGAGCCCTCAAATGAAATTGGCAGGTCAAGAAAAGAAGTTAACGACATGGTATCAGAAACAATCTGTAAAGGAAAAGGTTGAACTATTCCTCTCTTCAACAGCCCACGCAAAATAACCGTAATAAGCAAACTTGAAAATTGTACTTAAATGCCTAGGTAACCACTCATCTACCGACTCTTTTTTGTTAAAAAATATATAATAAATTGCTCTAAAGAAGTTCGACATTTATAATCGTGGTGATAGAACATAAGTTTTGTGTTGCTATTGCATCTCGAGATACCCATGGCATAGCTTGACAGTCTGTAAGATAGGAGTTCTTACATGCATTACATACCTAATCTCTAATGAAACGTTAGGAGGTAACATACATGCCTAGAAATATACACTTGACATACGGAGAAAATACATTTCAGTTCGGCGATAGCTCGAGAATGTGTAGTCACAATTCCATAGCTGCAGCCGTACGTGACCTATATAGAAATACTAATATTCATATCTCTGGTGTTGGTGATATTCACATCTAGAAAAAATAGATATCAACAGGGGAGGATATTAACCCCCTGATGCTATCTGACTCAGAATTAAGCATAAAGAAGTCACGGCATAATTATTTTCATAGATATGGAGAGATCATCAAGCTCCTCTAGCAACCCTGTTTTGGAAGGTTTCAACATCAGTATGTTGTATGCCGTAACATCATGTGCTAACCCATTTCTCATATAACAGTGAATAAATCTAGGGCTTCTTCTGTTGTGTCACAATCAAAAAATGCACCAATTATCATATTTTATAGTCATGCACTGCATTCTAAGTTCCATTGAGCATAGGTAATAGATAATCTGAAGTGCTCCATGCGACTGCACGAACTCTTGTGAAAATTATGAAGTGATACCATCCAACAATATTCCAGTGATATTAATATTGAGATACAGTTCCTTTAAAGGAACAACCTCCCCAATCCTTAAGCAAAACATATTAATTATTTTTCTCTCAAAACAGCAGTGCGTTATTAAAGACCCTCCTAAATCAATATAAGGGCAATCAGGTAATAATCCATAGCAAATTCATAAAACTAAACACCAAGTCTCCAAAAGAAAAATGGCTATAGATGGTGTTAATTTGTGCATCCAGTGGCGAAGGCAATGCGCTCCCGAAGTATGGTCAATGTTGTACAGCCTCCGGGCGAATGTCCACAAAACTTAAGATGAAACATTCTTGCAGTACTAAAATTGGAGAATTCTAAAAGAATAAGATGAGGAAGAAGAAGGATCTCATTTTCTTGCTTCCATTTTTTTATTTTAGAACAATCTAAAGAATGAGTGGAGCAGAGAGTAGGAATTGGCTTATCTCTATCAGATTGGTGGTTCATTTTGGTTCTTGGACCAAGCTGAAGACACATATCAAGTCCCCAGCCAGCACCAGTTTGCTCTACAGCCACCACTCCTGCAGGTCGCCTTGGATCTCCTGTTTTTGGCATCTAATTTAATCGGTTCAGGCAACACTACTAAATCAGGTGCATCTAGAAGTCTAAGAACAAACAAATAAAAGTGCAGAAGTAAATTAAAGATCTAGAGCTTCCAGGATAAACATAAAATTGAGGGAATATGCGCCTTATGCATATCTACATATGCAAGAACCCACGGTGCAAGCAAGCAACAACTCCCCTGGTAGCCCCAACGGCCACCGGCGGAACGGCAACCAAGCCGACATACACCACCAGCCATCAAGGAGACAATAGCCCACGACAAAAGGAAGCTACACAGCTCACTTCGTGCTTTTCGTGATCTTTAGAACGGGGAGCAACTCAACCGGGTAGAGATTGGGTTTAGGAGATGAGAAAACGACCGGAGAATACCAGCTGTTTGGGATTCAGATTTATCTTCTCGTTCAACTTCTCATCTTCACGACACCGCGACGGGACGTCAGGAACATCCGATGCCACGGCGGTGGGCAGGAAGCCAGGAAGGAGATACTGCAGAGGTCGGATTTGAGCATCCATGGCCAACTGCAGGAGGGTTCAGCACAAATTTATTAAGCCCAATACACATTCTCAACTCAATCAGTTTGGCATTGGCAAAGATGCATCATTAAAATTGAGCAATAGCAAGTGACCCTGGGCTCAATTTCATAATCACTCGTGCGACAACATTAGGATGGGATATTGGTACTTGCCAGAACGGGAGATCTGCGAGGCCGCACCTATTCCATCACAAACGCCGAAGCCTCCGTCATCTGGGAATCACCCCAATCCAGATTCCTCCTCCTCTCCCCTTGGCTTCCTCGCAGCCAGGTCTCCGGCCGCCGCCACCGTCTGCAAGAATGTCGGCTGGGTATCCGAGAAAGCGCTTTGCGAGGGCGCCATCTACACCCCGATGGTGTGGCGCCGCCGCTGCTCCTGTCTACTCGATGGGGAGAGGATAGGCTGGACGACCCTAGAGAAAGGCACGGGCGAGGCAAAGGAGTGAGCAGGGAGATGTGGGAGGGCGCTATATGCTCGACCACCGGAGGATGCCGTCGCCGGCGGCGAGGCGGGCCGCGGGTAGGGAGGCGATGGGGATGCGGATGGGGAAGGGTAAGGAGACTTTCTTCCCATGGGAGAAGATAAGGAGGGCGACCACCGGAGGATGCCGTCGACGGCGGCGAGGCGGGCCGCGGGTAGGGAGGCGATGGGGATGGGGATAGGGAAGGATAGGAAAAAATTTCCCATGGGAGAAGATAAGGAGGGCACGATGCGGAGAGGGAGAACTCCGCACGTCACCTGCACGCGCGTCATAGGCCCACAAGCACAGCCACAGCGCGAGCGGCAGATGTCCTCAAATCGCTGGCTCACGACCAAGCTTAAAGCTTGTAGTAATAAGTGAGTTAAAATGAAGTTTCACTGGCTAAACATGCAGAGAAAAGCAGACAACGGAAAGAACTGAAATCACAAAGTGAGAACATCACATTTTTCCTTAGCTATTTTGAGAGAATACTCCAATCACTTGCATAGCATAAAACTGGAACGTTCTAATGTCTTTTCAGCTAGAAAACGAAATTCATTCATTATTCAGCCGGTGCTGCTGCATTAGAATCCTAACCATGGAAGTCCACGAATGCTCCAAAGGTCCCTAAGTCTAACATCGGCATGTACTTCCAATAATATGCAATTAGCTGCTATCTTAGCAAAAGGAGTGCGGCATATAAATCATTTCTTAGAGTGCTCTAATAAGCAGGCCACATCTCACGTCTTAGCTACAGAAAGACACTTATTGATCTCCGTTGCATCCATGTTCCAAGATCTGATTCAGAATTCAGAAGAGAAAAATCAGAAGACGTTCGTACCTTAGGCTGATGGTGATGCTCACCACAAAAATCCTCTGATCTCTCCTACCCACCGATCCCTGTGAGGGACGTGGCCACGGGGATGTGTGCTCCTGTGAGAGAGAGGAGCTAAAAATCTGTCTGCGGTGGAGGGGAGGAGGCGGGGGTACGGTTGGTGGTGGGAGCTTCAGTGATCTGTGGATATGTCGGAGGCCACGGACCAGAGAGTGGTGGGAGAAAAGCCACGGCCGGAGCTCGACGGTGGACGGCAGTCGGCGGCAGGTGGTCGGCGGCAGGCGGCCGGCGGCTGGAAACCCTAATAATGCTTTGTAAGTCGGGACTCGGTAGAGGGGAGATAGACCGGAAGGACCGGAAGGTGTCCTTTTTTTGGCATTAGGAAGACTGCGATGGCCCACATTCCAGCGATATCGCGCAACGTAGATGTCCTCAGCGCAGCTGCTGGCAACCAAGCTAGTACATATTAGGTTTATGCCACTTCCTGCGTCCATGAATACTCTCCCGATGTCGTACCCTCATATTTGCGCTTTTAACACCAGTGGCGAGTGTCCCGGCCTGGGCACCTTCCTCGGGTGATCTATTCTGCTGAACCTGATTGGTTGATCTGACCACCGTAGGTACTCTGTGGTGGCTGGTGGCGATGATATTGCTAGGTTTACTTGACTGGATATGTTCTTTCGCTCTTTCTTCGACTTGGGCACCGGTTGAATCATTGCAGATATGTAAACTTTTGACTCTAGGTGCCTTGCTAGTCTTTGTACCTGATATCCTTGACATGCATTTTTCTCTCCTTGCCATCCTCCTTGGCTTGACCTCATGGCGTGCTTTGCAGCCTTAGGAAGGTTCTACAATCCTTCATCTGGTGATTTGAGACTCTCTTTCCATCGAGATACATGTAGTGGATTCTACAGGGTCCGTATAGCATGTCGTCAGCCGAAGGGCCGGAGTATCTTGGTTTCTCTATCCCTTGGTTGCCTCTCGTCTGAAACTTTCTATTTTCATAGCCTTCCTCTTCCTTTCCTTCATATCCCGCGGCTACCTAATTTTGCCTTGCGTGGCTATCTCTGCTGCGGTGTGATGTCTACCACTTCTGTTCTTGTAGACAGTGTTGGGCCTCCAAGTGCAGAGGTTTGTAGAACAGCAGCAAGTTTCCCTTAAGTGGATCACCCAAGGTTTATCGAACTCAGGGAGGAAGAGGTCAAAGCTATCCCTCTCAAGCAACTCTGCAATTACGATACAGAAAGTCTCTTGTGTCCCCAACACACCCAATACACTTGTCAGATGTATAGGAGCACTAGTTCGGCGAAGAGATAGTGAAATACAAGTAGTAGTGATGATTATAAGTAGTAAACACGATCTAAAATAAATATGGCAGCAAGCAAACATGTAACAAAACAGTAAGTAAACGGTGTGCAAAGCTTGGAAACAAGGCCTAGGGATCATACTTTCACTAGTGGACACACTCCCAACAAATATAACATAATTGAACCAATAGATACTATCATCAATATGCAACTCAAAATAGTTCTCCAATGGAAAACATACAATAAACATGCGTAGGGCTATGAAGCACTCCTCAAAGTCTGTATGTACCCAAACTAGATTGTCCCACACTATCATCGTGAATGCACTAGATGGTTCCAACAAACACAACATTCATAGAGACATTAACCAAAAAGATACACATGATGCACACACTAGTCACCTTTACACCATGATACGAGGTATCTTCGAAGAGTTCAATAATAAAGCATAGGAGTAGCATAATATCTAAATAATAACATCTACCAATTCAACTAGATACAAAGCTCACGATCACATAAAGATCACATCATGGGAGAGAGAGGTGAACCACATAGCTACCGGTAGAGCCCTCAGCCCCGGGGGTGAACTACTCCGGCCCTCCTCATCATAGGAGACCGCAAGTTTGATGGAGATGGCGGTGAGGTCAATAGAGATGGCGGAGATGGTGATGGAGACTGATGGAGATGGCTCTGGGGGCACTTCCCCATCCCAGCAGGGTGCCGGAACAGAGACTTCTGTCCCCCAAAATTCATTGGCGGCGGCGGTGGAGCTATGGAACTCTTTCTGGAAATTTGCCGATCCCTTTAGGGTTTTCCATCCCGAGGCTTTATATAGGCGAAGGGGCATTGTCAGGGGGCTGCCAGGGCACCCTTACACATAGGGGGCATGGCCAGGGGCTGGGCCATGCCCCCTCATTGTGAGGCTGGCCCATGGCCCCCATCCGCCTCTCTTTCGGTCCTCGTCCTTCCTCCGGGAAAAATAGGAGTTCTGGAACTTGTTTTGTCCAATTCTGAGAATATTTCCTATGTAGCTTTTCTGAAACACAAAAATAGCAGAAAACAGGGAACTGGCACTGTGGCATCTTATCAATAGGTTAGTTCCAGAAATCATATAAAAACGCCATAAAGTGTAACGAAACACAAGGCAAATGGTGTAAAAACAAGCATGGAGCATAAAAAATTATAGATATGTTTGAGATGTATCAGCATCTCCAAGCTCAACTCCTGCTCGTCCTCGAGTAGGTAAGTGATAACAAAAGAAATAATTTTTGAGGTGACATGCACCATCACAATCTTGATCATATAGGTAAAGTATTGAGTGCTGAGATCAAAGAACTTAAAACATGGGCATGAAAGACATAATCTTGATAATAGAAACTTAGAAACCATGTTATAACATTAAAAAGAACACGAATAAAAGATCATGAATAATGAAACAATGAAAGTCAAACGTGTGTTCAAATCATATGGAAAAACATACAAATGGTTTTCAGCTTGTTCATAATGAGAGAGAGCAAAACATAAATGCATAGGACACCTTCAAGTTTAAGATGGCGACTAGATACAAATAATTTAAGAACAAGTGAAACCAACAATATGAATCAATCAATGAAAACTTTGGGACAATGCACATTATACTCAGAATGACAACTATGCTCTCTTAATGGTGCAAAAAGATAGAAGGTGGTGACTCAACATAAAAGTAAAAGAAAGGCCCTTCACGGAGGGAAGCAGTGATTGCAAGTTTTATAACCTTCAAAAATTATGGTACTTACTAGCTTTGAGCTCTCATTGCCCCCATCATAAGCATCTTAAATGGTTAAAGTTAATGCGAGAACACTTATGCTGCATATGCTTGACAAATCATAAGTTGAAAACCTCATGACCCGTGAATACGAGTAACCAAACCTCATGCTACTTTACTTAGAGTCCCAAGCAAGCTCTTATCATTGTAAGTATACACGTATCATCGAGAACCGCCAAAGGGGTACCTCCGTGCCTGATGACATGGAACAAGCCCACATCAAAATGACAGGACAAGCAGACAATGAACACCTCGACATCTCTTTTATTTACCATTTGTATAGCTTTTTATTTTGAGATGCGTCGTCGAATGTCCACTATGGGCATGCTGCAAATTTCCACCCTGAATTATGCATGGCTTAGATTGGCGGCCCAGGCGTTTCTCTAACACATATACAAACTCCATGATCCCGCAAGATTCCCAATTCATTTCACATTGCGAGTATCCATAAACAAAAGATCACGATATCAATTCAAATAAGAAGTGCAATGTTGAAAGCTTGCCCCATGATGGCATGGATGGGCTAATTCACAGCTTACAACTTGCAAGCATAACAACTCAACATAAGAGACCACAATGTCAAAAAATTTTAAGAACGAGAAAAGTAAAGTGTGCCTTCCAGTTCGTGAGAGCTTTACTGACCAATTTTCGCATAACACTGGTGTAACATCCCAAGATTTTATCAAATTTTGGGGGAATTTTTTTACTTTTGTTTTGTGTGCATTGATTGAAATTTCAGAAGGATTTAAAACTTTTAAAGCCTATTTGAAAGATTTATTAGAAAACTATTTTAAAACCTTCTATTATTTTCTTAAAGAACCCCTTTGAGAAAAATATAGAATCAAAATATTATTTTCCCTTCTTTTAATCAAACATAGGCAAGCTACTTGCAAAGGATACCTCCTAAAATGATTCTTTTGTCTTAAAGGTTTGCATTGCAAAATGTGGTTTGAAAACAATTTGTAAATAATATTTTATAAAGTATTATTCTCCTTTTCAAAAGATTTATTCTCAAACCCTAATTCTATTTTTGTTATGCAAGCAAAGCCATTTGGCTTAATTAAGATCTTTTATTAAAAATATAGTTTTGATTCTGAAAACATGTTTTCTATTGGTTTAAAACCTTGCTGTGAATTTTACAAAATTTATGAAAGTGGTTTGAATTGATTTGAAGCATATTTGCAAAAGTTACAAAAGAAATAAGAAAACAAAAAAAGAAAAAGCAGAGAACAAAATAAAAATAGGAAGAGGGCCGAAGGGAACGGTTCGGCCCAGCAGAGAAAAGGAGCCCGCGGCCCATCTAACCATTTCCGAACCGGTACCTCCCTCTCTCCCTCACACCTCGCTGACACGCGGGCCCGCGTTGTCAGGTTCTTCTTCCCCGGAAATCCCTCTCATTCTCTCTCATTGGAAAAGGCCGGAGTAACTCCCCTCTTAATCTCTCATTAACCCTGCCCGTTTCGAGCGCCCGCCGTGCCTATAAGTAGCTCCATCTCTCCCCTCTCATCTCCCTTTGCTCCTTCGCAGAATCGCCGACGAGCCACAGAGAAATCGCTCGCCGGAGCTCCGCACGTCTGCGGGCATCACCGCACGAATTCTTCGCCACTGGTGAACCCCGCGCCTCCTATTCCCTACCCTCTCTCTTCTTTTCCTCTGGCGCCCTTCCCTGACTATTTTTCCCCGTTGCATCAACAGCGGAGCAAAGCAATCGACCACGGCCGAAGGTCACCTGCGCCAACGCCGAGTTCCAGCCGCCCATCCCCTCCTTCCCTGGACGCGATTGACGTCGTGGTTCTCGTATTCGAGCTCGCCTCAACGTTCTGCATGCCGTCCATCCATCCGCCAGCTTCGGGAGCCCCTGGAACGTCGCCGACGACCACCGTCTGGCCGCTGCCTCGCCGGAGCTGCTCGTCGAAACCCTAGGTGACGTGGCATCATCTCGTCCCTCCTCTCTCACTTAAATCCGACGGTCTCATTCTATTCTAATACCGAATCGGTATGGTGCAATCTGAGCCCTACGATCTAGATCTAACAGCCTCTGCCTGATGACTTAACCAAACCGGTATCCCCCAATGGGAAAGAGCCACATGGCCAGTTCTGTTTCAAATAGACTTTAAAATAGAGATTTGAATCAGATTTCAGCTAAAACTTTGAAAATTCATATCTTTCGATTCATAAGTCCAAAAATCACAAACAATATACCGTTGGAATCCTTAGGAGATGTAAAATCCAGTAGTGCAATAAAATCTTATATTTTATGGGTTCAATTTGAAACTATTTTCAAATTGGAATCAAACTCTCTGTTAGCATGATTAATTCATATCTTTTGTTCTGTTGTCGGGGGGATGACCCCCGGTAGGGTCAAGAGAGTAGAAAGATACAAGGGCTATGGTTAACTTATGCCGGGTTATCGAGGAAAGGGCCTGGCCGGAATATAAGAGCATCGGCCAGGCCGGCATATGTGTGTATCCCGGCTGATACTTGGATATGCCGGATTACCCTGAATACTAATATATGTGTGCCGGCATATACTTAGATATGCCGGCCTAACCATTTGGTGTGTTGTGCAGGAGCAGGGGAGGCCGGATTACCCGACCTTCGTAGGTCGTTGGTCCGGCATATAAGTCCGGGGTATGGCCAACGGTCATATCCGGAATATAAAGTTAGCTAGTGTGTCACATCCCTACAATCAAGGAAGAAAACATCCAAGCATGGTAACAGAGTATGGTGGCAGGGTGCACAGTGGTGGTCTACCTACCCTCACTGTGCACTAGTACAGGGCTTACCTCAGAGAGGTAAGGTCACAGTTCAAGAGGTACAAGGTACAGGGATATGAAGTCCCATCGAGAGCAATCAGGGAGGAAGTCAAGGAGCGTTGCCTTCGTCAGCAAGTCCTATTTGGAGTGTAGCCCGTGTCTTGTGGTCTCTTATGACCGTTGTATCCCTGGCTACCACTATATAAGGTGGCATAGGGAGCCCTGGTAAAGGGTTGGTCACTCTGTGTTCCTACACTTAGCAGTTCATCTTCCTTCTCTTGCAGAGAGCTTGGAAGCACCATTGTTGTGTACTACATCGATCCAAATATACATCCAGTAGAGCAGGAGTAGGGGTGTTATCTCCTTACGAGAGCCCCGAACCTGGGTAGATCTGTGTTCCTTTCTGTCGTGCTCTTTAGCTCGTTCCCCTCTCCCGAATCCTCCAGCATCTAGTTCGGCCCCCATTTAAGCCATCCTATGGCATATGTTGTTTCACCACGACGACATTTGGCGCCCACCGTGGGGCAGATCGATATGTTGGGCGGAGTGTTTATTCGGACGGGGTCTGTGATAGCAGCTTCCGGAGTGCGCGTGGTCTCTGGCCTCGTCCAGAGGCTAGGCTCGCTCAGTTTTGTCAGCGACAACGCCGGATGTCTCGGTGGCCGGCCGTTCCCCAGGGATGGCCGGATTATGTCTTTCGGTTCCCACGAGGTGTACGTGGGGACTGAGAGAGTGTGCAGGAAAGAGGTGCTGGTGGCGTCGGATCCTCCGTCGCATCGGCTGGCTCACGCTAGGCGTAGCGCTCGCTCAGTAGAGTCGGCCGAGGTAATGATGGCCGGCACATCCGTGCCGCCGGCAGAAGGTGCCGGCAAAGCAGCGGCAGCAGCAGGAGATACTCCCCCGGAGCCGCCGAAGGCCAAGAGGTCGGCACGTCCTCCGTTGGAGCGTGTCGAGAACATGGCCGGCGCTTCCGCTGTGCCGACAAGGGGTCAGGTGATTCTTCCCATCATCGATCGGCTTCTCGAGCCGGTGCGATCCGGCGATGATCCGGAGCAGACAAGGGAGGTCCTGGAGGGATCTCGCTAGGCCCTCATCGACGAGGCCCTGGCCATGCATCAGGAGCGCGAACGGTTTAACCGGCAACTCCGTGAGTATGAGGCAGCCCATGGTTTTACTCCTGTGGTAACCCGGCCTAGCCGGATAGAAGAGGTTAGAACTAGAGGCAGAGATCTTAATACTGAGCTAGGCAAAGATGCTAGGGCTAAGAGTCATACTGCAACTAGTACTGTGCCTAAGGTAATTTATAGCTCACCAGTGAAGAACCTTAGAGCAGCAGCCGAGGTAGCTAAGGACTTATCTAATTTGTCCGGTGAAGCACTGCGTGAGCAGCAAGCCCGGCTTAACCATCTTTTGTCTGAAGCTACTAAGCAGCAGGAGGCCTTTAAGAAGGCAAACCCAGGTGCCGGGGCATCCCAGTACATTGCGTCGGTAGGAGGTGCCGGCGCAAGGTCGAGGGGCGAGGCTTCGTCCCCGCATCCAAGCGCCCGGCGTGCCGGAAGTGTGACCTCTGGCCGCCGGGACAAGCAGATCCAAGTGTATGATCCGACAATCGCCGGAAAGCAGGCGGCGGTGCAGAAGAATGCCGGCCAAGCTGACAAATATGTCGGCCGCAAGAGTGCTGGCCAGAATGTGCCGGCCGGGCAAGGGGCAGCTTCGGCCGGAGGTGGCCGGA
This sequence comes from Dactylis glomerata, assembly GCA_007115705.1. NCBI lineage: Eukaryota > Viridiplantae > Streptophyta > Magnoliopsida > Poales > Poaceae > Dactylis > Dactylis glomerata. The sequence goes on from QXEO01001201.1 coordinate 102,087, forward strand.
GTATCAGTGCAGCCCGGCGCCAGCAGCAGGGCGCCGGAGGCACTGCGCAGCAGCAAGGTGCAGGTCAACCGGGACATCGAGAGGATGATGGGAATTCCGCCCTTGCCAGGGCGGGATATCAGCAGCAGTATCAGCAAGGCCGGCATAGTGAGCAACATCAGCCGGAGCAGCAGTAGGAAAAAGCGATTGCAGGCCCAATTGCATCTCGGCTGGGACCTCGGTCCTTGGCAGCAAGTGATGCGCGCTTCAAGCTGGACAGGATTCACCAATCAGAGTTGGTGGAGAGGCAAGGAGCTCCAGGTCCCATGTGTTTCGGACCACGGATTATGGGTGAGCCGGTACCTTACTATTTCCAGCTCGCGCGGGGCGCGAGGACATATAACGGCAGTACAAAGCCGGAAGATTGGTTGGAGGATTACTCCACCGCAGTAAACATTGCCGGAGGAAACCTCAGATGGGCGGTACGATATGTACCGCAAATGCTAGAAGGACCAGCCAGGATATGGCTGAATAATTTGCCGGCCGGAAGTATCAACGGCTGGGTTGATTTTGAAGAACAGTTTGTGTCAAACTTCACCAGCACATATAAGAGGCCGAATCGTCCTCAGCAACTGGCTAACTGCCGGCAGGGAGTGAATGAGACCGACCGAGACTACCTGACCAGGTGGTGCACATTGCGCAATTCCTGCGAAGGAGTTGTGGAGCAGCAGGCCATTATGTGGTTCGCACATGGGTGCCGGCACGGCACCATGTTGTGGCAAAAGCTGCAGAGGGAAATGCCGGCCACGTTGGCCGAGACAATCAAGATCGCGGATAGTTATGCTCTGGGAGACCCTATGCAGCCCACCCTTGATTCACAAGGACAGGGGCAGACTCAGGGGAACACCCACAGCGCCGGGAGACCAGGGCAGTTCTATCGCCCTGACAACCGGAACAAAAGGAGAGATGAAAGGCCGGATTACCGGTATGGAGCGGCACAAGTAGCAGCAGTGGAGGAAGAACAAGGGGGCGCCGGCAGTAGCCAGCGTCCGAGATATGAGGGCTATCAGCAGCCTCAGCAGCAACCACCGCAGCAGCAAGCGCAGCCCTTCCAAAAGAAGAATGTCTGGGTCAACAAGAATGCCGGCGGAGCCGCCGGACAAAAGAAGCAGTGGCCGAAGTATACAGTGGGTCTTGCCATGGACAAACCTTGTGTGTTTCACACATTCCAGCCGGGTAAACCGGCAAATCATTTGACAAGGAACTGTTCATGGCTGGACGACATATTGGCAGGTCGTGCAGGTCCCTGGGGACCCGCTAGACCATCTGTCCCGGCAGCTCCATCGCCGTTGACAGGTGTGAATACAGTCGCAGTCCCACCCAGGCCGGCTAATCCCGGTAATCAGAGCAACACCGGGAATGCCGGCGTAAATCAAATAGACCAGAGCTATAATCCGGAGTATAGTGCCGGAGGCCCAGGGGCGGGCCGAAATGAGTACAAGGAGTATGACCAGAGCTACATGGTCTTTGAGACCGAAAGAACAGACAAGCAGAGCTTGTACCGGCGGTGTTTGGAGGTAAACGCCGTTATGTCGGCCGTCCCGAAAATGATGCATTGGTCTGACCAGGTCATTGGCTGGGACAGGGCAGATCATCCCAGAATCATGCCAAACCCCGGCGGGTATGCTCTTGTGATGGATCCGACATTTGTCGGGCCGGCTAATAACGTGAGGTTCAGCAAGGTCCTCATTGACAATGGAAGCAGCATCAACATCATGTATCGGGATACAATGGAGAAGCTCGGAATCAAGGAGAATATGCTGGAGCCAAGCAAGACCACGTTCCACGGCATTGTGCCGGGACTTTCGTGTGCACCGATGGGCAAAATCCGGATGGATGTCATGTTTGGCAGCCGGGATAACTGCAGGGTGGAGAATCTCATGTTCGAGGTGGTTGATCTGGAAAGCCCCTACCATGCTTTGCTGGGAAGGCCGGCATTGGCAAAGTTCATGGCCTCTACGCATGTTGCGTACCTGAAGATGAAGATGCCGGGGCCCGGAGGGGCAATTACCATTGTTGGTGATTATAAGCGTTCGATGGCATGCGCCACAGCCGGGTCTAACCTGGCCGAGACTCTGATCATTGCAGAGGAAAGGAGGAGGCTCAAGCGAGCAGTGGAGATTGCTGAGACCGTCGTGGCCGGCAAATCCATGCCGGGCATGTCGAATCCCGGCGGTAGTGCTTCCTTTCAAGTGGGAAAGGAGGTCAAAAAGGTGCCTCTGGATGAAGCTTTCCCGGAGCGCCACGCCCTCGTTGGGGCAAGTTTGGATCCCAAATAGGAAAGCGAGCTCATCAGCTTCCTCCGTGAGAATCGGGATATCTTTGCATGGTTGCTACTTGGTGATGATGTGGAAGCAGACGTCCTTGTGCGTGGTGCTTGACCAGCCCGTTGGTGTAACAACTCAGAATTTGTAACCCAACTCTTATTACATAAAGAGTCAAAAATTGGACCCAAATAAAACTTTTTTCTTCATTATTGTATGCATACATGTATTCTCTTTAATTGTATTTCTATGATTTTATGTGTGTTCTTTTTGCTTGAGCATTGGTTAGATAATTCTAAGTGAACCAAGAGAAACAACTAAGAAAGATATTAGGAACCAAAAGAACCAAAAATAAAAATAGGTAAGAAAGAGATAAAGTTAATATGATCTAGAAACTGTTAATGACTACACCACTTTGAGCCCTTAGATTAAGAAATCTGCAGCTCACCTTCTTGTTTGGCCAACTAGTTGAGCTTAACCAAGTTATGGACTAACTCAACCAACAAAGATCTACCAAAATTTCAAACCAGAACCTCACTCAAACTTGAGCCAAAGTTTGAATCTGAAACAGAGACCATTCCAAATTTGAAATATAAATTTTTGCAAAACTCATTATTTCTCCAGAACAAAAATATGTCTGGGTACCTTATCCAATATGATGAGCACCCAAAGTGGCAAATTTGAAAAATTCGAATTTTGAATTCTTGTAAGCATTTCGTCGAACACTGGCAGCAGAAAATAAAATCAAACCAAACTTCACTGTGGTGCACTGTTCCAGCTCGCTGCAACCCTGTTGCCACGCCTCTGGACGGTGCCCTGGTCGAACCCAGTCCCCTCTGCCCCGACCCAAGCCCTGGAAGAAGGAGGAGAAGAGAAGCCAGCAACCCCGGACCCCCTCTTCTTCTTCCCAGTAGCCTGCACGTCGGCGACCACCCTGCCCTCGCCAGCGCCGACCCACAGGACCCCGCGGCCGAGACCAACCCCTTCCAGCACGCGAGTAACGCCGACGAGGCCAGTGTCGCCCGTGCACGCCGCCAGCATGTCCTGCGCCGGTCGTTCACTGGACGCGCTCGCCCCCGTCGCTCCGGCCTATAAAAGGCCCCGTCGATCAAACGCAGAGACTCACCCAGCCACCAGCTACCTCCCAGACATCGCCGCTTACTCCCTCGTGCCCTAGTTCGCCGTAGCCGACCTCGCCGGCGCAGTACTGGACGGGCGGAGCGCCGCCGCGTCCGACCACCTGGAGGCCAGCTTCTGCAGGGAATCGGAGGAGGAGGAGCACCGCAGCCGATCCCGAGCGTCGCCGTCGAGTTTCGCTTCCTCTACGCCACTCCCTCGCCGTCGAACGGTCTTCGCTGCTCGCAGGTGAGCTCCGCCCCTTTTCGTCGAGACGATGACCGGGAGCCGTTAGATCGCAATCCGACGGTAACTTACCGATTCGGGAAACGCTAAGTGAGCTGACAATGCGACCCCACCTGTCAGCGCCCTTTTATTTTTCCCAGCCGACGCGAAACGTTTTCTGGGCCAGGCCCGTTCGGGTTTCGTTCGGACTGGGCCCAGCTAGGAAGGTTTTGGTCCGATTCGTTTTTAATTTAATTCCCGCCTTTTCTTTTATCTCAAATGTGTTTCAAATGATATTTTTCAAACTTTAATTCCTAGAGTTTTATAAGTCCAAATTTAGCAAATAAATATTCGTTGGAAAGCTTAGAAAATACTCTATCCAATAGTACTGGTTAGATTTCCAAATCAGTTAAGAATAAAAATGGTTATGAATAGTGTGACCCTAGCTTGTTAATTAATGAAAGATTTCTAGAAAATTATTTAAGCCATCAAAAATCATAAAAATTAAAATGTGGACTTACTAATGACCCCCATTACTGTTAGTCAACACTAATCTACCCAAACCATATTAGTGTGACCATTTAGACCCTAACCCAAACCTATTTGTTAGCATAAAATGATAGAGCCCTAATGCACACTTAGAATTAATTGCCCTCTTTACAAATCCACTTAGTGAACCCATCCCACTTAAACTTGTCTTAGTAACCCCAAATCACCTCCACTGCTGCACAAGTGAACCACTTATGCTACTTAATAGAGTAACTAGCTTGCACACTTGAAGAAAAACTTAGAAGGAAAACTTACCATCCAACCCCATAGCAATGCAACCTAAATGCTTGGTTAGCAAACAAGAGTGTGTGCTTGGTGTGTTGTTGGTTTGGTGAAGTGATGGTGTGCTTTGTGTTTATTCGTTATTAGACGCTAGTGTTGCCGAGGAGGATATTGGAGGGGATTATTATTATCAAGAAGAAGAAGAAAACCCCGGACACTTTGCCAACCAAGGCAAGCCATCTTTTGATTCATACTCCCACTACCTAGTTTTAATATTGCATTCTACTTGTTTTAAGTAAATTGCATGATTGAATTGCTAGAGTAGAATGATAGAAGTAAATTGCATGATTGAATTGCTAGAGTAGAATGATAGAAGCATATTGATGTCTTGGTTATCAAGAGCATCAAGCTGAGTTTATCCAACCATAGTAGTAGTACTATCACTCAATGTAGTTGCTTAGTCGCTAATAAAAGTTGAGGCTATCTCTGGAGGAACCCCATTTGAAAGGTGGTGACTTGAAATTGAAACTTGAAATGGGAGATTGCTCCTACATGATGGCTTTATGAAGAAAATAATCTTGACTAAGAACTATGCAATGTATTTCTCAAATTGACAACGAGTGATGTACTATGGGAGCCAATTATACCGTACAACCACATTACCCCTATATGGGAAGGGGCTTAATCCGTAGCTTGTCTATCTTAGTATGGGAGGTCTTGTATTAAATCTTCATGGGAGGACTCCATGGGCGGATACTTCTTGACCAAGTGGATTCCACTAACCCGGTCTCCGGGATGGGCATAACTAGAGGCGCCGGAGCGGGAGTTCCGTATCCCGGGCTCTAGGGAAGGATCCTATACTAGGATGAGCAAGCGAAAGACTTTGTTTGATTATCTGAAAGCCGCATACCTTTGTGTATAGCGAACCGTGGATTTCTCCCGGCAGATGTATCGAATCTTGTGGGTAAAGTGTACCCCTCTGCAGAGGTTTGCAAACTATTCGAATAGCCGAGTCCTCGGTCATGGACGGTTGGCAATCTGTACTTGACTTTTGTCAAGACTAAAAAAATAACAAGGGTGACTTGGTGAATGACCTGATTTTGAATTGACATGACTTGACCTTGATCTTGACACATTGAAGTTCCTCTTTAGAATGAACTTAGAGAACTAAACCTCTTTTCTACAAATGAGCATTCTTGGGAAATAAAACTAGCTTTTGCAAATCAACTTAGTGCTTAGTCCACTATACCCAACCTTGCATATCTACTTCATCTTTTCATTTACAAGATGGTTTGCGAGTGCATCCAATGTACTCATGGCTGTGTCCCTGGCTATCAACTTGGCCAGACTATGGGGAGGAATACCAGGAGGAAGGGTATGAAGAAGAGTACCAGAACTAAGCTCGTCTCCGTGAGTCGCCAATTGCCTGTAGGGAGAAGGCATGGGCCGAAGACGTTAATTCCGCTGCTATATTGTGTTGTAATATGACTTGGTCTATATGACCATTATATTTGAATCATCGTATTGTAATGTCTATGGAACTGGTTACCCACTACGTTATGTATATCGCAACAATGATTCTGGGATTGCGGTGGAATACATAACGGGCACTTCGAATTTGTTATCAAATTTGAGGTCGTCACAAGTTGGTATCAGAGCCTAGGCTGACCATAGGAGACCTTAGTTAGAATGGGCGTTAAAACAAAACCTTGATAAAAGAAAGATACAAGAACGGTTGCAAAAATTGCTTAGTCTTTCCTCTCTAGTTGCAAAGTTTTATACATACTTCAGTTTTAGCTTACCTAAAATTTTGCACACTTGAGTTGATCACTAACTTGAACTAATTTAAAATTTTGTAGATGGCCCTGGTATTCACTGAGCAGTACCAGTTGGGCCAAGGTGGCAGCCTTTGTTTCGAGCGCGACCTCACCACTTTGACCTTGTTCCTGAACCGTTTGTACCCGGAGTTCAAGGGAGCCGTGCTCAATGAGCACCCAGATGGAGAGCTACGATGGCTCATCCGAGCTAGTTGCCGTGGCAAGAAGGGGATGTTGGGTTCTCCAAGGGTCAAGTTTGAGCTTGTGGAGAACACTTGGGCCGATGGTTTGGTCCGAGCGATGCAGGAGATGCACGCCCGCTTATGCGGACTGCACGTTGAGGAGGTTCAGGGAGGACGCTTCAAGGACTTTGCTCGGCGTGATGCGGATGGGCGCCCCGCAAACATGCCCGGGCAGAATGAGCCGAGTACCTACATTGACCACATGGACTTCTTGCTGTACTCCACTCAGCAGGAGGCCGACCGTGCCCGTACTAGGGCCAACCTCGAGCACGTTGCACTGGTGGAGGCAAGGAGCACTATCAGGACTCTTGCGAAGGAGCGCAAGAGCCTTCGTCGCCAGCGCGATGAGAAGGAACCGGACCTTGAGGAGTTGAAGGACAATGTGGCGGAGTTGACTGCGTACATTGAGAGTCTTGAGGATCACCTTGGTGAGGAGGAAGGCATTGATCTCCGCAAGGAGGATAATGCCCTCATTAGTGATGAGGATGACTTCATGGAGGACCTCGATGATCCGGAGAATGGTGGACACAATGGATTCATTGTGAGCGACGAGGAGGAAGACCCCGAGGAGCCCGCTGTTTAGATCCGAGATCCACGTGTTGTCTAGCTATGAGTTTCACTTTAGTGTTCACTTCGTGTAGGTGTGAGTTGTATCCCCCTCTCTAGTAGACGAGTCGCAATGGTTTGATGTAAACCATTTGTAATGTGTGAACTCGTATGTATGATATGTTTGATGAGTGATGAATGCAATTTGAATTTGGCCTCTAAGGCCTTAGTAAAACAAAATTGCATCATCCATGTACCTTTAAATCTTAGCAAATTAGCTTTTCCCTCTTGTCTTACGCACCTTATCTTCAGATGCCGCGAGCACCCCCACCCCCGAACCCAGAAATGGCCGAATTGCTAAGGTTGATCATGGAAGACCGGGAAGCAGCCCGAGCTGAGCGCCAAGCTAACTTGGCCACTCTTCAGCAGTTAACCCAGATGGCAACGAACCACAACAATGGCAATGGCAATGGTGAAGGAGAAAACCATGGCAATGGAGAGCACCGATCCAAGTTAAGGAGTTTCCAGAACACCAACCCTCCTATATTCACTAAGTCCGAAGAGCCCTTAGATGCCGATGATTGGCTTCGTACCATGGAGAACAACTTGGCAGTCGCCGAAGTTGGGGAGAATGAGAAGGTCTTGTATACCACCCACTATCTTGCTGGAGCGGCAAGAGCTTGGTGGGACAGTACCCGTGCAATGCAAGTCCCAGGGTATGTGATGCCGTGGGAGGAGTTCAAGAGCAAGTTTAGCAAAGCCCATGTTCCCAAGGGATTGGTAAAACGGATGAGAGATGAGTTCAGAAATCTGAAGCAAGGTTCTATGTCGGTGGTGGATTACCGTGACAAGTTCCTTACCTTGTCTAGGTATGCCCCAGATGACACCAACACCACTGAGAAGAAGCAAGAAAGGTTTCTGGATGGACTTCATGATGAGATGCAATGTGTCCTGGTGAGTATTCCCTTTGCCGACCTGGAGTCATTGGTTGACTCTGCCATTCAGATGGAAGGCAAACTCAAGCAAGCTACCGAGAACCGCAAGCGCCGTATGATGTATCAAGGCAACTCGAGCAACTCGCAGAAGCCAAGGGGAAATGCACCAATGGGTTTCACCCCTAGACCAATGAGGCCGTCTGCACCTGCTCCGCGTCCCAACTATCCTAACCGCCCCCCAGACAACAATTTCAACCGTGCACCCCCAAGACCTAGTGGCAACAACTTCAACACCAATACTCCAAGGCCAAATGGCGCCCCTGTGTTACCCAAGCCTGGTGACAAGTCTGGTGTTACCTGTTATGAGTGTGGACAAAAAGGGCACTACTCCAATGAGTGCCCCAAGAAGCTGAATGATGCATCCAAGACTACTGCCCCTGCTCAGCAACAGCGTCGTGTGGGAAATGGCAAGAACTATCCACCAAGGAACCAGCCTCACTCTCGAGGCCGTCTGAATCACATGAATGTTGAAGAGGCTCAGGAAGCAACCGACGTGGTGCTTGGTATGTTCCCTGTTAACTCAGTTCTTGCAAGAGTTCTGTTTGATTCTGGAGCTTCACACTCATTTGTTACCCAATTATTCGTTGATAAAAGTGGACTTCAACCCACACCCTTGAAAGATGTCATGTCTGTGCAAATTCCTGGGTCAGTAACCAAAGCCAGTTGTACCTGTTTGGCAGTGCCCATAGAAATCCATGGGATAGCCTTCTTAGCCGATTTGATAGTGTTGGGAACCAAAGGTTTGGAAGTAGTTCTTGGTATGAATTGGATGTCTTTACATCAAGGAGTGATAGATTGTGCCAAGAAGACCATCACCATGAAGAGTAGCAATGGAATCATAGTCAAGCATGTGTCCGTAAAACCACCCCAAACCACCAGATGTCATAAGAGTATCTCAGGACCGACTTTGGAGCAAGTCCCCATCGTCTGTGAATACCCGGATGTCTTTCCCGATGAGTTACCCGGAATGCCACCGGATCGGGATATTGAGTTTATCATTGAGCTTATCCCCGGAACTGGATCAATAGCCCAACGACCCTATCGTATGAACCCAGCTGAATTAGTTGAGTTGAAGAAGCAATTGGATGACCTCTTGAGCAAAGGATTAATTCAACCAAGTTCTTCTGCTTGGAGATCACCCGTTCTGTTTGTGGATAAAAGTGACGGTTCTAGCCGACTGTGCACTGATTATCGCAAGCTTAACGATGTGACCATCAAGAACAAGTATCCTCTCCCGAAGATTGAAGATCTGTTTGACCAATTGACTGGAGCAAGAGTATTCTCGAAGATAGATCTTAGAACCGGATACCACCAACTGAAGATCCGTGCAACGGATATCCCCAAAACAGCCTTCACTACCCGATACGGATTGTATGAGTACACCGTAATGTCCTTTGGATTGACCAATGCCCCTGCTTATTTCATGAATCTCATGAATAAGGTTTTTATGGAGTTCCTGGATAAGTTTGTTGTTGTCTTCATTGACGACATTCTTATCTACTCCAAATCCGAAGAAGAGCATGCAACCCATTTGAGATTAATTTTAGAAACCCTAAGAGAGCATCAGCTATATGCTAAGTTCAGCAAATGTGAGTTCTGGTTGAAGGAGGTTGGATTCTTAGGCCATGTGCTGTCAGCAGGAGGAATATCGGTAGATCCCAAGAAGATCAAATCAGTCCTGGAATGGGAAGCCCCTACCACTCAAACGGAAGTTAGAGGTTTCCTCGGATTAGCGGGATATTACCGCAAGTTTGTCAAAGGATTTTCTAGTATTGCCCGTCCGATGACCCAATTATTGAAGAAGGACAAGAAGTTTGAATGGACCCCTAAGTGTGAAGAGAGTTTTCAAGAGCTCAAGAAGCGATTGGTGACCGCCCCTGTCCTAACCATGCCCGATATCACCAAGAATTTTGATGTCTATTGCGACGCTTCCAAACTTGGACTTGGTTGCGTACTGATGCAAGAAGGAAAGGTCATAGCTTACCTCTCTAGGCAGCTTAAACCTCATGAAGAAAATTATCCAACCCATGATCTAGAGTTAGCAGCCGTGGTTCTAGCTTTGAAGACTTGGAGGCATTATTTGATGGGCAACCGTTGTGAGATCTACTCCGACCACAAGAGTTTGAAGTATATTTTTACCCAGAAGGAGTTGAACATGAGGCAAAGGAGATGGATAGAGTTGATCAAGGATTATGATCTGGAAATTCACTATCACCCCGGTAAGGCCAATGTAGTGGCCGATGCGTTGAGTAGAAAGCCGTGTTCGTTGAATATGAGGATCAAGGAAGAGCAACCTATGTTGCACCAAGAGTTTGAAAGATTTGGATTGGAACTAGTCAGTCACAGATTTTTCACCAACCTTGAGTTTCAACCCACCTTGATGAGCCAAATCAAAGAAGCCCAGAAGGGAAATGAGAGTATTGAAGGAACCAAGCGCAGAATTAGTTCCGGCAAGGTGCCAGGATTTGAAGAAGATGATCAAGGAGTTCTTTGGTACAAAGGCCGTATTTGTGTGCCCGCTGACTCAGAATTGAAGGAAGTAATTATGAAGGAAGCCCATGAGACACCTTACTCCATCCACCCCGGTGGGACTAAGATGTACCAAGATTTGAAGGAACAATTTTGGTGGCATGGAATGAAGCGCGAGATTGCATCGTTTATATCCAAGTGTGATATCTGTCAAAGAGTCAAGGCTGAACATCAACGTCCTGCTGGTTTGCTGCAACCTTTGCAAGTTCCGGAATGGAAGTGGGAATCTGTTGGAATGGATTTCATCACTGGATTTCCAAAGTCTAGCCGTGGCCATGACTCTATTTGGGTCATTGTGGATAGATTAACCAAAGTAGCCCACTTTATTCCTGTCAAGACCACTTACAACTCGAGACAGCTAGCAGATCTGTATTTAGCCAGAATTGTCAGTTTGCATGGAGTCCCAAAAACCATAGTTTCTGATCGAGGAACCCAATTCACCTCGAGATTTTGGAAAAGCTTACATCAAGCTTTGGGAACCAAGTTAGCCTTCAGCACAGCTTACCACCCTCAGACTGATGGACAGACTGAAAGAGTAAATCAAATCCTTGAAGATATGTTGAGAGCCTGTGTTCTAGCTTATGGAGCTAAGTGGGAAGATTGTCTGCCTTTCGCGGAGTTTTCCTACAACAACAGCTATCAAGCCAGTTTGCAAATGGCCCCATTTGAAGCTTTGTATGGAAGAAAGTGCCGTACCCCTTTGAATTGGTCTGAAACCGGAGACAGCCAGATTTTTGGACCAGATATGCTGCAAGAAGCCGAGGAGAAAGTTCGCATAATTCGTGAATATCTCAAGGCAGCCCAATCAAGACAAAAGAGTTATGCCGACAAGAGACGTCGAGAATTGACCTTCCAGATTGGAGATTTTGTTTATCTTAGAGTATCACCTCTCAAGGGAATGCAAAGATTCCAAGTAAAAGGAAAGCTTGCCCCAAGATATATTGGACCTTTCAAGATACTAGACCGCAGAGGAGAAGTGTCTTATCAGTTGGAAATGCCCCCTGAATTGTCTGAAGTACACGATGTCTTTCACGTGTCGTTACTTCGGAAATGTCTTGAAGTTCCGGAGAAGCCCGAAGTCTTCAAGAATATTGATCACCGGTCTGTGGACATCAACAAGGACTTGACCTATCGTGAAATGCCTATCCGAATCCTCGAGGAAGCTTATCGAACCACTCGAACCCGAAGCATCAAATTTCTGAAAGTTCAGTGGAGTAATCACACCGAAGAGGAAGCCACTTGGGAACGAGAAGATTACCTTCAGAAAGAGTTTCCCAATCTTTTCAGTTCTTAATTAGTGAATCTCGGGGACGAGATTCTTTCTAAGGGGGGAAGATTGTAACAACTCAGAATTTGTAACCCAACTCTTATTACATAAAGAGTCAAAAATTGGACCCAAATAAAACTTTTTTCTTCATTATTGTATGCATACATGTATTCTCTTTAATTGTATTTCTATGATTTTATGTGTGTTCTTTTTGCTTGAGCATTGGTTAGATAATTCTAAGTGAACCAAGAGAAACAACTAAGAAAGATATTAGGAACCAAAAGAACCAAAAATAAAAATAGGTAAGAAAGAGATAAAGTTAATATGATCTAGAAACTGTTAATGACTACACCACTTTGAGCCCTTAGATTAAGAAATCTGCAGCTCACCTTCTTGTTTGGCCAACTAGTTGAGCTTAACCAAGTTATGGACTAACTCAACCAACAAAGATCTACCAAAATTTCAAACCAGAACCTCACTCAAACTTGAGCCAAAGTTTGAATCTGAAACAGAGACCATTCCAAATTTGAAATATAAATTTTTGCAAAACTCATTATTTCTCCAGAACAAAAATATGTCTGGGTACCTTATCCAATATGATGAGCACCCAAAGTGGCAAATTTGAAAAATTCGAATTTTGAATTCTTGTAAGCATTTCGTCGAACACTGGCAGCAGAAAATAAAATCAAACCAAACTTCACTGTGGTGCACTGTTCCAGCTCGCTGCAACCCTGTTGCCACGCCTCTGGACGGTGCCCTGGTCGAACCCAGTCCCCTCTGCCCCGACCCAAGCCCTGGAAGAAGGAGGAGAAGAGAAGCCAGCAACCCCGGACCCCCTCTTCTTCTTCCCAGTAGCCTGCACGTCGGCGACCACCCTGCCCTCGCCAGCGCCGACCCACAGGACCCCGCGGCCGAGACCAACCCCTTCCAGCACGCGAGTAACGCCGACGAGGCCAGTGTCGCCCGTGCACGCCGCCAGCATGTCCTGCGCCGGTCGTTCACTGGACGCGCTCGCCCCCGTCGCTCCGGCCTATAAAAGGCCCCGTCGATCAAACGCAGAGACTCACCCAGCCACCAGCTACCTCCCAGACATCGCCGCTTACTCCCTCGTGCCCTAGTTCGCCGTAGCCGACCTCGCCGGCGCAGTACTGGACGGGCGGAGCGCCGCCGCGTCCGACCACCTGGAGGCCAGCTTCTGCAGGGAATCGGAGGAGGAGGAGCACCGCAGCCGATCCCGAGCGTCGCCGTCGAGTTTCGCTTCCTCTACGCCACTCCCTCGCCGTCGAACGGTCTTCGCTGCTCGCAGGTGAGCTCCGCCCCTTTTCGTCGAGACGATGACCGGGAGCCGTTAGATCGCAATCCGACGGTAACTTACCGATTCGGGAAACGCTAAGTGAGCTGACAATGCGACCCCACCTGTCAGCGCCCTTTTATTTTTCCCAGCCGACGCGAAACGTTTTCTGGGCCAGGCCCGTTCGGGTTTCGTTCGGACTGGGCCCAGCTAGGAAGGTTTTGGTCCGATTCGTTTTTAATTTAATTCCCGCCTTTTCTTTTATCTCAAATGTGTTTCAAATGATATTTTTCAAACTTTAATTCCTAGAGTTTTATAAGTCCAAATTTAGCAAATAAATATTCGTTGGAAAGCTTAGAAAATACTCTATCCAATAGTACTGGTTAGATTTCCAAATCAGTTAAGAATAAAAATGGTTATGAATAGTGTGACCCTAGCTTGTTAATTAATGAAAGATTTCTAGAAAATTATTTAAGCCATCAAAAATCATAAAAATTAAAATGTGGACTTACTAATGACCCCCATTACTGTTAGTCAACACTAATCTACCCAAACCATATTAGTGTGACCATTTAGACCCTAACCCAAACCTATTTGTTAGCATAAAATGATAGAGCCCTAATGCACACTTAGAATTAATTGCCCTCTTTACAAATCCACTTAGTGAACCCATCCCACTTAAACTTGTCTTAGTAACCCCAAATCACCTCCACTGCTGCACAAGTGAACCACTTATGCTACTTAATAGAGTAACTAGCTTGCACACTTGAAGAAAAACTTAGAAGGAAAACTTACCATCCAACCCCATAGCAATGCAACCTAAATGCTTGGTTAGCAAACAAGAGTGTGTGCTTGGTGTGTTGTTGGTTTGGTGAAGTGATGGTGTGCTTTGTGTTTATTCGTTATTAGACGCTAGTGTTGCCGAGGAGGATATTGGAGGGGATTATTATTATCAAGAAGAAGAAGAAAACCCCGGACACTTTGCCAACCAAGGCAAGCCATCTTTTGATTCATACTCCCACTACCTAGTTTTAATATTGCATTCTACTTGTTTTAAGTAAATTGCATGATTGAATTGCTAGAGTAGAATGATAGAAGTAAATTGCATGATTGAATTGCTAGAGTAGAATGATAGAAGCATATTGATGTCTTGGTTATCAAGAGCATCAAGCTGAGTTTATCCAACCATAGTAGTAGTACTATCACTCAATGTAGTTGCTTAGTCGCTAATAAAAGTTGAGGCTATCTCTGGAGGAACCCCATTTGAAAGGTGGTGACTTGAAATTGAAACTTGAAATGGGAGATTGCTCCTACATGATGGCTTTATGAAGAAAATAATCTTGACTAAGAACTATGCAATGTATTTCTCAAATTGACAACGAGTGATGTACTATGGGAGCCAATTATACCGTACAACCACATTACCCCTATATGGGAAGGGGCTTAATCCGTAGCTTGTCTATCTTAGTATGGGAGGTCTTGTATTAAATCTTCATGGGAGGACTCCATGGGCGGATACTTCTTGACCAAGTGGATTCCACTAACCCGGTCTCCGGGATGGGCATAACTAGAGGCGCCGGAGCGGGAGTTCCGTATCCCGGGCTCTAGGGAAGGATCCTATACTAGGATGAGCAAGCGAAAGACTTTGTTTGATTATCTGAAAGCCGCATACCTTTGTGTATAGCGAACCGTGGATTTCTCCCGGCAGATGTATCGAATCTTGTGGGTAAAGTGTACCCCTCTGCAGAGGTTTGCAAACTATTCGAATAGCCGAGTCCTCGGTCATGGACGGTTGGCAATCTGTACTTGACTTTTGTCAAGACTAAAAAAATAACAAGGGTGACTTGGTGAATGACCTGATTTTGAATTGACATGACTTGACCTTGATCTTGACACATTGAAGTTCCTCTTTAGAATGAACTTAGAGAACTAAACCTCTTTTCTACAAATGAGCATTCTTGGGAAATAAAACTAGCTTTTGCAAATCAACTTAGTGCTTAGTCCACTATACCCAACCTTGCATATCTACTTCATCTTTTCATTTACAAGATGGTTTGCGAGTGCATCCAATGTACTCATGGCTGTGTCCCTGGCTATCAACTTGGCCAGACTATGGGGAGGAATACCAGGAGGAAGGGTATGAAGAAGAGTACCAGAACTAAGCTCGTCTCCGTGAGTCGCCAATTGCCTGTAGGGAGAAGGCATGGGCCGAAGACGTTAATTCCGCTGCTATATTGTGTTGTAATATGACTTGGTCTATATGACCATTATATTTGAATCATCGTATTGTAATGTCTATGGAACTGGTTACCCACTACGTTATGTATATCGCAACAATGATTCTGGGATTGCGGTGGAATACATAACGGGCACTTCGAATTTGTTATCAAATTTGAGGTCGTCACAGTTGGGAACCCCAAGAGGAAGGTATGATGAGTGTAGCGGCTAGTTTTCCCTCAATTAAGAAACCAAGGTTTATCGTTCAGGAGAAGGGAGACGGTGACGACTGAAGGTGATGCGCACTGGCTTAGTAACACTCCAACAAGGGCGCCGTTAACGATACTTGTTGACTCGTCTTCAGCCAGCAGCAACGCGGAACCTGCACACACACAGACAAATACTTTGTTCCCAACTTGCGATGAGGTTGTCAATCTCACCGGTTCGCTTGAAACAAAGGTTATGAGTGTATCGAGTGGAAAACAATAGTAAAATGCTAGTAAAGTAAACAGTGCGGGAATAGTAAACAGGTGATTGCAATATGATTAAAATAGGACCGGGGTCCACAGTTCACTAGTGGTGTCTCTCCATAGATAAAATAACATGCTGGGTAAACAAATTACAGTTGGGCAATTGATAGAATAGAGCTAACGTGATATGTCAAGAAGATCACTATGAGATTCACTCTGGGCATTACAACAAAATACATAGACCGCCATCCAACTGCATCTATGACTAATAATCCACCCCCGGGGATATCATCCGAACACCCTAGAAGTATTAAGTTGCGAACAACAGATAATTGCATTAAGCAAAGTGTGTAATGTAAACAAAGCATATGCCCTCGAGCATATGAATGTTGTTTTCTCCCTAGTAGCAACAGCACATCTACCACCTTAGAGGTTTCTGTCACTCCCCCAGGTGAAATAGAGGCATGAACCCACTATCGAGCATAAATACCCCCTCTTGGAGTCACTAGCAACTACTCGGCCAAGATAGCTACTAACAACGGAGAGCATGCAAGATCATAAACATCATAGAGATAACATAAGATAAAATTCAGTACAGCAACTTAATCATAAACACCAATATTCATCGGATCCCAACAAACCAACATCATAGTATTACATAACGGTGATCTCAATCATGTAGGGCAGCTCATGAGATCTAAACATGAAGCACATGGTGGAGAAGACAACCATCTAGCTACTGCTATGGACCCATAGTCCAAGGTAGACTACTCACTCATCGCTCCGGAGGCAATCATGGCGATGAAGGAGACCTCCGGTGGTGATTCCCCTCTCCGGCAGGGTGCCGGGAAGAGCTTCTAGACCCTCCCGATCTTCGGGTCGACGGCGGCGGCGGATCACGATGTATTCTGGAAAACTGATCGGGCCTTAGGTTTTTCTCGTCAGGGGGTATATGTAGGCGAAGGGGGGCTGTCAGAGGGTGGACCACGTGGCCTCACAAGGGGGTGGCGCGGCCAGGGGCTAGGCCGCGCCGCCCCTGTGTGTGGGGGCCTCGTGGCCCCCCTCCATCAGGTCTTCGGATGTTTGGGAGCTCCCCGGTGAAATATGACTTCTGGAACTTGTTTCGTCCAATTCCGAGAATATTTCCTGTGTATCACTTCTGAAACCAAAAACAGCAGAAAACAGGGAACTGGCACTGTGGCACTTCGTTAATAGGTTAGTTCCGGAAAGCGTATAAAAATGCCACTAAGTGTAACGAAACAGTAGGCAAATGGTGTAAAACAAAGCATGGAGCATCAAAAATTATAGATACGTTTGAGACGTATCAAGCATCCCCAAGCTTAACTCCTGCTCGTCCTCGAGTAGGTAAGTGATAACAAAAGAATAATTTTTGAGGTGACATGCACCTACACAATCTTGATCATATATGTAAGCATTGATGAGCTGGGATCAATAGAACTTAAAACATGGGCATGAAGATATAATCATGACAATAAGAACTTAGCAACCATGTTGTAAACATGCAAATGAACACAAACAAAAGATCATGGTAATGAAACAATGAAAGTCAAACGTGTGTTCGAATCATAAGGAAAAACATACAAGTGGTTTTTAGCTTGTCCTTCAAAGAGAGCAAAACATAAATGCATAGGACACCTCAAAGTTTAAGAGGGCGACTAGATACAAATAATTTAAGAACAAGTGAAACCAACAATATGAGTCAATCAATGAACCTTGGGACAATGCATATCACACTAAGAATGACAACTATGCTCTCTTAATGGTGCATAAAGAAAGAAGGTGGTGACTCAGCATAAAAGTAAAAGATAGGCCCTTCGCAGAGGGAACCAGTGATTGCAAGTTTTATAACCTTCAAAAATTATGGTACTTACCGGCTTTGAGCTCTCATTGCCCCCATCATAAGCATCTTGAATGGTTAAAGTTAATGCGAGAACAATTATGATGCATATGCTTGACAAATCATAAGTTGAAAACCTCGTGTCCCGTGAATACGAGTACCCAAACTATGCTAGTTTACTTAGAGTCCCAAGCAAGGCTCTTGTCATTGTAAATATATGCATATCATTGAGAACCGCCAATGGGGTACCTCCGTGCCCGATGACATGGAACAAGCCCACACCAAAATGACAGGACAAGCAGACAATGAACACCTCGGCATCACTTTTATTTGCTATATTGTTTAGCTTTTTATTGTGAGATGCGTCGTCAAATGTTCACCATGGGTATGCTGCAAATTTCCACCATGAATTATGCATGGCTTAGATTGGCGGCCCGGCGTTTCCCTAACACATATAAAAACTCCATGATCCTCACAAGATTCCCAATTCATTTCACACAGCGGGCATCCATAAACAAAAGATCACAATATCAACTCAAATAGGAAGTGCAATGTTGAAAGCTTGCCCCATGACGGCATGGCTGGGCTAGAATCCAACTTACAACTTGCAAGCATAACAACTCAGCATAAAAGACCACAATGTCAAATTTTTAGAACAGGAAAAAGTAAAGTGTGCCTTCCGGTTCGTGAGAGCTTTACTGACCGAATTTCGCATAACACTGGTAAGAGTTTAATTTGAAGAGAATACAAAAGCAAGTCAAATTTACTTGGAATAGCAAATTGCTAGTAGGTATGTATGGTGGACACAATGGAAAACTTGGCTTTTAGGAGTTGGATGCACGAGTAGAGCTCATACTCAGTACAAGGCGAGGGCTAGCAAAAGACTGGGAGCGACCGACTAAGAGAGCAATAATGGCCATAATCATGCAAAGCGACAAAGCGACATTAAAAGAAGCATACGATGGCATCAAAAGTCAAAAACTAAATGATCATGAAGGCTATAGGCGACTTTGGAAGAGTCTAACATGTGTGAGCATGCGCCAAGTCAACCCAAATAAAGCATCAAGGAGAAAACCAAAATAATGCTTCCATACAATAAAAACAACGCATGATTTTTTCAAAGGCTCATTAAGCAATCTCAGTTATTTGAGACAAGTCATGCTACAGCAAAACCACTAAGCATACTATCAAAAAGACATCTAGCATGACATGAAAAAGCCTAAGCCGCAGTCTACACAAGCTCCTTCTTGTACCACTATTTTGCACAAAGCTTTTTCTCTTTTCCAACACCATTTGAAATTTTTAAAGACACCTCTTTTGATGAAAACCAATAAAGACCAGAGGCAAAAATACACCTTGATGAAAAGATATGACAAGATCTGAACGCAAATCAAGGCGAAAACGAAAACCAAAAGCAGTAGCAGAAAAACTAGAATGCTCGATGAACGATAAGAGTGAAAACTAGAGCATTCTTTGCAAATGAAAACGAGTATATCTCCTCCAAAGGGAATTTGTTGGGGTCCAACCATTTATTGCAGCAAACAAACTAACTAAACAAACTAAGAAAACTAAAACAACTGACGCTCCAAGAAAAACACATAGTGCATGAAGCAATAAAAATATAGTGTTTTGAAAGGTGACCTGATTTTTGCCGATGAAGAAGGGGTGCCTCAGGGGCATCCCCAAGCTTTGACGCTTGTACTTCTTGGATATTTCTTGGGGTGCTGGGCATCCCCAAGCTTGAGCTTTTGTCCATTCTTCAACTCATCTCATCATTCTCCAATCCCTACACTTTAAAACTTCCTTCATACAAAACTAAACACAATTCTATTAGCAACATTAGTGCAAGCATAAAATATATTCAACCTCTTTTAGCTTCAGGTTTCAACCCAAAACCACCACATATAAAGTATATACTACTGTAGCAACTTCCACAAGAGTTCCATGATCAAAAAGAACTCAAAAGAAAGCGATAAAGTGGCAAAAACAAATATTGGCAGAAATCTGTCAAAACTGGACAGCTGATAATGGACGAATTTTTGAGGGATTTTCTGTTGCTCAAATCAAAAAGTGTTCAGCTAACGAAAGTTTGGATATAACCTGGGGCATAAGCACAAGAAATTTCAGGTCCAAAAGATAAACAGTGATTTTATACGAATTTTTACGGTGCAGCACCGAAAACAGTTTCAGGACAGCAATAACCCCAAATCTTTACCTCACTCAAATTAGAGGCTTCTCTTGGCACAAAAACGAAATAAACAAGATAAAGAGCGGTCATTACAGTAGTAATGACTTCTGAGACTCAAATAAAAGAAAAAGTACTGAAAGGTAAACATTGGGTTATCTCCCAAGAGTGCTTTTCTTTAACGCCTTTGAGCTAGGCGCAGAAAAGTGCGAATCAAGTAATATCAAGCGATGAAGCACTAGGATCAGAGCGTGCCTTACCTCTCCCTTTCTTACCTTTGCTCTTGACTTTAGGAAAGACATGGTTATTGCAAGGTGGAGTGGTAAATGTTATATTGCCTTTTCCCACATCGATAACGGCGCCAATGAGCTTCAGAATGGATCTTCCAAGTGTGATTTGTCCTTTTCCTACACATTCAATAACAAGATAATCAGTAGATATCATTCTTCCTAGGATTTTTGTGAAGACTCCTTCAGCTATTCCGAGGGGAGATATGGTGGCATTGTTAGTGAGAAAAATTTCTTCTCCTCCCTCAGAAAGCTTCCAAAGGCTTAAAGATTCATAAACATCCTTTGGCATGAGACAAAACTCGGACATAATATCACAACGAGCATGAAAAGTTTCACCACTAATGGTGATTTTTATTGTAGGATACCAACTCGAAGGCTCAGAATTTATAGGCACATAATCAAAATGCTGACGCAAAGTATTGTAGCAAGAATTCAAACTAGCAGTGTGAGTCTCAAGAGTATTAAGTCTATTTAGAATGCTCACAAGAGAAGAATCAAAATAGGTTGGCATGCTATAAATTGTAATCAACTTTCTTATAATATTGAAGGCGTGATCTCCATCACAATGAAGGAAATCTCCTTCTGCAGTAGCATCCAAAGCATATCTATAACGAAGAGAAAGTCCAAAGTAGAAACTACTAAGAAGCAAACTCAAAGCCATTTTAGGTTCAGTTTTTCCATGCCATTCATAAATTCTAGACCAAGCTTCTTTAAAGCTTTCCTCATCTTTCTGCTTAAAAGTAAAGATCATGTCCGCAGGGGACATAGTAGTAGCAACTAAACTAGACATGATAAACTAAAGTAAAGAAATAACAACTACCAAGGATTCTAATTTTTTTGGGTTTTTGATATAAAGCAATGCAGGTAAAATAAAATAAAGTAAAGCAAACAAATAACAAAGCAAAGAATGTGTGTGCGAAGAACTCCCCTCGCAGAAGTCTTCTCTTCCTTCCCCGGCAACGGCGCCAGAAAATCAGCTGCTACTTGGTGATGATGTGGAAGCAGACGTCCTTGTGCGTGGTGCTTGACCAGCCCGTTGGGAACCCCAAGAGGAAGGTATGATGAGTGTAGCGGCTAGTTTTCCCTCAATTAAGAAACCAAGGTTTATCGTTCAGGAGAAGGGAGACGGTGACGACTGAAGGTGATGCGCACTGGCTTAGTAACACTCCAACAAGGGCGCCGTTAACGATACTTGTTGACTCGTCTTCAGCCAGCAGCAACGCGGAACCTGCACACACACAGACAAATACTTTGTTCCCAACTTGCGATGAGGTTGTCAATCTCACCGGTTCGCTTGAAACAAAGGTTATGAGTGTATCGAGTGGAAAACAGTAGTAAAATGCTAGTAAAGTAAATAGTGCGGGAATAGTAAACAGGTGATTGCAATATGATTAAAATAGGACCGGGGTCCACAGTTCACTAGTGGTGTCTCTCCATAGATAAAATAACATGCTGGGTAAACAAATTACAGTTGGGCAATTGATAGAATAGAGCTAACGTGATATGTCAAGAAGATCACTATGAGATTCACTCTAGGCATTACAACAAAATACATAGACCGCCATCCAACTGCATCTATGACTAATAATCCACCCCCGGGGATATCATCCGAACACCCTAGAAGTATTAAGTTGCGAACAACAGATAATTGCATTAAGCAAAGTGTGTAATGTAAACAAAGCATATGCCCTCGAGCATATGAATGTTGTTTTCTCCCTAGTAGCAACAGCACATCTACCACCTTAGAGGTTTCTGTCACTCCCCCAGGTGAAATAGAGGCATGAACCCACTATCGAGCATAAATACCCCCTCTTGGAGTCACTAGCAACTACTCGGCCAAGATAGCTACTAACAACGGAGAGCATGCAAGATCATAAACATCATAGAGATAACATAAGATAAAATTCAGTACAGCAACTTAATCATAAACACCAATATTCATCGGATCCCAACAAACCAACATCATAGTATTACATAACGGTGATCTCAATCATGTAGGGCAGCTCATGAGATCTAAACATGAAGCACATGGTGGAGAAGACAACCATCTAGCTACTGCTATGGACCCATAGTCCAAGGTAGACTACTCACTCATCGCTCCGGAGGCAATCATGGCGATGAAGGAGACCTCCGGTGGCGATTCCCCTCTCCGGCAGGGTGCCGGGAAGAGCTTCTGGACCCTCCCGATCTTCGGGTCGACGGCGGTGGCGGATCGCGATGTATTCTGGAAAACTGATCGGGCCTTAGGTTTTTCTCGTCAGGGGGTATATGTAGGCGAAGGGGGGCTGTCAGAGGGTGGACCACGTGGCCTCACAAGGGGGTGGCGCGGCCAGGGGCTAGGCCGCGCCGCCCCTGTGTGTGGGGGCCTCGTGGCCCCCCTCCGTCAGGTCTTCGGATGTTTGGGAGCTCCCCGGTGAAATATGACTTCTGGAACTTGTTTCGTCCAATTCCGAGAATATTTCCTGTGTATCACTTCTGAAACCAAAAACAGCAGAAAACAGGGAACTGGCACTGTGGCACTTCGTTAATAGGTTAGTTCCGGAAAGCGTATAAAAATGCCACTAAGTGTAACGAAACAGTAGGCAAATGGTGTAAAACAAAGCATGGAGCATCAAAAATTATAGATACGTTTGAGACGTATCAATGGTCTACTTCGGACTTGCAAGGTGTGCCGAGGGAGCTGGCTGAGCACGCATTGCATGTAAGACCGGACGCTAAGCTGGTGAAGCAGCCGCTCCGGCGGAATGCCGGTGACCGAAGGAAAGCCATTTGGGACGAAGTGGCCAGGCTCTTAGCCTCTGGCTTTATCAAAGAAGTGCTTCATCCGGATTGGGTGTCTAATCCGGTTCTGGTGGAAAAGAAGAAAGATGAGCCCGCCATAGTGAAAGTATGGCGGATGTGTGTTGATTACACCAACTTGAATAAGGCATGTCCTAAAGATCCATTCCCGCTCCCTCGGATCGATCAAGTGATTGATTCCACAGCTGGATGTGAACTGTTATCATTTGTAGATGCCTATTCTGGTTTCCACCAGATCCCTTTGTATGAGCCGGATCAAATAAAGACATCCTTTATTACCCCGTACGGGGCTTATTGCTATCTCACTATGCCGTTCGGGTTAAGAAATGCCGGCGCAACTTACCAAAGGTGTATGCAGAAATGTCTGCACGATCAGATAGATAAAAATGTGCAGGTATATGTCGATGATATCGTCATAAAAACCAAGGAGAGCAAGACTCTCATAGATGATCTCCGAGAAACCTTTGGGAACCTGAGGAGATTCCGGATGAAGTTGAATCCGGCTAAATGCACCTTCGGTGTGCCGGCGGGCAAGTTGCTCGGTTTCCTTGTCTCCAGCCGGGGTATTGAGGTGAATCCCGGCAAGATCCGTGCCATAGAAAGGATGAAGCCGCCGACAGATCTGAGGGAAGTACAGAAGTTCACTGGGTGCCTCGCATCCCTGAGCCGTTTCATAAGCCGGCTGGGAGAGAAAGCTCTGCCGTTATATCAGCTGATGAAGAAGTCCGACACTTTTGTCTGGACAGCGCAAGCAGATACTGCCTTCAAGGAATTGAAGCAGTTGTTGTCAACAGCGCCGGTATTAGCATCTCCAATGCCCCGGGAGCCAATGTTGCTCTATATAGCGGCAACCAACAGAGTTGTCAGTGCAGTGGTGGTGGTAGAGCGAGAGGAGGGAGGCAAAACCGTGCAACGGCCGGTATATTATCTGAGTGAAGTCCTCTCCACCTCAAAGCAAAACTACCCCCACTATCAGAAGATGACTTATGGTGTCTATATGGCGGCCAAGAAGCTCAAGCATTACTTCCAGGAGCATCCAATACGGGTAGTGGCCGAGGCCCCTATCTCGGAGATCATAAGCAACAAAGATGCCAGCGGTCGAATAGCAAAGTGGGCAATAGAGCTTTCACCATATACACCGCAGTATGACAAAAGAGATACAATCAAGTCCCAGGTGTTGGCTGATTTCTTTATTGACTGGGCCGAGATACAGTATGAGCCACCATTGCCAGATGCCAACTACTGGAGGATGCATTTCGATGGGTCCAAGACAATCCACGGCTTGGGTGCCGGCATAGTTCTCAGTTCACCAAAGAATGACCAATTGAGATATGTCCTGCAGATTCATTTTGCAGTATCGAATAATGTGGCGGAATATGAGGCACTTGTGCATGGCCTGAAGGTGTCTAAGGACATAGGAATCCGCCGGATTATGTGTTTTGGAGATTCGGACTTGGTAATCCAGCAATGTTCCGGCATATGGGATGCTCATGATGCAAACATGGCATCCTACCATTTCCTGGTGCAGCAGTTGAGCGGTTATTTCGAAGGTTGTGAGTTCCGGCATGTTCTCCGGGCTCAGAACGATGCGGCCGATGCATTGTCCAAGCTGGGGTCTTCCCGAGATTCGATCCCGCCCGGCATTTCATTGGAACATCTGAGGAAGCCCTCGATCAAACCCTCGCCGGAGTCATCTTCCATTTATGTCCCGCCAGGTCCGGAGGAAGCAGTTCCGATGGAGATAGATGCCGGAACCAAGTCAGATAACCCGGGGACTGTTTCCTCAGTCCCGGGGACTGTGCCGGCATATACTGTGAGTGCAGTATTCCGGAGCAGAGCTAAGGGCAAGGGCAAGATATACCAAGAGGTTGTGCCGGTATACCCGGGGACTGCTCCGGCATATCCGGGGACTGATCATACAGTCCCGGGGACTTCGCAGCCCATGGAGATCGACTATGTGTCGATCGAAATGATGGAGATAGATCAGGCAGTGTTCACTGTCAGGGAAGTGCCCTCATGGGCACATCCTATTATGAACTTCTTGGTGGATGGGCAAGTGCCGGCGGATGAAACCGAGGCACGCCGGATTGCAAGGAGATCCAAAGGGTATACCATCATAAACAAAGAGATGTACAAGAGAAGTGTCACCGGGGTATTGCAGAGATGTGTCGAATCTGCGGAAGGTCTGGAGATGCTCCGGGAAATCCATCAGGGGGAGTGTGGTCACCACGCTTCGTCCAGAGCATTGGTGGCAAAGGTGTTTCGGCATGGGTTTTATTGGCCGACGGCACTGCAAGAAGCAGAAGACTTGGTCCGGAAATGTAATGGGTGTCAAAGATATGCCCATCAGATTCATCAGCCGGCATCTGCCTTGAAAACTATCCCAATAACCTGGCCCTTTGCTGTTTGGAGCCTGGATATGGTCGGGGCTTTTAAGCCGGCCAGAGGAAAGATGACCCATATCCTGGTCATGGTGGACAAGTTCACCAAGTGGATTGAAGTAAAGCCCATAAGCAAGTGTGATGGTCACACAGCAGTGAAATTCTTAAAAGATATAATTTTGAGATATGGTGTTCCTCATAGCATCATCATAGACAATGGGTCAAACTTCGCCCAAGGGCCATTTGCTAGATTTTGTGAGGAGGTGGGAATCCGGCTGGACATTGCGTCGGTTGCTCACCCTTGTGCCAATGGACAAGTAGAGAGATCAAATGGGCTAGTGTTATCCGGCATAAAACCCCGGCTGATAGAGCCACTGGAGAAAACTCCGGGATGTTGGCTAGATGAATTGCCGGCAGTGCTTTGGAGTTTGAGGACAACTCCAAATAGGTCAACAGGATATACACCCTTTTTCCTGGTGTATGGAGCAGAAGCTGTGCTTCCAACAGATGTAATACATGATGCACCAAGAGTGGTGCTATATACTGAGGAAGAGGCTAAAGAAGCCAGGGAAAATGATGTAGATCTGCTGGAAGAAGCAAGAGAAATAACTCTGTCAAGGACAGCAGTGTATCAGCAAAACCTCAGACGCTATAATGCGCAGAAGGTAAATCCAAGGAGATTCCAAGAGGGAGATTTAGTACTCCGGCTGAAGCAAGGAACAGAAGGCTGGCATAAGTTAACTCCTCCATGGGAGGGGCCATTCATTGTGAGCAGAGCTCTGCACAATGATGCCTATTATCTTATAGACGCGCAGGCCCCCAAGAAGAATAAGGCGGACAGGTCCGGAGAAGAAACCAAGAGACCATGGAACATAGCTCTACTCCGCCCCTTTTACTCCTGAGCAGCACAATGTATGTATTTCCATATTTTGCTTTGTGTGCCGGCGCGTTATGCCGGCACAAGACTAATGAATGAAGTGTCGGCATCCCGAAGAGAGTGGGCACTGCCTCCGAGATATGCTGTTGTTTATTTTACAGTTTTTTGTTATATGCCGGCTGGCTTGATTCGAATGCTTCCTATGTCAGCCTAGTAATGTGTCGGCACCAAAGGCCACTCTTCGACTTAGCTGCTGTCCGAAACCCGGCTTCATGGCTAGCAAGAGTAGATGCCGGAGATTGTCTACACATGGAAAACGGCTAAGGAAGTGTAAAGCAAGCGAACCGACATTTTTGTTAAAGCTAAAGTTAAAATTTGAAGTGTCAGATGATTTGAAGTCTAAGTTTCAAAGTTAAAGTACTGTATGTTCGAAGAAGCAACCTTGAGACTCATACGTCGAAAACCAAATAAGGTAGACAAGTAGCCAAGGTTGTGAAATTGAGGAAACAGGAAAACAACTCGGTGACTTAGCCAAAAGATGATCCGGCATTGGTAACAAGCAAACCGAGATAAAACTTGTTCAGATAGCAAACCAAAGGAACTGAAACGTGTATATTACATCTGCACCCGGCATACCGGGGATCTGATAAAACTTAAAGTTTTTTATGCTGCAAAGTCAAGGAGCAGGGGCCGAAGCAGAGGCGCCGGCTGGTGGAGCAGTGGCGGTGGAAATGTCGGCCTCAGGGGTGCCGGACCCAGCAGATGGAATTGAGCCATCGCCTCCGCCCGGGGCAGACCCCTGTTCCGGGGCATCAGTGCCGGCCTCTTCGGCTTCCTCTTCATCCTGGCTGGAGTCGGAGCCCTCAGCATCGGCAGATGCCCCAGCATCGTCCTTCTTCTCCGGCTCGCGGATGTCCCGGACGAAGGCGTCGGTGTCGGCATAGTCCACATAGCTATGGGCCAGCTCCCGCCGACGCCGGATGTGTTCCGGATCCGTGGTCCAAATGGATCCTTCGCGCACAGTGCGCAAAGTCTCCAAGTCAGCCTTTTCATACCAGGACAAGAAGTAGCTCAGAGCTTCGTCAGCTCCAACCCTCGCGCCGGAATCTCGCCACTCCCGGAGGTGAACCTTGGCCAGCTGTAGATCGTTGCTGAGGTCGACGGGGTCAGCGGGAGTCCTTTGTCCCGGCCAGAGGGCAGAGAATGCCTCCTGGGCGCCATAGAAGAGTTCTTCGGTATAGAGCGTCATGGCGTTCTTCCGGGACTGCAGAGCCAGCAGCTGCTCCGACATGTCCCAGTTGGGCGAGTCAACCGGAACACCCCGGCTTTCTCGATCCAACTGCAAAGCCCTCTCAACGTCTTCGACGGAAGCGGGGAACATGTCTGAGGAACAGAAACAATGTTAGCAAAGGAGAATATGTCGGCATAGATGTTATGCCGGAAAGAATTGCAATATGTCGACAAGGCAAAAGGGAAAGGATTTGAAGCTTACTGGCAAGATCGGCATTCAGCTGTGCAACTGTAACCTCCCATTTGGTGGCCTGCTCCTTCAGGCTATCCAGTTCAGCGTGGGCGTCGGAGGCATCAGTCTCGGAGGTGACGAGCAGGGCCTGAGTTTTCTTCAGTAGGCCCTCCCTCTGTTCCTTCTCGTCCACAAGCTCAGTGATCCGGCCCTTCAGCTGCTCTATCTCGGCCTTGTGAGCAGCGTCCCGGTCGTCCAGTTGCTTGGCCACGTCCACAGAGGACATACAGTCCTGGTGGCGGGCTTCCAGTCCGGCCTTTTCATCTACAAAAATTTGAAGTTAGAAGGATTGGAAGAAAGAAAACAGTGGCAAAGATTACAGGATTTGAAGTATAAAGTGTCTATCCGGATAAAAGCAGGATCCGGCATACCAGTAAGCTCTTTCACCCTCGTAAGAAGCGCGTCGACTTGTTCTTCAGTGCCAGCTGCAGAATGTCGGCACAAGGTCGTGGGTCGGCAAGAAGAAGTATTGCAAAGTAAAGAGAGGAAAGATATCCGGTATATAGCAGTATGTCGGCAAAGATTACCTTTCTTGGACAGCTCCTCCTGAAGCTTGCTGTGGGCGTCAGATAGTTTCCGGTGCTCGCACACCAGGTCATGGAACATGTCGGCGCGGGCGTTGTTCATGCGCTGCAGGAATGTTAGGATTTGAAAAGTTATGAGAAAAATCTGACATGCCAGTACAATTGGAGATTTCATGAAATATTCACGCTATTGAGATCCGGCACAGGTGCTGCGCACCTATCCCGGCTCTCGGTGACTAGGATTTGAAGCTCGATTTGAGCTTATATCTCGGTCAAGAAGTTTGAAAAAGGACTAAGAGGCGAAACTGTTAAAGATCCGGCATAGGTGCTGCGCACCTATCCCGGCTCTCGGTGACTAGGATTTGAAGCTTGGATCGAGCTCATATGTCAGCAGATAATTCAAGAGCAGCTAACTAGAAGGCTACGGGAAAATCCCGGATGTCCGTATCCCGGACAGCCGACATTTTCGGGGACTGGGGATATAAGTGGAAAGGACTTAAGTGAAAAGGACTTACGTTGGTGGCATCAGCCACGAGATGAAGCCTTTGCTGAAGACTGAGGAGTTCGCAGGCTATAGGAATGGGCTTCGCGGCCAGTATGTCGGCTGGGTTGCCAGTGGCCAAGGCTTCGGCCACCTTCTTGCTCCTAGAGTCCGCACTGTCCATGTAGCAGGCGTCGTTCCACTTGGTGCAATGCTCCTGGAGAGAGCCGAGGCTCTAGTCACTTTTCGTCACAAGAGGGACGCGGCCCTCAAGTTCCGGCGTGTCGAAGAAGTTGCGTCGGTAGCCAGGCCGGGTTGCTGCCCGGCCAAGATGCAGGGCCAGAGCAGAGCTGATCCGAGGCGCTGCCTTAGTAGAAGCAGTGGCGGCGGATGGAGTGCCGGACTTGGTCGGCTGAATCTTCAGTGTGCCGGACTTGGCCGGGGCATTGGTCTTCGCCGGGGCAGCGGTCTTGGCCGGCGCCGTGGTCTTGGCCGGTGCAGGAGTCTTTTCAATAAAAGAGGTCTTGGGCGCGGGCTGTTCCGGCGCGGCCGACGCATCTTGGCCTGCAGGAGCAGGATCCGGAATAGTCCGGACTTCCGGCACTAAAGGGCCTTTGCCCTTAATGTCTGTGCCGGCGCTCTTGTCGCTTGCGCCGGCGTCTTCAGTTGTGCCGGCGTCGCTGGTGGGCACGCCGGAGTCTGGAGCTTCTTGGTGGGCTCCTGTGTCCATGTGGACATCAGGAGCCGAGGGTTCCTGTTGAGCCCCCGAGTCCATGTGGACGTCGGGGGCCGAGGTATCTTGTTCCGGCGGAGGAACGTCCTTCGCCGGGGAGGAGGTCTTGTCAGGCGCAGGCGAAGATGCCGGCGCCGGGGAGGTTGTGTGGCTGGCTGAGGGTATGTCGGACGAAGCAGGGGCTGCGGGCTTGGTAACCTTCGGGTCGCCACTCGAGCCAGAAGCTTGCTCCGGCGCGAGAGGAGCACTGAAAAAGAGAAAAACACCAAGTTAATAAGCTGGGCAAGAGATGTGTCGGAATTGAAACAATGGGAAGAGATTTACCCCGAGGCTACTGGCCTCTGTTGCTTCGGTTTGGGCACGCCAACCTTCTGCCTCTTCTGTGCCCGAGGATTGTCAGGTTGGGGCTTCACCACTCACTTCCGACTGGCACGACCGCCGGTGGAAGGAGGTCCCTGGTTCAGAGGGGCAGCATCAACGACCATGTCGTCCGGGATAGCTGAGGACGGCATGGGAAAGGCATAAGCAGGTGTTTCTGGAAAGGCGTATGCAAGTGGCATCGGGTCATAGTACATCAGGATCTCCTCGTCAGAATCAATCTCGCTCCGGTCTTGAGTATAATACCGGGATGAAGAAGCCTTACCCGCGGCAGCTGCAGCACGTGTGTTCCGGGGTAACTTGTCCCAGTGATCCGGATCCTCAACATCCGCAACGGTGCGGTCCGCCGCGATCTTGATCCGGGAGTTCTCCATGGCCTGGAAGCTGAACTTCTGCATAATACAAAGAAAATGGTCAGAAGCAAAGAAATATGCCGGTGAAAGAATATGTCAGATCAAGCATTACAAGTATGTCGGTAAATAGACATGTATCGGCTTAAGAGATTATATATCGGACAGGAGGTTTTACCGTAGGGGCGGGCCTATCCCGGCTGTATGGTTCAAGTCCCTAGGCAAAGGTGGACTGGGAGGACTTGCAGACATCCTTAATCCGGCGCAGAATGTCGGCCGGAGTCAGCTCATGCGTAGAGTGCCGGGTAGGGTCCATGGGCCCGCTCATCTGGCAGATCTTGTGCGACCGACGTTGCAAAGGAGAGACGCGCCGGCTGATATAGCATGCCACCAAGTCTTGAGGTGTAAGGCCAGCATCCCGGAGCTCGCCCTTAACCCGGTGGAGAGCATTCACCGGCATCACCGAGGACTTCGGGTTGTAAGTCCAATTCGTCATGGCCAAAGGTGGCTCGTCCACAAATGGCGGCAGGTTGAGCAGATCCTCGTCAGTGGTGTTCTTGACGTAGAAGAAGCTTTTTTGCCACTTCTTGCAAGACTCAAGGAGCTCCACCTTGGGGAAGTCCGAGCCCTTCCGGGACATAATGGTGGCCACACCGCATAAGGTCATGGGGCGGTCCTTCTTCTCCTGGGCCGTTTCCTGCGGCTCGTCCTTGCTCCGGGGCGGCTCTTGGACGACTTGCTTCCGTAGTTGGAAGTATTTCGCCCAGCCTTGGGTAATGGGTTCTATGCCGGCATAGCCTTCGCAAAAGGCAGCGAAGGCGGAAAGGATCATCACGGCGTTGGCCGGGATATGATGAGGTTGTAGATCATAGGTGTTGAGGAAGTCCCAGAAGAAGTCCGATGCCGGCAGGCCGAAGCCCCGCTCGAAGTGGGCGATGAAGACGACATGTTCGCCGGGTTCCGGTGCCGGCACAGTTTCTCCCGCCGGTAGCCGGCATGCTACTCCCTCCGGCACTCTCCTGGTGGAGGTGACCCAGGATATGTCGGCCGGAGTAACCTCCGACCCCTCCCAGCCGGAGCGTCCTTGGGCTCGGGCCGAGGTATCTTCCTCCGAGGCCGAGGTACCCGTCATGCTTGAAGATGCCATCTTAATGGCCGGGACAAGGCGTGAGAGCCGGAGTCCCGTGTTGTAAATCCTATCAAGACCAGAGAAAAGAGGGAGGTTAGTCTCTCCGGCATACAGCTCTCACCAATGTCAGCAGAAAAAGAAGATCTACGGCGCAGTTAAAATCAGAAATAACTACGGATAAAATCCTATGGCTAGAACACATACGAACCCACGGGGGAGATTGCTGGCAATGCTAAGGAGATATCCAGCAGAGAAACTAGTGCAGATTCAAGCTAGCAGGGATGTCGCGATATAGCTGCCAAGAAGCAGAAAAGATGAAGATCAGGGAAGAAGGAACTCACCGGAGCTTGGTCGACGGCGGTGGAGCGGCGGCGACGAGCTTGCAGGAGAAGTTCCAATCTCCCAGCAATGTCGCGGAGGAAAGATGCGGCGGCGGCGTCGTCGACGATGACGCCGGACGTCGACAAGCGAAGGTGCCGGCGTGCAGGTGGGCGGCGACAGGCGGCTTTCCTTCTCGGTTCCTTGGTCCGGCGGCGAAGCGCAAGGGGGCAGAGGATTTGAGGAAGACGGTGACTGTGTGGGGGTAAAAGGAGCAAGTTACCCCCACCCCGTATTTATACCGAGGAGACCGGTCGTAGGGGTCGTGGGGAGTGTTCCACTCCCTCGACCGTTCCTGCGGCGAGGTGCCACGTGGTGGCACGGAGTGGGGCGGCGGTTTCTATAACCGTGCCACTAGGCCATGATGGCGAGGAGTAACTACACTGTGAACCGTCACGTCGTGTGACCGTTCGAGGTGGCAGGGAAGTTACAAGTTTCGATGCAGACTGTCGGGTATGGCTTCTCAAGGAAGACTCTTCCATATGTCGGAATAACGGCCCAATGAATATGTTCCGTCCGGAATACCCACGGGACCGGCCGGAATAAGTTTTGAAAGAGGAACAGTAGCCGGCATATGTGCGGGTGTGCCGGCATCTGATCTGATCGCCGGGGTATAATGAAGAAAGGTATGTTGAAACCTGCCAAGGCTCCACAGTTATGACTGGGGAACCTCGGCAGCTTCGGGGACTAGTGTCGGGGGGATGACCCCCGGTAGGGTCAAGAGAGTAGAAAGATACAAGGGCTATGGTTAACTTATGCCGGGTTATCGAGGAAAGGGCCTGGCCGGAATATAAGAGCATCGGCCAGGCCGGCATATGTGTGTATCCCGGCTGATACTTGGATATGCCGGATTACCCTGAATACTAATATATGTGTGCCGGCATATACTTAGATATGCCGGCCTAACCATTTGGTGTGTTGTGCAGGAGCAGGGGAGGCCGGATTACCCGACCTTCGTAGGTCGTTGGTCCGGCATATAAGTCCGGGGTATGGCCAACGGTCATATCCGGAATATAAAGTCAGCTAGTGTGTCACATCCCTACAATCAAGGAAGAAAACATCCAAGCATGGTAACAGAGTATGGTGGTAGGGTGCACAGTGGTGGTCTACCTACCCTCACTGTGCACTAGTACAGGGCTTACCTCAGAGAGGTAAGGTCACAGTTCAAGAGGTACAAGGTACAGGGATATGAAGTCCCATCGAGAGCAATCAGGGAGGAAGTCAAGGAGCGTTGCCTTCGTCAGGAAGTCCTATTTGGAGTGTAGCCCGTGTCTTGTGGTCTCTTATGACCGTTGTATCCCTGGCTACCACTATATAAGGTGGCATAGGGAGCCCTGGTAAAGGGTTGGTCACTCTGTGTTCCTACACTTAGCAGTTCATCTTCCTTCTCTTGCAGAGAGCTTGGAAGCACCATTGTTGTGTACTACATCGATCCAAATATACATCCAGTAGAGCAGGAGTAGGGGTGTTATCTCCTTACGAGAGCCCCGAACCTGGGTAGATCTGTGTTCCTTTCTGTCGTGCTCTTTAGCTCGTTCCCCTCTCCCGAATCCTCCAGCATCTAGTTCGGCCCCCATTTAAGCCATCCTATGGCATATGTTGTTTCACCACGACGACATCTGTTAATCCAAAAATTACAAATTTGTAGTCTTTAGAATCCTCCAACTTGTAGAACATCATAGGATCAAGAAAATCCAAATTTGATACGTGCACACACTTTGTGCATTCAAATTTGTCCAAATCACTATTTTGATCATAGTTTGAATTCTATAACTTATTTTGGAGTGATTCCAATTGCAGTGACTTTGAATTACTGCAAGCTATCCAGTAGCATCACTCCCATATTTTCTTGAACCATTTCACAATTATTCAAATTCTAATATGAGAATTTGAGTATTCCTATATAGATTAATTCTATTTCTATTTCAATCAATGATTACTTCTACTTTAGAAAACCCTATGATCATACCTAGTCCTCAATATTATCTAAATAACATCTTGATCAAGATCATATCTACTTAGACCTATTTTGTCTAGTTCACACATATTCAAATTACAATTGTGTTGTTTGAGTAAAGTGTGATACATCTCAATCATAGATACTATTCTTGCTATCTTTTGTGATGTTGAGTTCATCAACACTAAAGCACCTATCCAATACTCCATGTACCCAATAGAAACCTTAAACCATAATCTCAAATGTTATCTACCCATACTCAATCATCTGCCCACCTGATCCTGATTTCATGTGTAGAACTATTCATTTACCAAATGAGTTAATTGAGTAACTCAATGCTTCGCGAATCCTAGCCCATTGCCTAAGTGTAATATATACTATTTAAGAATAATTGTTGTCACACTTATTCAATAGTATTGCTATTGCACTATCTTGTCTCTTATGTGATTTACCCACATGAGATATTCCAAGATTCAATATGCTTTGGTAAAGCATAAAGACCTCACTCATCATATTTTTGTCTAATTCATATGTATATTCAATTGCAATTGTGCTACTCGAGTAGAATATGAATTCATCTCAAACCTAGATTTTGTTAATGTGGTGTTGTTATAACCCATACCATAGTATGTGTTAAACTCCATGTTGATCAATGAACCATTTGAGCCATGTCCTCCAATATCAATCTTTTTCCAATCACTTGACCATCCCAATCCAATGCCTACTTAATCTTGTCTTATGTATTGAACTATTCAACTTGCAAATGTGCTAATTGAGTAGTACAAGCATTCTTAAAACCTAGCCAAGTTCCTAAATGCAACAGATGCTATTTAAGAGTAATTGTTGTCACATTTACTCAATAGTATTGCAGTTGCACAAATTTACTCTTGTGTAATTTATTTCATATGAGCTATTCTGAAACTCATATATGCTTTAATAAAGCATAAAAACTTCGTTGATTATTTTATGCCTAGTCCAATTATCTCTCAAATCATATTGATCTTCCCCAACTAAGCTCTCAAATTCATATCTCACAAATCATGATCCTTTGCCATATCTTTCTTGTCATAACATCTCAAAAATCTAAATTGTTAAACAAACACTTTTCAATTGTTTGAATTATTTGCTTGTGATTGAATTATATGTTTATGTTATGTTATTTCTTGTGCTATAGTTTTTGCGAAGAGCTACGTGCTTAGTTGAGAAAAGTGGAAAGATCGTATTCTTCAAAAAGGCAAGTGACACACATATCCCTTACCTATTTTATATATGCATTAGTATATTCACCTCTTGTAGTATGCATGATAGGTGTTTTATTCAACTGTTTTATCAAATGCTTAGATCCTAGTAGTGTGTAGCTATCCCTCAAACCCCACCTGATAGGATGCTAAATACTTTGTTAATATTGATGCCATGCTAAGATCACTTGAAAAGTGTTTTGTGAACAAGTTAAGAACTTGAACTAAAATGAAAC
Organism: Dactylis glomerata; assembly: GCA_007115705.1. Classification (NCBI taxonomy): domain Eukaryota; kingdom Viridiplantae; phylum Streptophyta; class Magnoliopsida; order Poales; family Poaceae; genus Dactylis; species Dactylis glomerata. The sequence goes on from QXEO01001201.1 coordinate 137,192, forward strand.
ACCTGGGTGGATTGGTTTGATAAGATGAGGCGAGGTAGGTGGGTTCTGGGACGCATGCCTTGTAAGAGGATTTGGGAACAGAATACCGCTCGGGATGGCCACCCAGGAACAAAGAGATGGCTATGTCTTCCATGCTTAGTGTACTTCCAGTGCAGCCTTATGACATTATGGGCTCTGTCTTGACTGATTAGATGTGGGAGTGCAACTTGTGTGTAAGAAGATGGTGGTAGATGAATTATAGGTTGGGAGCGGATCTTGCCAGTTAGTTGCCCTCTCCTCTAAAAGGTCTCGTTTCATTTTATGTATGGGCATAAAATGAATCGTAAGGTGAAAGTGCACAACCCTTGCAAGGTGTTTAAACTAATCGATTAGCTGTGTCCTCGGTTATGGACAATTGAGTCTCTAGACATGGAATGTACGGAAGAATCTCATCACCATTTCTGAATTATTAAAATTTGTCTAGAAACCCTTAGGCAGGAACTAAGGACCATACACTCCGAGGGGTGGTGGTGCCCGAGGTTCTGAACCTTGTTGAGTTACGCCCAGAACTACATACCGGCCAGTATGTAGTGTATGGGGGTTGTCTTGACCCTTGAAAAATAAAATTTGCTGAAAGAAAGTATTAAAAAGGATTTTTAGGATAAAATTGGCTTTATGCAAAATTGCCTTTGAAATCCACCAGCCAAATGTCATGTAGTATAGTCTTTCCACAAAATGCCACCAAATATGTGTCATTTGCCAGTACATCATTGTACTGACCCCTCTAGGGCTGCATATTCAAACGTGCAGGTTTTATTTCGAGTAAGGAACCAGGAGTAGGATCTCGAGCTTGCATTCCAACATGTCTGCCTGTGGCACGTGATGAAGAATGGAGGCTCACTGCAACTATGCTTTATGCTGTGTACTCGTAAGGTTGAATACCTATGTAACTGGATTTACGTTGTAATATTGATGCTATTGCAATGATTTCTCATTTTGTACTGTGGTGCTATCTACTGATCCAGGGAATGGCACAGATACATAGGAGTTCTGCCTTTAGTAAAAGGCAGGGCGCTACAACTGGTAAGAGTTTAATTTGAAGAGTAGATAAAAGCAAGTCAAATGTACTTTGGAATAGCAAATTGCTAATAGGTATGTATGGTGGACACTTTGGCAAACTTGGTTTTTAGGAGTTGGATGCACGAGTAGAGCTCATACTCAGTACAAGGCGAGGGCTAGCAAAAGACTGGGAGCGACCAACTAAGATAGCAATAATGGCCATAATCATGCAAAGCGACAAAGCGACATTAAAAGAAGTATAAGATGGCATCAAAAGAAAAAAACTAAATAATCATAGATGCTATTGGCGACTTTGTAAGAGTCTAACATGTGTGAGCATGCGCCAAGTCAACCCAAATAAAACATCAAGGAGAAAACCAAAATAATGCTTCCAAATAATTAAAACAATGCATGATTTTTTCAAAGGCTCATTAAGCAATCTTAGTTATTTGAGACAAGTCATGCTACAACAAAAACACTAAGCATACTATCAAAAAGACATCAAGCACGACATGCAAAATCCTAAGCCGCAGTCTACACAAGCTCCTTCTTGTACCACTTTTTTGCATGAAACTTTTTCTCTTTTCCAACACCATTAAAACCTTTTTGAGGAAAACCAACATATACCAAAGGTCCAAATACACCTTGATGCAAAGATAAAACAAGATCTGAAAAAAAATCAAGGCAAAAAATGCAAGCTAAACGCAGTAGCAGAAAAAGAGAACACTCATTGAACGATAAGAGTGAAAACTAGAGTGTTCTTGGCAAATGAAAAGCGAGTTCATCTCCTCCAAAAGAAACATGATGTGATCTAACCATTTATTGCAGCAAACAAAAAAATTGAAAGCAAAAGTAAACACGCTCCAAGAAAAATGTATAGTGCATGAAGCAATAAAAATATAGTGTTTTGAAAGGTGATCTGATTTTTGCCGATGAAGAAGGGGCACCTCGGGGGCATCCCCAGGCTTTGATGCTTGTACTTCTTGAATATTTCTTGGGGTGATGCATGGGCATCCCCAAGATTGAGCTTTTGTCCATTCTTCAACACATCTCACCACTCTCCGATCCCTACACATGAAAACTTCCTTCATACAAAACTAAACACAAATCTATTAGCAACATTAGTGTAAGCGTAACAATGAAACAATCTCTTTTGCTTCATGTTTTAACTCAAAACCACCACATATAAAGTGTATACTACTGTAACAACTTCCCCAAAAGTTCTGTGATCAAAAGAACTCAAAAAGAAAGCGATAAAGCGGCAAAAACGAATAGTGGCAGAAATCTGTCAAAATAGAACAGCTGATAAAGGATGATTTTTAAAGGGGTTTTCCGTTGCTCAAATCAAAAAGTGTTTAACTATAGAAAGTTTGGATATAACCTGAGGAATAAGCACAAGAAATCGCAGGTCCAAAAGATATACAAAGAATTTTCACAAATTTTTACGGTGCAGCACCAAAAACTGTTTCAGGACAGCAACATCCCCAAATCTTAGCTCACTCAAATTAGAGGCTTCTCTTGGCACAACAACAAAATAAAAAGGATAAGGAGCGGTTATTACAGTAATAATAACTTTCAAGACTCAAATAAAAGAAAAAGTACTAGAAATAAAACATTGGGTTATCTCCCAAGAGTGCTTTTCTTTAACGCCTTTGAGCTAGGCGTAGTAATTTGCAAAGATGCTTATGTGGGTGCCATATAAGAGCTTGAGGCAAAGGCGCCATATAGGAACTTAAAGAAATAGAGAGCATCAACAAGCAAATGTGAAAGACATTTAAATCTGAACCACTTCCTATGAAAAACAGTCTTGTAAAGAGACAAGTCATGAAAGCGCAAAGCAAAAAGCATAGGAAGGCAAAACAATTACAACTTCAAGAATGGCAGCATAAAGATGGGAAACTCAATATTGTTGAGAACCTTCAAAACATGTTTCCCTCTCTCATAGTAACTTTCAGTAGCATCATGAATAGAATTAACAATATAACTATCACATAAAGCATCCATGTCATGGGCCACATGCGTAAAAGAATTAATACTCCCCACATGAACAATCGTAGTAGGAGCAGATTCAACAGAATAATTATGCTCGTCACCATAATCATCAAAGACAGGAGGCATATTGTAATCATAACTAATTTTCTCCTCAAAAGTAGGTGAACTGAAAACATTATACTCATCATCATAGCCATTATAAACTAGAGGTTTAGTATCATCACAAGCTAGAGAACAGCTATTTCTCAAAGCATATTCAGCAAATATATCATCATAAGAAGGAACATGGATAGTACTAATTGTAGAACAATTATTAACTTTAGAATTGGTAATAAAAAGATTTTTAATATCAAAAGTAGAGTGCTTTTCCCAATTATGATCACTAACATAGGTAACAGGCATGAGAACATCATCCCAATCAGAATTATCATAATCTATAGTAGGATCATAACGCTTAGGGGAAGATACCGTGTCCTCTCGCCTTTTACTCCTCTTCTTCTTCTTACTCTTCCCTTTAGGAGGGAGAGACTTGAAGGGCATCTTCTCCACATAATCTGGTTTACTAACAGAAACAACAGAAGAAACTTTGGAGGATTCCTCCTCTCTATTAATACGATAAAAACATCTATCAGTCCTGTCATAGCTTGGCAAGACATCAAGTTTTATAAGATTTTGTATGTAAGTATTTGCAAGGCAATCTTTAGCACAATAGAGATGACAACCACGAAGGGTGCTATTAATATCAACATCATTCATATCTATCAAAGCAATCTTTCTAGATATCTCTTCACACCTAAGAACAAAGTGAGCTCATCATGCTGATTAAGAGTAATCTTGTCATCACAATACAAACTTAAGGTACTAGAAGAGTAACTACTAGGGCTTGAGCATTGGAAATTAAAATGACCTATGTCATCGCAATGTTTACAAAGAAAAGGATAAAGCTTACAAACCTTTTTACCGATCTCGCCTATATCCTTGTACCATATTCGGTTTTCTTCATTTGCATGGTGGACACAATAATATTCCTTGTTGTAACTCTATTCACAAGGTCTATGTACTCCACAAAAATTAACATGCTTATAAGAAATAGGACTTTTAAAAGTTTGAGCATGCTTATTGCAATCATCAATAACAATATCACTTTCTATGCAAGTGTCCTTAAAAGGTTCATGATACACATCCCCATTTCCTTTAGGAATGTTCATATGGGAAGCAAAGGCTTTAAAGCAATCAACCATAATTTGAGGATCAAGACCATATTTAGCACTAAGCTCTTGAAAATTAGCAGTTTCAGTGAAAGACTTAATGCAATCAAACTTGTAATTCATACCTGATCCTTTACCTTTGTCGCTATCCCAACCTTCAATATTGTTTTGAATTATTTCAAGCAGATCCCACTTAGTGTCAACATCCTTGCTTGTGAAAGCCCCATCAAAGTATGCATCTAGATAGTCCTTGTAATATCCTGAAAGCCTTGCATAAAAATTATTAATAACAATATTACGGGGAAGATCATGAATAGGACATTTGTGCATTAGTAACTTTAATCTTCCCCACGCTTGGGCAATGCTTTCTCCCTCATGCAGATGGAAATTATAAATGTAATTCCTATCTTTATAAACCTAACTAGAAGCATAGAATTTAGAATAAAAGAGAGGTACAATTTCCTCCCAGTCAATAGATCGACCATCCTTCAGTGTTTTATACCATTCCTCAGCTCTGCCTTTCAGTGATAAAGAGAATAGCTTCTTCTTAACTTGGTTCATTGAAATACCTGCACACTAGAACAACTCGCATAATTCATGTATAAAAAGCAAATGATCACCAGGATGGACAGTTCCATCTCCTAAATAGCAGTTATTCATAGCACGTTCAACAATCTTCATTGGTATTTCAAAAGGATGAGGAGCACAGGCATCATTAGAAACATCACATATGGGAGATAAAATATCATCAGAGCAAACTCTCTCCACTAAAGCTGGGGAACTAAAAATATCAAGCTTAACAAAACCAGCTTCCACAAGCTTAGACTTTTCCATAGCATTAGCAATAATGGGATTCGAAGCATTCGTACTAATAACATTGCTATGTGAAATAAGCTCCAAAGGTTTTTCAATTTTCTCTTCAAATCTAAACTCAGGAAAAATACTAAAGAACTCTTTACTTTCCATTAAGCCTAACTAGTGAAAATAAAAACAAGAAACAAAAAGATATAATTGCAGAATCTAAAGGAAATAACTCTGAGCACTCACACAGGAGGATGCGAGTACCTTTTACCTTACCTCCCCGACAACGGCACCAGAAAAGAGCTTGATGTCTACACACGCTTCTATTCTTGTAGACAGGGTTGGGCCTCCAAGTGCAGAGGTTTGTAGAACAGCAGCAAGTTTCCCTTACGTGGATCACCCAAGGTTTATCGAACTCAGGGAGGAAGAGGTCAAAGCTATCCCTCTCAAGCAATCCTGCAATTATGATACAGAAAGTCTCTTGTGTCCCCAACACATCCAATACACTTGTCAGATGTATAGGTACAGTAGTTCGGCGAAGAGATAGTGAAATACAAGTAGTAGTGATGATTATAAGTAGTAAACGCGATCTGAAATAAATATGGCAGCAAGCAAACATGTAACAAAACAACAAGTAAACGGTGTGCAAAGCTTGGAAACAAGGCCTAGGGATCATACTTTCACTAGTGGACACAATCCCAACAAATATAACATAATTGAACCAATAGATACTATCATCAATATGCAACTCAAAATAGTTCTCCAATGGAAAACATATAATAATCATGCGTAGGGCTATGAAGCACTCCTCAAAGTCCGTATGTACCCAAACTAGATTGTCCCACACTATCACCGTGAACGCACTAGATGGTTCCAACAAACACAACATTCATAGAGACATTAACCAAAAAGATACACATGATGCACACACTAGTCACCTTTACACCATGATATGAGGTATCTCCAGAGAGTTCAATAATAAAGCATAGGAGTAGCATAATATCTGAATAATAACATCTACCAAATCAACTAGATACAAAGCTCACGATCACATAAAGGTCACATCATGGGAGAGAGAGGTGAACCACATAGCTACCGATAGAGCCCTCAGCCCCGGGGGTGAACTACTCCCTCCTCATCATAGGAGACAGCAAGGTTGATGGAGATGGCGGTGAGGTCGATGGAGACGGCGATGGAGACCGATGGAGATGGCTCTGGGGGCACTTCCCCGTCCCGACAGGGTGTCGGAACAGAGACTTCTGTCCCCCGAAATTCGTCAGCGGCGGCGGCGGCAGAGCTATGGAACTCTTTCTGGAAACTTGCTGATCCCATTAGGGTTTTCCGTCCCGAGGCTTTATATAGGCGAAGGGGCGTCGTCAGGGGGCTGCCAGGGCACCCTTACACATAAGGGCACGGCCAGGGGCTGGGCTGTGCCCCCTCATTGTGAGGCTGGTCCCTGGCCTCTCTCTGGCTCTCTTTCAGTCCTCGTCCTTCATCCAGGAAAAATAGGAGTTCTGGAACTTGTTTCGTCCAATTCTGAGAATATTTCCTGTGTAGCTTTTCTAAAACACAAAAACAGAAGAAAACAGGGAACTGGCACTGTGGCATCTTGTCAATAGGTTAGTTTCAGAAATCGCATAAAAATGCCATGAAGTGTAATGAAACACAAGGAAAATGGTGTAAAAACAAGCATTGAGCATCAAAAATTATAGATACGATTGAGACGTATCACCGCGTTTTCTCCTCTGTCTGCTCGTTCTGTCAACTTCTGGTGAGCATCCTCTTTTGTTGTTGTATGTATCCTCTTCGTCAGCAAATTTGTTGGCTTCTTCCATTAATTCAGCTACTGTTGTTGGCTTTGTTCTTCCTATCTCTTCCGCGAGGTCTGAGCGACGAAGGCCAGCCAAAAAAGCATCTATTGCTCTTTTGTCAGAGACGTCTTCTGTTGAGTTTTTGATTACACTCCATCGTTGCATATAAGAACATAGAGTCTCGCCTTTTCTCTGCACGCATGCCTTGACTTCCTCCAGTGACGCTGGGCACTTATACGTCCAGCGGAAATCTCTTACGAATTGGCTTTCGAGTTCTCCCCAACTTCTGATGGATTCATTGGGTAGGGTATTCAACCAGGACCGTGCTGCGCTGGTGAGGTGTAATTGCAAACTTTGCATTGGTGTTGCTTTTGTTCCTCCTAATATCTGTACTGACTGCAGGTAATCCGACAACCATAGGGTAGGCTCTTGTGAACCATCATATTTTTGCTGGTCATGCGGTAATTTGAATCCTTTGGGTACCCATGTTTTGCGAACCCTGCGGGTAAAGCACAATGCGCACATCTTTTTTTTGTCATCTTCATAATTTTTTTCCTTCCATGCATGGCGCGATCTATTTACTCAAGCTTGTGCTATTATTTTTCTTGCGTCCTCCTTCCTCTTTTGTCGCCTTTCTTCTTCTGATGATTCGCTGGACTCGTTTCACGTGGTTTTGTGCTTGAACTCCTCCTTTTGCCTTTCCTTGTTGCTTATCGAAATGCCTCTGGACCTTTTCCAATGATCTTGTCTTCTATTAACCTGAGACTTCATATTGCGGGTCGGTGAATGTGCTCCCGCGGATCCCTAGGTTCTGGCTGTGTTGTTAGCAGGTACGCCTGTGTTGCTATCAACGCTGCTTCTGGTGTTTCTTGTACAAAGTCCTCTTTCTCCTCTTCTAGCTGCGGGGTTATACTTCTTGAGTACCTTTCCTCTCTGCTCTGTGCCATTGTCCTTCTGTTGTGTTTTGGGTCTCTGCGCCTTTCGCTGCTGTAATCTGAATCATCACTATAATCATCCCAATACTCTTCACTTCACGTGCTGTTATTATCTTGACTTCTCGTAAATATGTCTCTTTTCTCCCTTAGCTTCTTTTTGTGCTGGTGCAACGCATACTGATATCCCATTAGAACTTCTCTTCTTGAGCCTTCGGGTACTTCTGTGCCATGATTGATAGCTAACATGATGATTCTCCACTCTCCGGCTGAGACGTGAATTTTCACCTTCTCCTTTTTATTGGGTCTCCTTATTTTGTCGACTTGCCTGTCGACTCCCTCATTTCCTTTGTGATTGTTTTCTTCTTCTGCTTCAGTGATAATGATGCATAACTGATGTACGCTTTTGGAGATGCCGCTACTTCCGGCGGCGAAGTCCCTTGTACTATTGTGCATTTTAACCGCTGTTGCTTCCATGTCAAACTTTTCCTGAGTTTCGTCGCCTTCTGTGATTTTTCCCTCTTGTACTTCTGCTAAGCTGACCGGTGAGTTTACCTCGCTGGAAGAGCCTTCAGATGATTCCATCATTGCTACTATCTCGGGCTCATTTGCCGACGGATCTAGTTTTGCCGGATCCGAAAGGCAAGTCAAACCCAAAGGTCCGACGAAGATGCTTAGACTTCCAATCGTCAGCTCCATCTCTTAATTTTTGTCGATTCCTGCACTGCTGTTGGCTAAAAGCAAAAAAGCCATCGAATTCATGATTCCAATGCCTAGGGTCCCCATGGTCGGTGCCAATTGATGAGGGTTAACTCGACAAATATCCTAGATCAAGGACTTAGGATCGGGGAGATAGGGCGTCAGATGAACTCGAAGGTAAAATTAGTCAAATAAGGTATGTATCGAAAGTAAACTTGGGTGTTCAACCTGGCTTGCTTTCAATCTGTCCCACACCATCCCCTCCTGGCCCCTATATATAGATGGCCAGGTCTCGAGGATTGGGTGGGATCCGATATAGATTACAATATCAACATATGGTAAGAACTCGTATTTTGACTAGTATTACAATTGGGCCTAGCTTAATGGGCCTCAGGGGTACTCAACTGATGGGCTCTATTAGCTATACCCTTGTCACCCAACATGTGTTATTTTATATTATGGAGAGACACCACTAGTGAACTATGGACCCCGGTCCAATTTTCTTTATATTGCTATCACCTGTTTACTTTACTCGCACTGTTTACTTTCTCGCATACTACTATTGTTTTCCACTCAATATGCTCATTCCTTTGTTTACAGCAAACCGGTGAGATTGACAACCTCATAGTAAGTTGGGAGCAAAGTATTTGGTTGTGTTGTGTACAGGTTCCACATTGCAGCTGGCAAAGCAAAGCACTGGATGAGGCACCTTATAAATTGTCCGGAGTTGTCGCAAAGCTAGCAAGCATCACCTTCATTAGTTTGACTTCTTCCTGTTTGGATCGATAAACCTTGGTTTCTTACTGAGGGAAAATCTTGCTGCTGTACTCATCATACCTTCCTCTTGGGGTTCCCAACTGGATGGTGATTTATATACATACACCGTGCCGCATCAACAACCGCTTTGAATTCGCCATAAGCAATCTGCCGTTAGAGACTCTGCAGTATTGCTTTGTTGCTTTCGCAGGAATCACTTTGGGATCTGCCTCCAATGGAGATGACAGCCCATGTGAATCATCCTAGAGGCACTTAACGAAAGTGGTGAATTGGATAACTGGGATAGCAAAGGCTATGACTCTGATCACTATGATGCCGCCATGAGAAGAATCGAGGCAGAGTTAGCTCAGCAAGAATTAGACGAGAAGCAAGCAGCCGCCAAGCAGGTGTTCATGACCAGCAAGGGAGATGATGCTGGGTAGGCAAACGAGAATCCGCCATCACAGGCAGCCCATGATGGAGATGCCGGCAAAGAGCAAGGTAACCCGCCACCAGCTGCCGATCCCGCCACGGAATAGCTGCCCGAGATCTAGGGTGGACCAAGGCCTCTGCAACCCGCCATCCCCGTGGTGCACCGACCAGAAGACTTCACGACCCCAATGGACAAGATTCTCTACGGAACCCTAGGAGATCCAATCACCCCTGACTATGTCAGAGACATGAACGATCTGGAGAAGAAGAGACGTGAAATCCTAAAGAAGGCGAAGCGAGTTGAGAAGATGGGTGAAAAGCTGGATGGCGACATTGCTAAAGCTCAAGATACGCTTAAACGCGCAAGGAACATGGAGGAGAAGTATGCCACTCTCATCCAGAAACAGATAGAAGAGGGCAGTGACCCGCAACTGGCGCGAAACCTTGTAGCGTACCTATGCTTTATTCGTGCTAGTCCCGGATCAACTGCTAGCACACACAATACAAGATGAAATATCAGGAATTCAAAGGTCTTTATTACAACGCTTGATCCACAAATAAAATAGTTCTTTTACAAGTCAAATGGCATATGCCTCAACTTATTACACTTCAAGAGAAAGACTAAACAATTGAACTACAAGTCTTCTTTCTTCGTGGCTCCACAGGCAGATGTGTTGGACGAAGACTCATGACCAAGGCACAACAATCTTCAATCTTCATAATAGTAACCTGCAACAGGATATGTTGCAGCCACAGAGGGTCAATACTTTGAATGTATTAGCAAGATGTCACTTTGGTGGACTCAATGGCACCTACACTTATATGCTTTTGGCCAGGTGGAGTTTGACTTTGCTAAAGCAAGCTTCCTAGCTAGCTCTTATAAACCTCAAGTTTTCCTTAGCAAAACCTTTGTTTAGAACAAACTTTACTACCCAGATTCACCCATCAAGTTTTAACTTAAGAAATTGGGATGAGGAGATTCTTGAACAGCTTCAATATCATGTCACTCAATTTGTCCATAACCGGGGACACAGCTAAGTACTTAGGTTTTAACACTCTGCAGAGGTTGTGCAATTTTCCCACAGGACTTAGTTAACCCATTTTGCCATGAGACCCATTTTGCCTCAAATGGCCAAGTGAAAACTAAGATGAGACCTTTCAGAAGCATTCCCTCAGACCAAACCAAATGCGTTCCATCCTATCAACATCTACCACCCTCTGTTCGTCTGGCTTGAGTTCTTGCAGCTTAATTGGTCAAGAAATAGCCCATATGTCTTGTGGTTGCACTGGAAGCTTCATGACTTGAATGTCTCCAATCTCTTTGCTCCTGGGTGGCCATCCACAAGCGAGATACACCTGGTGGTTCAGAGGTTCGATGACATGACCCCAGGGAACCACTCAACATAACCCATTCAAGCCACATTCCACCCAGGTTGTTCTTTAACTTAGTTTTTTTTCTTAATTTTTGCAAAACAAGTTTTCTCAAGACTTAGCCAAAATATGTGATAACCCTTCCCACAACAAGCGTATAACTAAAACCCTATAGCAGCAGCAATTCTAATGGGAGATGCAAAATCTAGACCAAAGCTAGACAAAAAGGGAATTAGCATAAAATCATAGCCACTAAGACATAAGTTTATAAAAGCCTACACATGCATCATCTATTAGAAAGGCTACAAGTGACAACTACCAATAGGACCAGGGATATGGTGACACTTGCCTTGGTGAGGAGAGGAGTTGGTGCACTCGTCACAAAGACACTCGTTGCACTCAGCACAATCTACACATGAAATGATACATCCATAAGCACATAGCCTTCATTCATAAAAAAACACTCAAAGAGAAAATATGTATGCAATATGGATTTTAAACAAAGACACTTATTATGTTCTCTGGTTGGTTTCTATATGCATGATGACATGAACAAAATTTTAGAATTATTTATAAATCTTGGATCAATTTTTAACACACATGAAATTCACACATACCAAAAAATTATACATGGGTAGAAGAAATAATACTAAAAAAACATTCTACACATGCTACAGTACAGAGAGGACATATAATGATCAAAAGCAAAAAAGAATTATTGTAAAATAAAATTTTATAACTATTTTTATTAGCAAAACACTTAAATAAAGCAATCTGTAATAAAATGTTTTTTAGTAGTTGCAAAAGTGAAATTTTATGTTAGAATTAGGTTTCTCTCATTTTTTTGAATCCAGGGACATACTATTTGTTATTTTTGCATTTGTAGAACTCCAGATATGAAATTTTGAAGTTTAAACATGTTTCTGATATTTTAAAACAAAAAACAGATCCGGTTTAATCAGGTGCTGACATGCGGCATGACCTTATTGGTCGATACCATTTCATGCGGATTGTCAAACTGGAGCATTGGATCTAACTTACGATGAACTCCTCAGATCGAAGGATACTGGTTCAGTTAGTGATTCAAAAATGAGCCGCAGGATCTAGATCTAACGGCCTAACGATGAACCCTAACCTTAAGCCACCGGAGACTCACCGGAGATAGAACAGCACAGCGGTGGTGCTACGGCAATGGATGGAATGGGTACTAGAGGGGCAAGGGGGCATGGCATGATTACCTGCGTGTTCCCGACGATGAGGCAGAGTCGATGGCGAGGTGGTGGAGGATGAGGTGGTTGACGACGGTCGGAATCGCTCATCGAAGTTTTATCCCGCGGTGGTAAGGTTTGGTCATGGATGATGGCATCGCTCTAGAGTGCAAAGGAACCCGAGACCTTGTCAAGGAGGTGCGTGCTGCTAACTGTGGTGACTGGCGCCAGCAAAAGCTGATGCCTAGTTGATGTGGGAGCAGACGTCCTTGTGCGTGGTGATTGACCAGCCCGTTGGGAACCCCAAGAGGAAGGTATGATGAGTGCAGCGGCAAGTTTCCCTCAGTTAAGAAACCAAGGTAAATCAAACAGGAGAAGGGAGACGGTGATGACTGAAGGTGTTTGTGGAACCTGCACACACACAAACAAATACTTTGTTCCCAACTTGCGATGAGGTTGTCAATCTCACCGGTTTGCTTGAAACAAAGGGTATGAGTGTATCGAGTGGAAAACAGTAGAGTATGCGAATAAAGTAAACAGTGCGAGAAAAGTAAACAGTTGATTGCAATATGATTAAAATAGGACCGGGGTCCACAGTTCACTAGTGGTGTCTCTCCATAGATAAAATAACATGCTGGGTAAACAAATTACAGTTGGGCAATTGATAGAATAAAGATAACGTGATATGTCAAGAAGATCACTATGAGATTTACTCTAGGCATTACAACAAAATACATAGACCGCCATCCAACTGCATCTATGACTAATAATCCACCCTCGGGGATATCATCCGAACACCCCAAAAGTATTAAGTTGCGAACAACAGATAATTGCATTAAGCAAAGTGTGTAATGTAAACAAAGCATATGCCCTTGAGCATATGAATGTTGTTTTCTCCCTAGTAGCAACAGCACATCTACCACCTTAGAGGTTTCTGTCACTCCCCCAGGTGAAATAGAGGCATGAACCCACTATCGAGCATAAATACCCCCTCTTGGAGTCACTAGCCACTACTCGGCCAAGATAGCTACTAACAACGGAGAGCATGCAAGATCATAAACAACATAGAGATAACAAAAGATATAATTCAGTACAGCAACTTAATCATAAACACCAATATTCATCGGATCCCAACAAACCAACATCATAGAATTACATAACGGTGATCTCAATCATGTAGGGCAGCTCATGAGATCTAAACATGAAGCACATGGTGGAGAAGACAACCATCTAGCTACTGCTATGGACCCATAGTCCAAGGTAGACTACTCACTCATCGCTCCGGAGGCAATCATGGCGATGAAGGAGACCTCCGGTGGCGATTCCCCTCTTCGGCAGGGTGCCAGGAAGAGCTTCTGGACCCTCCCGATCTTCGGGTCGATGGCGGCGACGGATCGCGATGTATTCTGGAAAACCGATCGGGGCCTTAGGTTTTTCTCGTCAGGGGGTATATGTAGGCGAAGGGGGGGTGTCAGAGGTGGAGCCACGCGGCCTCACACGGGGGTGGCGCGGCCAGGGGCCAGGCCGCGCCACCCCTGTGTGTGGGGGCCACGTGGCCCCCCTCCGTCAGGTCTTCGGATGTTTGGGAGCTCCCCGGTGAAATATGACTTCAGGAACTTGTTTCGTCCAATTCCGAGAATATTTCCTGTGTATCACTTCTGAAACACAAAAACAGCAGAAAACAGGAAACTGGCACTGTGGCACTTCGTTAATAGGTTAGTTCCAGAAAATGTATAAAAATGCCACTAAGTGTAACGAAACAATAGGCAAATGGTGTAAAACAAAGCATGGAGCATCAAAAATTATAGATACATTTGAGACGTATCAAGCATCCCCAAGCTTAACTCCTGCTCGTCCTCGAGTAGGTAAGTGATAACAAAAGAATAATTTTTGAGGTGACATGCACCTACACAATCTTGATCATATATGTAAGCATTGGTGAGCTGGGATCAATAGAGCTTAAAACATGGGCATGAAGATATAATCATGACAATAAGAACTTAGCAACCATGTTGTAAACATGCAAATGAACACAAACAAAAGATCATGATAATGAAACAATGAAAGTCAAACGTGTGTTCAAATCATAAGGAAAAACATACAAATGGTTTTCAGCTTGTCCTTCATGGAGAGCAAAACATAAATGCATAGGACACCTCAAAGTTTAAGAGGGCGACTAGATAAAAATAATTTAAGAACAAGTGAAACCAACAATATGAGTCAATCAATGAACCTTGGGACAATGCATATCACACTAAGAATGACAACTATGCTCTCTTAATGGTGCATAAAGAAAGAAGGTGGTGACTCAACATAAAAGTAAAAGAAAGGCCCTTCGCAGAGGGAAGCAGTGATTGCAAGTTTTATAACCTTCAAAAATTATGGTACTTACCGGCTTTGAGCTCTCATTGCCCCCATCCTAAGCATCTTGAATGGTTAAAGTTAATGCGAGAACAATTATGATGCATATGCTTGACAAATCATAAGTTGAAAACCTCGTGTCCCGTGAATACGAGTACCCAAACCATGCTAGTTTACTTAGAGTCCCAAGCAAGGCTCTTGTCATTGTAAGTATATGCATATCATTGAGAACCGCCAATGGGGTACCTCCGTGCCCGATGACATGGAACAAGCCCACACCAAAATGACAGGACAAGCAGACAATGAACACCTCGGCATCTCTTTTATTTGCTATATTGTTTAGCTTTTTATTGTGAGATGCGTCGTCGAATGTTCACCATGGGTATGCTGCAAATTTCCACCATGAATTATGCATGGCTTAGATTGGCGGCCCGGCGTTTCCCTAACACATATAAAAACTCCATGATCCCTACAAGATTCCCAATTCATTTCACATAGCGGGCATCCATAAACAAAAGATCACAATATCAACTCAAATAGGAAGTGCAATGTTGAAAGCTTGCCCCATGATAGCATGGCTGGGCTAGAATCCAACTTACAACTTGCAAGCACAACAACTCAGCATAAGAGACCACAATGTCAAATTTTTAAGAACAGGAAAAAGTAAAGTGTGCCTTCCGGTTCGTGAGAGCTTTACTGACCGAATTTCGCATAACACTGGTAAGAGTTTAATTTGAAGAGAATATAAAAGCAAGTCAAATTTACTTGGAATAGCAAATTGCTAGTAGGTATGTATGGTGGACACTTTGGAAAACTTTGGCTTTTAGGAGTTGGATGCATGAGTAGAGCTCATACTCAGTACAAGGTGAGGGTTAGCAAAAGACTGGGAGCGACCGACTAAGAGAGCAATAATGGCCATAATCATGCAAAGCGACAAAGCGACATTAAAAGAAGCATACGATGGCATCAAAAGTCAAAAACTAAATGATCATGAAGGCTAATGGCGACTTTGGAAGAGTCTAACATGTGTGAGCATGCGCCAAGTCAACCCAAATAAAGCATCAAGGAGAAAACCAAAATAATGCTTCCATACAATAAAAACAACGCATGATTTTTTCAAAGGCTCATTAAGCAATCTCAGTTATTTGAGACAAGTCATGCTACA
Organism: Dactylis glomerata; assembly: GCA_007115705.1. Taxonomy (NCBI): domain Eukaryota; kingdom Viridiplantae; phylum Streptophyta; class Magnoliopsida; order Poales; family Poaceae; genus Dactylis; species Dactylis glomerata. The sequence goes on from QXEO01001201.1 coordinate 152,966, forward strand.
GCAAAACCACTAAGCATACTATCAAAAAGACATCTAGCATGACATGAAAAAGCCTAAGCCGCAGTCTACACAAGCTCCTTCTTGTACCGCTATTTTGCACAAAGCTTTTTCTCTTTTCCAACACCATTTGAAATTTTTAAAGATACCTATTTTGATGAAAACCAATAAAGATCAGAGGCAAAAATACACCTTGATAAAAAGATATGAAAAGATCTGAACGCAAATCAAGGCGAAAACGAAAACCAAAAACAGTAGCAGAAAAAGTAGAACACTCGATTTTTAATAAGAGTGAAAACTAGAGCGTTCTTTTGCAAATGAAAACGAGTACATCTCCTCCAAAGGAAATTTGTTGGGGTCCAACCATTTATTGCAGCAAACAAACAAACTAAGCACACTAAGAAAACTAAACAACTGACGCTCCAAGAAAAACACATAGTGCATGAAGCAATAAAAATATAGTGTTTTGAAAGGTGACCTGATTTTTGCCGATGAAGAAGGGGTGCCTCGGGGGCATCCCCAAGCTTTGATGCTTGTACTTCTTGGATATTTCTTGGGGTGCTGGGCATCCCCAAGCTTGAGCTTTTTTCCATTCTTCAACTCATCTCATCATTCTCCAATCCCTACACTTGAAAACTTCCTTCATACAAAACTAAACACAATTCTATTAGCAACATTAGTGTAAGCATAAAATATATTCAACCTCTTTTAGCTTCAGGTTTCAACCCAAAACCACCACATATAAAGTGTATACTACTATAGCAACTTCCACAAGAGTTCCATGATCAAAAAGAACTCGAAAGAAAGCGATAAAGTGGCAAAAACAAATATTGGCAGAAATCTGTCAAAACTGGACAGCTGACAAAGGACGAATTTTTGAGGGATTTTCTGTTGCTCAAATCAAAAAGTGTTCAACTAAGAAAAGTTTGGATATAACCTGGGGCATATGCACAAGAAATCGCAGGTCCAAAAGATATACAGAGAATCTTCACGAATTTTTACGGTGCAGCACCGAAAACAGTTTCAGGACAGCAGTTTCCCCAAATCTTTACCTCACTCAAATTAGAGGCTTCTCTTGGCACAAAAACGAAATAAATAAGATAAGGAGTGGTCATTACAGTAGTAATGACTTCCAAGACTCAAATAAAAGAAAAAGTACTGAAAGAAAACATTGGGTTATCTCCCAAGAGTGCTTTTCTTTAACGCCTTTGAGCTAGGCGCAGAAAATTGCAAAGATGCTCACATAAGAAATATGAATGGAAGCCAAAAAGAGCATCAAGGAGCAAATAGAAAACATATTTAAGTCTAACCCACTTCCTATGCATAGGAATCTTGTAAGAAAATAAATCAAAGAAGCACATAGTCACAAGTATGGGTAGATAAAATAAGAACAACTTTAAAACTTTCAATATAAAGAGAGGTGTTTTAGTAACATGAGAATTCCAATAACCATATTTTCCTCTCTCATAATAATTTTCAGTAGCATCATGAACAAACTCAACAATATAAATATCACACTCACCCTCCTTTGTTAAGCATGGAGGGCGATCAAATAAGGTATTAGTTAAAGAGTTACTCTTATTGGGAGGTAGACATGGGTAACTCCATTCTTCCTCCTCTTGATCATCACTCTCCTCCTCTTTTTCATCCAATGAGCTTCCAATTTCTTCTTCCATAGGCTCCTTCAAGGCATTAGTCTCTTCCGTTGGAGAGCATCTATTAAGATATTTAAGAATATAGCCATTTCCTTCCTTGTAATTATCAAAGCAAAATGTGAGTATATCATAAACCTCATATTTATAAGGTGCGTCATCAGTATTTTCAAGCAAATAAGCAAGTTCGAATGCACCCTTCCAAGCAATAAATTCTTCAATTTGTTCCACATCATAAAAGTCATAATTTCCATTAATATAAGAAGATATGGTAACATCATCATTGTACTCACATTGAAAAGGGAGGTGTTTATACCTCCTACAGCAACAAGATTCATCAAAGCAATAGGTAACATTATAAGTAGAGCACACGTTTCTAGCAATGATATACAATCTATTGATTTGTTCCCATAAGTGTTTCCCTTTTTGTGACAAGCGGTGTTCATCATAATAATTTTGCTGCTCTTCCGTGAACCCACCTTGCCAAAAAGATTTAGTTTCAGAGAAACCAACCATTGATAGAAAGCATGATAAAGCAAGACAATAACAGACCAACAAAAATAACAACTATCAAGGATTCTATTTTTTTTTGGGTTTTTGATATAAAAGCAATGCAGGTAAAATAAAATAAAGTAAAGCAAAACAAATAACAAAGTAAAGAATGTGTGTGCGAAGAACTCCCCTCGCAGAAGTCTTCTCTCTTCCCCGGCAACGGCGCCAGAAAAAAGCTGCTGCTAACTGTGGTGATGGCGCCAGCAAAAGCTGATGCCTAGTTGATGTGGGAGCAGACGTCCTTGTGCGTGGTGATTGACCAGCCCGTTGGGAACCCCAAGAGGAAGGTATGATGAGTGCAGCGGCAAGTTTCCCTCAGTTAAGAAACCAAGGTATATCGAACAGGAGAAGGGAGACGGTGACGACTGAAGGTGTTTGTGGAACCTGCACACACACAAACAAATACTTTGTTCCGAACTTGCGATGAGGTTGTCAATCTCACCGGTTTGCTTGAAACAAAGGGTATGAGTGTATCGAGTGGAAAACAGTAGAGTATGCGAATAAAGTAAACAGTGCGGGAAAAGTAAACAGTTGATTGCAATATGATTAAAATAGGACCGGGGTCCACAGTTCACTAGTGGTGTCTCTCCATAGATAAAATAACATGCTGGGTAAACAAATTATAGTTGGGCAATTGATAGAATAAAGATAACGTGATATGTCAAGAAGATCACTATGAGATTTACTCTGGGCATTACAACAAAATACATAGACCGCCATCCAACTGCATCTATGACTAATAATCCACCCTCGGGGATATCATCCGAACACCCCAAAAGTATTAAGTTGCGAACAACAGATAATTGCATTACGCAAAGTGTGTAATGTAAACAAAGCATATTCCCTTGAGCATATGAATGTTGTTTTCTCCCTAGTAGCAACAGCACATCTACCACCTTAGAGGTTTCTGTCACTCCCCTAGGTGAAATAGAGGCATGAACCCACTATCGAGCATAAATACCCCCTCTTGGAGTCACTAGCCACTACTCGGCCAAGATAGCTACTAACAACGGAGAGCATGCAAGATCATAAACAACATAGAGATAACAAAAGATATAATTCAGTACAGCAACTTAATCATAAACACCAATATTCATCGGATCCCAACAAACCGACATCATAGAATTACATAACGGTGATCTCAATCATGTAGGGCAGCTCATGAGATCTAAACATGAAGCACATGGTGGAGAAGACAACCATCTAGCTACTGCTATGGACCCATAGTCCAAGGTAGACTACTCACTCATCGCTCCGGAGGCAATCATGGCGATGAAGGAGACCTCCGGTGGCGATTCCCCTCTCCGGTAGGGTGCCGGGAAGAGCTTCTGGACCCTCCCGATCTTCGGGTCGACGGCGGCGGCGGATCGCAATGTATTCTGGAAAACTGATCGGGGCCTTAGGTTTTTCTCGTCAGGGGGTATATGTAGGCGAAGGGGGGCTGTCAGAGGTGGAGCCACGCGGCCTCACACGGGGGTGGCGCGACCAGGGGCCAGGCCGCGCCGCCCCTGTGTGTGGGGGCCACGTGGCCCCCCTCCGTCAGGTCTTTGGATGTTTGGGAGCTCCCCGGTGAAATATGACTTCAGGAACTTGTTTCGTCCAATTCCGAGAATATTTCCTGTGTATCACTTCTGAAACACAAAAACAGCAGAAAACAGGAAACTGGCACTGTGGCACTTCATTAATAGGTTAGTTCCGGAAAATGTATAAAAATGCCACTAAGTGTAACGAAACAATAGGCAAATGGTGTAAAACAAAGCATGGAGCATCAAAAATTATAGATACGTTTGAGACGTATCAGTGCGCCAGAGAGAAAGGAGGCTTCTAGCGAAAACGAGAGAGTGGGAGAGGCTCGGGGCTTACCGGCAATGGCGATGCACGGCGATGGTGTCTGCGAGATGGCCGGCATGCTAGCAAGTAGCCTGGCGGTGGGGAAGATCTAAAATTAGGTGGAGGTGAACAAGGAGAGGGAGGGCCTCTTATAGGTGAGGGCGGGTGTCGAAAGAGGCAGGAGATCGCCGGATTGAAGCCGCCCGTGGACGTCGCACTCGGCAATCATGGTCGAGATCCCCGCGCGGTGATGGAGGAGAAGGATGACATGTGGGCCCCAACTAAAGCGTTGGATCTAACTTACGATGAATGCCTCAGATCTGAGGATACCGGTTTGGTTAGTGATTCAAAACAGGCCACACGATCTAGATCTAATGGCCTAACCATGAACCCTAACACTAAGCCACCGAAGACTCACCGGAGATAGACCCGCACGGTGGCGGTGCTATGGCAATGGACGGAAGGGGGCATGGCGTGATTACCTGCGTGTTCCCAATGGCAAGGCAGAGTCGATGGCAAGGTGGTGGAGGATGAGGTGGTCGACAACGGTTGGAATCGCTCGCCGAAGTTTTATACCGTGACGGTCAGGTCTGGTCATGAATGATGGCGTCGCTCTGGAGTGCAAAGGAACCCGAGACCTTGTCAAGGAGGTGCGCCAAAGAGAAAGGAGGCTTCTAGCGAAAATGAGAGAGTGGGAGAGGCTCGAGGCTTACCGGCAACGGCGATGCACAGTGACGGTGTCTGCGAGATGGCCGGTGTGCTAGCAAGCAGCCTAGCGGTGGGGAACATCTGAGAGGAGGTGGAGGTGAATGAGGAGAGGGAGGGCCTCTTATAGGCGAGGGTGGGTGTCGAAAGAGGCAGGAGATCGCTGGATTGAAGCCGCCCACGGACGTCGCGCTTGGCAATCATGGCCGAGATCCCCGCGCGGTGATGGAGGAGAAGGATGACATGTGGGCCCCTACTATCAGCTTAGGAAAAGGGGGATGAAGGATACCGGTTTGGGAGCTAGGCTTGTTGGGCCGTGGGCCGGTTCTGGCTTTGGGCTGAATCGTTTCCCGCGACCTTTTCCTCTTTTTCCCTTTTCTTTTTGCTTTTTCTTTTCTAATTTTCTTTTGTTATTTTTGCAAAACAATTCCAAATTGATTTTAAACAACTTTTTGACTTTTGCAAATTATTTCCTCTATTTGTTTGAACTTCAGGGAAACATTTGATTCAAAGAAAAGTCAAACTTTGGTGAAATTGAACATAAAATGACAAAAGAGGATGCATATGCATGATATGAGGTTATGATTTCATGTGTGCAAAATGTTTTAATTTCTTTCTAAAATTTGGGATGTTATAAACCTTGAGTTCACCATGCCAACCGCGGAAACGCTGGCCAGGATATACATCAAGAATCCGCCATACATGGACAAGAACCGCGATGAAGTCAGGGCCATGCCGATAGAGAACATCATGGCAGCAAAGGAGCTATTGGAAAACAACCAAAGCCCAGCAGCTCTTGAGACAACGGTAAAGCTAATGACTAAAGCATTGGTGCAACAGGAGAAAGCTACGTCATCATGATGGCTTGAATCTGATGCTGCGTGATACGTCCAAAATGTATCTACTTTTCCAAACACTTCTACTATTGTTTCTCCCCTAATTTGTGTGTTGTGAATGCAACTAATATGGACTAACGATGTTTTCAGCAGAATTGCTTTGGTGTCTCATTTTTGTGGAGAAATCCAACTTTCAGTATAAATCCAGGAAAATATTGCAAAAATCCTATTTCACCAGAAGACCCACGGAGCCAGAAGACGAGATGAAGAGGGGCTGAGAGGCCACCACACAACCAGGGGGCGCGGCCCAGGCCTGACTGCGCCCACCTGTTGTGAGGCCGCCTCGGCCATCGCCTTGACCCCTCCTTCTGCCTATATATACCTGATGACCTGAAAATAGCGGGGGTTTGACGTTTTTCCCAGATAGAGTTCCGCTATGCTGCCACCACCAGAAACCACGATTCAGAACCAGAAACTCCATTCTAGCACCCTGCCGGGATGGGGATTTGGAGATCTTCATCACCATCATCACTGACGTCCCTCCATCAACCATCCATGACTCCCTGATGTCTACGCATGCGTCTATTCTTGTAGATAGTGTTGGGCCTCCAAGTGCAGAGGTTTGTAGAGCAGCAGCAAGTTTCCCTTAAGTGGATCACCCAAGGTTTATCGAACTCAGGGAGGAAGAGGTCAAAGCTATCCCTCTCAAGCAACCCTGTAATTATGATACAGAAAGTCTCTTGTGTCCCCAACACACCCAATACACTTGTCAGATGTATAGGTGCACTAGTTCGGTGAAGACATAGTGAAATACAAGTAGTAGTGATGATTATAAGTAGTAAATGCAATCTGAAATAAAAATGGCAGCAAGCAAACATGTAACAAAACTGAAAGGAAACGGTGTGCAAAGCTTGGAAACAAGGCCTAGGGATCATACTTTCACTAGTGGACACACTCTCAACAAATATAACATAATTGAACCAATAGATACTATCATCAATATGCAACTCAAAACAATTCTCCAATGGAAAATGAACACTAATCATGCGTAGGCCTATGAAGCACTCCTCAAAGTCCGTATATACCCAAACTAGATTGTCCCACACTATCACCTTGAACGCACTAGATGGTTCCAACAAACATCAACAATTCATAGAGACATTAACCAAAAAGATACACATGATGCGCACACTAGTCACCTTCACACCATGATACAAGGTATCTCCGGAGATTACAAATATAAAGCACGGGAGTAGCATAATATCTGAATAATAACATCTACCAATTCAACTAGATACAAAGCTCACGATCACATAAAGATCACATCATGGGAGAGAGAGGTGAACCATATAGCTACCAGTAGAGCCCTCAGCCCCGGGGGTGAACTACTCCCTCCTCATCATAGGAGACAGCAAGGTTGATGGAGATGGCGGTGAGGTCGATGGAGACGGCAGAGACGGTGATGGAGACCGATGGAGATGGCTCTGGGGGCATGATACGTCTCAAACGTATCTATAATTTTTGATGCTCCATGCTTGTTTTTACACCATTTGCCTATTGTTTCGTTACACTTCATGGCACTTTTATGCATTTTCCAGAACTAACCTATTAACAAGTTGCCATAGTGCCAGTTTCCTATTTTCTGCTATTTTTGTGTTTCAGAAGTGATACACAGGAAATATTCTTAGAATTGGACAAAACAAGTTCCTCAAGTCATATTTTACCCGGAAGCTTCCAGAGATCCAAAGGAGAGTAGGAGGCGGAGCACCAGGGCCCCACACACATAGGTGGCGTGGCCAGCCCCTGGCCCGTGCCACCATGGTGTGAGGAGGCCTGGGCCCTCCTCTGACACCGCCCCTTCGCCTATAAAGACCCCCCGACAGAAAAAACCTAAGTACCTGATCAGATTTCCAGAACACATTGCGATCCGCCGCCGCCGTCGACCCGAAGATCGGGAGGGTCCGGAAGCTCTTCCCGGCACCGTGCCGGAGAGGGGAATCACCACCAGAGGTCTTCTTCATCGCCATGCTTGCCTCCAGAGTGATGAGTGAGTAGTCTACCTTGGACTATGGGTCCATAGCAGTAGCTAGATGGTTGTCTTCTCCACCATGTGCTTCATGTTTAGATCTCATGAGCTGCCCTACATGATTGAGATCACCGTTATGTAATTCTATGATGTTGGTTTGTTGGGATCCGATGAATATTGGTGTTTATGATTAAGTTGCTATACTGAATATTATCTTTTTTTATCTCTATGTTGTTTATGATCTTGCATGCTCTCCGTTGTTAGTAGCTATCTTGGCCTAGTAGTTGCTAGTGACTCCAAGAGGGGGTATTTATGCTCGATAGTGGGTTCATGCCTCTATTTCACCTGGGGGAGTGACAGAAACCTCTAAGGTGGTAGATGTGTGTCACGACCCAGATTTTTTTTAAGATTTAAAATTTCATCATGCATTCATGGCATATTGCATTTTAAAGCCTTTCCAAAGTTTTGAACCTTTTTCTTCAAAGAATAAAGTCAAATGCCCCTTTTCCCAAATCTATTATACAAAAAGCTTTCAGAAAGGAAGTGTTTTAAATGAACTCCATTATTATGGAGCCATCTCTTATATTTTTTTTTCTTTTCCCTCTAGCAAATTTCTTTTGAAAAACCAAATAGTGGGAAGGTAATATTTTAACTTCCTATTATTTGGATCCTATATTTGAATTCACACAAATAACTTTCTTCTTCCAATCTTACCACAAGACCTCTGGTTTAGTTTCTAAACATACTTCTAAAGGACCATGTTTGGTCAGCACTGTTTTCCTTCAAATCTGAATAGAGGAAACTATTCAAAACTCAAAACACAAAAATCAGAATAAAAGAAAAAGGGAAGCAGAAAAGAGAAAAGGTGGAAAACAAAATAAAAATGGAATTGGACCCCGGGGACAAACTTCGGCCCAGAGAAGAAAGGAGCCCGCGGCCCATTCCAGCCACCCCGAACCGGTACCCCAGCCCCCTCTCCCCTCCTCGCTGACAGGTGGGACCCACCTGTCATCACCGTCATCACTCCTCTCTCTCCCCCTCCCAGTAACGTTCGCCGGAGTTACTTCCCCCGGCGTTACCGACGCCTTAACTGGCCACCAATGCCGCCCCTATAAAGCCCCTACTCCCCTCTCTCGCCCCTCCCCTCTCTCTCCGCAGACGAAGCCGCCAGGCTGCCCAAATCGCTCGCCGAAGTCCGCCATTGCTGCAGGCTCCTCCGGTCGATTTCGCTGCCGCCGGTGACCTTGAGCGCCCCCCTTTCTTCCAGACATCTCCCCTATACTTGGCGCATCCCCCTGACACCTTTTCGTGCCTTGTTCTGCAGCCAAACGAGCTCCCCGGAGCTTACCCGAAGCACTACGTCGCCCGAAGCCCTCCAGCCGTCGCCCTCCTACACTCCAGGAAGCAATCGAGGAAATCGACCATGCATTCGAGCTCGTCGTGATCTCCTGTACCTCGTCTTAGCATCGCCGTCAAGTAGAGACCACTGGAGCTCACCGGAGATCAACACCCAGTGCGCTTCGCCGGCGAACCTCATCGGAACCCTAGCTAGCCGGTGAGAACCTCTCTCCCTCTCTCAGTGACCGTCAGATCTCGATCTAACGATCCCAATAGGATCACTTACCGAACCGGTACTGCTTGATCTCGTGCGTCCATTTCCACTTAGATCTGACGGCCTCAGTTCCTGATCCGCACGAAACGGTACCGACAAACCACAGATCACCACGTGGCCAGCCTCAGTTCAAAACAGATTTCGTTTAGGTTTTCAAACCAGATTTGATCCAAATCTTTGAAAAATCATAACTTTTGATCTGTAACTCGAAAAATAGCAAATAATACCTCGTTGGAATTCTTGGGTTGTGTAGAATCCAATGGTTCAATAAAACCTATTATTTTATGGGTTCATTTTGAATCCATTAACAGATCTGAATTAAGCCCTTGGTTCAAAATAAATTCATAACTTTTGTTCTGTAAGTCCAAATGCTACAAATTTGTGGTCTATGGAATCCTTGGAACATTTAGAACACTCCAGAAGCAAAAGTTTTCAATTTTCAAACGTGCACAAACTTGCTACTGTTAAAAATGGCCAAATCACCTTTTTCTTTACCATTTGTTTTCTAAAAACTATTTTTGAGTAAAACCACTTGCAGTAGCTTCATGTTACTGTCACCCAACCAGTGGTAGCTCCAACTTATTTTTGCAGGATAGTACCAACCAGAACTAATTTTCTAAAAGTACTACCCTGATGCATCAAATGCACTTTTGTAAATACCTTGTTATATGTTCAATAAAAACCTTTCCAACATCACACTTGTTTTCAAAAGCCACTTGTTCCACCAAATCAACCTCCTCACACACTCTCTTAGTGTGTGAAATTAAAATGACATTTGCATACCTGCACCCATGCATACATGTTTATGATTGTCATTAGAAATAGAGTATTGATTGCATGATTGTTTGGATTGAATAGATTGTGAAGAGGAGCAAGGCTACTATTATAACTGTTGTGGGTGTGCAAGCTGCTACCAAGGCAAGTGACACACATGTCCCCTACCCATTTTTATTATGCATTAGTATGTTCACCTCTTGTAGTATGCATGATAGGTGTTTTACTCAACTGTTTATCAAATGCTTAGATCCTAGTAGTGTGTAGCAATCCCTCAAACCCCACCTGTTAGGATGCTAAATACTTTGTTAACTTTGATGCCATGCTAAGAGCACTTGAAAAGTGTTTTGTGAAAAGTTAATAACTTCAACTAAAATGAAACACCTGGGTGGAATGGTTTGATGAAGGCGGTGGTGTTGAGTGGCGACCTGGGACTACACTACGTGTAGTTGCTGCCTGGGCGTACACTTGTGGATGGCCACCCAAGAATAAAGAGATGGCTATGTCTTCCATGCTTATTGTACTTCCAGTGCAGCCTTATGACATTATGGGCTCTGTCTTGACTAATTAGAATGTGGGAGTGCAACTTGTCGGCAAGAAGTGGTGGTAGTCAAAATTATAGGTTGGGAGCGGTGCTTGCCAAGTTAGTTGTCCTCTCCTTCTAAAAGGTCTCGTTTCATTTTATGTATGGGCGTAAAATGAATCGTAAGGTGAAAGTGCACAACCCTTGCAAGGTGTTTAAACCTAATCGATTAGCCGTGTCCTCGGTCATGGACAATTGAGTCTCTAGACATGGAATGTACGGAATAATCTCATCACCGATTCTGAATTATTAAAATTTTGTCTAGAAACCCCTAGGTAGGAACTAAGGATCATACACTCCAAAGGGGTGGTGGTGCCTGAGGTTCCAACTTCGTTGAATTGCGCCCAGTGCTACATAACTTGCAACTATGTAGTATTTGGGGGTTATTTCAACCCTTCAAAACAAAATCTTTGAATTAAAAATCTTGACTTAATTAGGACAAAATTGGCTTTATGCAATTATAGCCCAAAGATCCACCAGCCAAATAGCATGTAGCTAGATCTTTCACAAATGCCACCAAATATGTGTCATTTGCCAGTACATCATTGTACTGACCCCCATACTTGGGGCTGCATAATCAAATGTGCAGGTTCTTCCGATGAGGAGTGAAGTGTTAGGATCTCGAGTCTGCATACCAACATGACTGCCTGTGGCGCATGCTGAAGATGGAGGCTCGCTACTATTATATTTCCGTTGTGCTTAAGTTGAACTCTGTTTACCTTTATTGGTCTATGTGACCAAGGATCTTGTAATAATCGTGAGACTTATGTATCTGGATCTGCGTGTAATCTTGATACTATGTGATGAATACTATATTTTATTCTGTGGTGCTATCATTGATCCAGGGAATAGCACATGACACAGGTGTTCTGCCTTAAGCCAAAGGTGGGACGTCACAAAATGGTATCAGAGCATAGTGTTGCCTGTAGGATCGAGACCCTAGGATTGGAAAACCTTAGGACCCAAGTTTTATTTCAAAAAATGCTAAACAAATAATCATGATCTTATTGTCTTAACCATTTCATTCTTACTTGTATTTCTCTTCTTGTTCTGATCGTTCCCTCTTCTTTTTAAAAATATTGTAGATGGACACCTACGATGAGAGAGTGGTAGCTGGTGAAGGAGATTACCTTCTCTCGGAGGTGCTACTAGACCTCGCCACCCAGCTTCAGATACCACCGCCAGTTTTCTGTGGGAAGATGCAGTACAAGGAGTATGGTCTAGAGAAGTGGTTAATCCAAACCACTATCCAAGGAAGACTTGATGAAGAAGGAGAGTCCACGATGGAGTACACTGAAGCATATGTGGACTGGAGGTATTCGGTGGAGATTGCCATGCAGGGCGCCATCGCCCGTATTCGCCACAAGTACAGAGCTCACATACCACGTCCCTCAGCTTATGGGATGATTGGAGAGCGATCTGCTGGAGGGCATGTTGTGGATCGCCGAGGCCAGGAGTTCCACTCCCTTCTGAGAGGCTACCTCACTGAAAGGGAGCGCTGCACAGTCAATCTAGAGGACATGCTGAAGAAGCAGATTATCAACCAGGATCAGTTTAGAGATCTCATGGATCTCACCACCAAGAGGATCATGGAGACTGAATCAGCTCTCATAATGTTGGATGATAAGAAGACTCAACTGGAGAACAAGCTCAAGATTGTTGAAGGACCCTTGCAGTTAGGCAGAAAAATTCTCCAAGATGACATCTGGTCTCATCTTCTGGAGAAGACAGTACTGCTGCAGTATGACAACATACAGAAATTGGGAGATGAGAAGAAGCAGATTGAGGAAGCCAACAATGAGCTGAAGTCTGAAAATGAGAAGCTAAAAATGAAGCTTGCAGAATTAGAAGCAAGTAAGAAGGAAGAGGAATCCGAAGAAGAAGAGGATCCCGAGGAAAGAATCGTGTATTCCTCTAGTGATGGTCTATCCTATGAGGAATGGGAGGCCAAGGCACTGAAAGAGCTCAAGAAGACAGAACGTTGAGACCCTCTACCCCTCTCATGCCTCAAGAGAGTTAAGAGAGGCTAGTTGACCACCATCATCTTTTGTATCGTTTGTGATAGCACGTTTGAATTGTCTTACCGTGTTGGTATGACAGTACCGTCGATCGTTTACTTTATCGAACTCTTAGTACTTACTTCTAAACTTGTCAAATCGTACGGTCCAGGGTTTAAAGCTTTTAAAAATCAATGGTTGTATGCTTGTTTATTGTTTGTGGATGGCTTGTTGTATTGTGCATGGGTAGGATCTTTACTTCTTTAGCTTTATCTGTCTAATACTCATCTATGCTATACCTTACCTCAGATGCCTCCACGACGTGCGCCGAACAACAATGACAATGATGGAAACAACAACAATGACACCAATACTCCAATTCAGCAACTAGTGGCAGCTCAGGCCCAGCTGATGCAAATGATGACCCAGTTCTTTCAGACGAATGCAAACAACAATAATAACAATAATAATAATCCTCCACCACCGCCACCCCCACCCCAGGTGGATAGAGTGGCAAGGTTTCTGAGGCTGAGACCCAACAAGTTCTCATCTGCTACAGAGCCAATAGTAGCTGATGACTGGCTGCGTTCGGTCAACAAGGATCTGACCACCTATGAGTGCACTGATGCTGAAAAGGTGCGCTTCACAGCTCACTTACTGGAAGGACCCGCAGCAATGTGGTGGGAGACATATCAGGTTACCCATCCCATAGATGATCTGGACTGGAACACCTTCAGAGAAGGCTTTCGCACTGCTCACATATCCTCGGGCACTATAAGTGTGAAGAAGGAAGAATTCCGTGGTCTGCGTCAGGGTGGAAGAACTCTGAAGGAATATATGGATGACTTCTGTGCCCTATCCAGGTATGCGCCTGAGGATATAGACACTGATGCAAAGAGGAAGGAAAAATTCCTCAGTGGGCTTAAGGGAGAACTCAAAATACCCTTGTCTGTGGCCTATGCTCCAAACTATCAGTCTCTACTTGATCAGGCCATCACTCTGGACAACAATATCAAGAAAGAGGAGAACCGTAAAAGGAAGTTCAGTAACAATAAGAACCATGTGGAACCATTCCACAAGAAGCACCACTCATCTGAGAGCAGTGGTCCTGGCAACTACCACAAGCAAGGGAATCGTTTCAACAAAGGAAACGGTAATCACTTCAGCGGCCACAAGCACAACGGAGGATTCAAGGGAAATAGCTCCAGTGGACATCACAGCGGACACAATGGTCAGCATCGCCACAACACTGAACCCAAGAAGGATCTCTCTAGCATCACTTGCTTCAAGTGCAAGAAAAATGGTCACTATTCCTCCAGCTGCCCGGAGAACAAGACCGTTGAACTTGCCAAACCCAATCCATTCCAGAAGGGCCAAGTGAACCACCTCAATGTGGAGGAGGTGATGAATGAACCTGATGCAGTGATGGGTATGTTTCCTCTCAACTCATTTACAGCATTGGTTTTATTTGATACTGGAGCATCGCATTCATTCATATCAAGGACTTTTGCAAACAAAAATGGGCTCCCTACTACAAACATAGGAAAAACCATTAAAGTAAGTTCCCCTGGTGGAGAATTGATAGCCAAAGCGGGTTGCAGGGATCTGATTTTAGAAATTGGTAAATATAAATTCCCAACCCATTTAGTGATCCTAGACTCCCAGGGTTTAGATGTAATCTTGGGCATGGATTGGATGACTACCTATGGAGGAGTCATAGACTGCGTGAACAGAGCAATTACACTTACCACCCCGGAAGGGAGAAGAATTAGATACAAATCTCAACTGGATTTTAATGATATTAGGCTAAACCATCTTAAGGGGGTTAGCCTAGATGAAGTGCACATAGTGAATGAGTACCCCGATGTGTTCCCGGAAGAGTTACCAGGAATTCCCCCTGACAGAGATGTAGAGTTTCTCATTGATCTACTACCTGGCACAGGGCCAATAGCAAAGAGACCTTACCCTATGTCCACCGATGAGTTGAAAGAACTCAAGAAACAGCTAGCAGAGCAGTTAGGAAAAGGATTCATTAGAGAGAGTTCCTCGTCATGGGGAGCACCAGTTCTGTTTGTTGAGAAGAAAGATAAGAGCCAACGTTTAGTAATGGACTATCGTTCGTTGAACGAAGTAACCATCAAGAACAAATATCCGTTACCCAGAATCAATGATTTGTTTGATCAGTTGGAAGGAGCCAGTGTGTTTTCTAAGATCGACCTTAGATCTGGATACTTTCAGCTCAAGATTAGAGAACATGACATTCCCAAGACAGCCTTCGTCACTAGATATGGTTCGTATGAATATACGGTGATGCCCTTTGGTTTAACCAATGCACCGTCATACTTCATGAGCATGATGAATAAAGTGTTCATGGAATTTCTAGATAAGTTTGTCGTAGTCTTCATTGACGACATACTGGTCTACTCAAAAAGCAAAGAGGATCATGAAAAGCACCTACGTGCAATACTGGAGAAACTCAGAGAGCACAAGTTATATGCTAAATTCAACAAATGTGAGTTTTGGCTCAATGAAGTAGGATTTCTTGGACACATTATATCCAAGGAGGGAATTGCAGTCGACCCAGCCAAGGTGACCGCAGTAACTGAATGGGAACCACCCAAGAATGTTGGAGAAATTCGTAGTTTCTTGGGATTGGCCGGATACTACCGGAGATTCATTGAGAACTTTTCAAAGATAGCTAAACCAATGACAGAGTTGTTGAAGAAGGAAAAGAAGTTCGAATGGACTGAAGCTTGTGAAAACAGTTTTCAAGAGTTGAAAAGAAGATTGGTGTCTGCACCTGTTCTGTGCTTACCAGATATAGAAAAGGAATTTCAGGTATATTGCGACGCTTCTCGTCAAGGTTTAGGAAGCGTGTTGATGCAAGATGGCAGAGTAGCAGCCTATGCCTCTAGACAACTCAAGAAGCACGAGATCAACTATCCAACTCATGACCTTGAGTTAGCTTCAGTTGTTCACGCCTTGAAGATTTGGAGACATTATTTACTGGGAAAGAGATGTGAGGTATTCACCGACCACAAAAGTTTGAAGTATATCTTTACTCAGAAGGACCTCAATATGAGACAAAGAAGATGGTTGGAACTCATCAAAGACTATGACTTGAGTCTACAATACCACCCTGGTAAAGCAAACGTAGTAGCTGACGCCCTAAGCCGTAAGGCCTATGTGAACTGTCTATCAACAGAAATATTACCAGAAGATCTGTGTAGAGATCTGAGGGACCTCAGCTTAGAAGTAGTGCCGCAAGGTCACGTAACATCGCTAGTAGTGCAACCAACCCTGATGGACAGAATACGCCAAGCGCAGAAAGGAGATAAAGATATTGAGAAGATCAAAGAAAACATGAGGAAGGACAAAGCCAAAGGCTTTAGCGAAGATGAGCAAGGAAATATCTGGTTTGAGAAACGTGTCTGTGTACCTGATGATCCAGATATTAGAAGATTAATATTCCAAGAAGCCCATGAAACCCCATACTCGATTCATCCGGGTAATACCAAGATGTACCTAGACTTGAAAGAAAGATTTTGGTGGAGCAATATGAAGGGAGACATAGCCGAATATATAGCCAAATGTGATGTGTGCAGTAGAGTGAAGGCTGAACATCAAAGACCAGCCGGACTACTTCAACCTCTGAAGGTGCCGGATTGGAAATGGGATCAAATTGGTATGGATTTCATCACTGGGTTACCCCGCACAAAATCGGGATATGACTCAATCTGGGTTATAGTTGATCGTTTGACCAAGGTAGCTCATTTCATACCAGTAAAGACTACTTATACAAGTGCAAAGCTAGCTGATATCTACATGAAGAGGATAGTAAGCCTCCATGGTGTTCCCAAAAGCATCGTGTCTGATAGAGGAACCCAATTTACCTCACACTTTTGGAAGCAACTTCATGAATCACTTGGAACGAGGCTAGAATTCAGCACAGCATTCCATCCGCAAACAGATGGACAAACAGAGAGAGTAAACCAAATTTTGGAAGATATGCTAAGAGCATGTGCCCTAGACTATGGTTCTAGCTGGGATGACAATTTGCCTTACGCTGAGTTTTCCTACAACAACAGCTATCAAGCCAGCATTGAGATGGCACCATTTGAAGCCTTGTACGGCAAGAAATGTACTACACCCCTACTATGGAGTGGTGTAGGAGAACGAAGTTTCTTCGGACCCGATATCATTCAAGAAGCCGAAGAAAAGGTTAAATTGATCAAGGATAGGCTGAAAATCGCTCAATCCCGTCAGAAGAGTTACTCAGATAGCAAGCGTAGAGAAATCATCTATGAAGTAGGAGACAGAGCTTATCTCAGAGTGTCACCCACCCGTGGTGTTAAGAGATTTGGCATCAAAGGTAAGCTAGCACCTAGATTTATAGGACCATTCAAAGTCCTATCTCGCAAAGGAGAAGTGGCTTATGAACTGGAACTACCCGAAATTCTTTCGGCCGTACATAACGTGTTCCACGTGAGCCAGTTAAAGAAATGCCATCCAGAGATGTCAGAAACACCGTTGAACGATACGGTACCCCTCGAAGAAGTTCAACTAGAAAGTGACTTGACCTATGAGGAGAAACCCATCAGAATACTCGAGACAGCAGAAAGAACTACACGCACCAAAACCATCAAGTTTTGCAAGGTACAGTGGAGTCACCACACGGAAGAGGAAGCCACTTGGGAACGTGAAGATACCCTTCGAGAAGAACACCCACACCTATTTGCTAGCCTTTCCGAAGCTCGAGGGCGAGCTTCATCTTAAGGGGGTTAGTCTGTCATGACCCAGATTTTTTTTAAGATTTAAAATTTCATCATGCATTCATGGCATATTGCATTTTAAAGCCTTTCCAAAGTTTTGAACCTTTTTCTTCAAAGAATAAAGTCAAATGCCCTTTTTCCCAAATCTATTATACAAAAAGCTTTCAGAAAGGAAGTGTTTTAAATGAACTCCATTATTATGGAGCCATCTCTTATATTTTTTTTTCTTTTCCCTCTAGCAAATTTCTTTTGAAAAACCAAATAGTGGGAAGGTAATATTTTAACTTCCTATTATTTGGATCCTATATTTGAATTCACACAAATAACTTTCTTCTTCCAATCTTACCACAAGACCTCTGGTTTAGTTTCTAAACATACTTCTAAAGGACCATGTTTGGTCAGCACTGTTTGCCTTCAAATCTGAATAGAGGAAACTATTCAAAACTCAAAACACAAAAATTAGAATAAAAGAAAAAGGGAAGTAGAAAAGAGAAAAGGTGGAAAACAAAATAAAAATGGAATTGGACCCCGGGGACAAACTTCGGCCCAGAGAAGAAAGGAGCCCGCGGCCCATTCCAGCCACCCCGAACCGGTACCCCAGCCCCCTCTCCCCTCCTCGCCGACAGGTGGGACCCACCTATCATCACCGTCATCACTCCTCTCTCTCCCCCTCCCAGTAACGTTCGCCGGAGTTACTTCCCCCGGCGTTACCGACGCCTTAACTAGCCACCAATGCCGCCCCTATAAAGCCCCTACTCCCCTCTCTCGCCCCTCCCCTCTCTCTCCGCAGACGAAGCCGCCAGGCTGCCCAAATCGCTCGCCGAAGTCCGCCATTGCTGCAGGCTCCTCCGGTCGATTTCGCTGCCGCCGGTGACCTTGAGCGCCCCCCCTTTCTTCTAGACATCTCCCCTATACTTGGCGCATCCCCCTGACACCTTTTTGTGCCTTGTTCTGCAGCCAAACGAGCTCCCCGGAGCTTACCCGAAGCACTACGTCGCCCGAAGCCCTCCAGCCGTCGCCCTCCTACACTCCAGGAAGCAATCGAGGAAATCGACCATGCATTCGAGCTCGTCGTGATCTCCTGTACCTCGTCTTAGCATCGCCGTCAAGCAGAGACCACCGGAGCTCACCGGAGATCAACACCCAGTGCGCTTCGCCGGCGAACCTCATCGGAACCCTAGCTAGCCGGTGAGAACCTCTCTCCCTCTCTCAGTGACCGTCAGATCTCGATCTAACGATCCCAATAGGATCACTTACCGAACCGGTACTGCTTGATCTCGTGCGTCCATTTCCACTTAGATCCGATGGCCTCAGTTCCTGATCCGCACGAAACGGTACCGACAAACCACAGATCACCACGTGGCCAGCCTCAGTTCAAAACAGATTTCGTTTAGGTTTTCAAACCAGATTTGATCCAAATCTTTGAAAAATCATAACTTTTGATCTGTAACTCGAAAAATAGCAAATAATACCTCGTTGGAATTCTTGGGTTGTGTAGAATCCAATGGTTCAATAAAACCTATTATTTTATGGGTTCATTTTGAATCCATTAACAGATCTGAATTAAGCCTGTGGATTCAAAATAAATTCATAACTTTTGTTCTGTAAGTCCAAATGCTACAAATTTGTGGTCTATGGAATCCTTGGAACATTTAGAACACTCCAGAAGCAAAAGTTTTCAATTTTCAAACGTGCACAAACTTGCTACTGTTAAAAATGGCCAAATCACCTTTTTCTTTACCATTTGTTTTCTAAAAACTATTTTTGAGTAAAACCACTTGCAGTAGCTTCATGTTACTGTCACCCAACCAGTGGTAGCTCCAACTTATTTTTGCAGGACAGTACCAACCAGAACTAATTTTCTAAAAGTACTACCCTGATGCATCAAATGCACTTTTGTAAATACCTTGTTATATGTTCAATAAAAACCTTTCCAACATCACACTTGTTTTCAAAAGCCACTTGTTCCACCAAATCAACCTCCTCACACACTCTCTTAGTGTGTGAAATTAAAATGACATTTGCATACCTGCACCCATGCATACATGTTTATGATTGTCATTAGAAATAGAGTATTGATTGCATGATTGTTTGGATTGAATAGATTGTGAAGAGGAGCAAGGCTACTATTATAACTGTTGTGGGTGTGCAAGATGCTACCAAGGCAAGTGACACACATGTCCCCTACCCATTTTTATTATGCATTAGTATGTTCACCTCTTGTAGTATGCATGATAGGTGTTTTACTCAACTGTTTATCAAATGCTTAGATCCTAGTAGTGTGTAGCAATCCCTCAAACCCCACCTGTTAGGATGCTAAATACTTTGTTAACTTTGATGCCATGCTAAGAGCACTTGAAAAGTGTTTTGTGAAAAGTTAATAACTTCAACTAAAATGAAACACCTGGGTGGAATGGTTTGATGAAGGCGGTGGTGTTGAGTGGCGACCTGGGACTACACTACGTGTAGTTGCTGCCTGGGCGTACACTTGTGGATGGCCACCCAGGAATAAAGAGATGGCTATGTCTTCCATGCTTATTGTACTTCCAGTGCAGCCTTATGACATTATGGGCTCTGTCTTGACTAATTAGAATGTGGGAGTGCAACTTGTCGGCAAGAAGTGGTGGTAGTCAAAATTATAGGTTGGGAGCGGTGCTTGCCAAGTTAGTTGTCCTCTCCTTCTAAAAGGTCTCGTTTCATTTTATGTATGGGCATAAAATGAATCGTAAGGTGAAAGTGCACAACCCTTGCAAGGTGTTTAAACCTAATCGATTAGCCGTGTCCTCGGTCATGGACAATCGAGTCTCTAGACATGGAATGTACGGAATAATCTCATCACCGATTCTGAATTATTAAAATTTTGTCTAGAAACCCCTAGGTAGGAACTAAGGATCATACACTCCAAAGGGGTGGTGGTGCCTGAGGTTCCAACTTCGTTGAATTGCGCCCAGTGCTACATAACTTGCAACTATGTAGTATTTGGGGGTTATTTCAACCCTTCAAAACAAAATCTTTGAATTAAAAATCTTGACTTAATTAGGACAAAATTGGCTTTATGCAATTATAGCCCAAAGATCCACCAGCCAAATAGCATGTAGCTAGATCTTTCACAAATGCCACCAAATATGTGTCATTTGCCAGTACATCATTGTACTGACCCCCATACTTGGGGCTGCATAATCAAATGTGCAGGTTCTTCCGATGAGGAGTGAAGTGTTAGGATCTCGAGTCTGCATACCAACATGACTGCCTGTGGCGCATGCTGAAGATGGAGGCTCGCTACTATTATATTTCCGTTGTGCTTAAGTTGAACTCTGTTTACCTTTATTGCTCTATGTGACCAAGGATCTTGTAATAATCGTGAGACTTATGTATCTGGATCTGCGTGTAATCTCGATACTATGTGATGAATACTATATTTTGTTCTGTGGTGCTATCATTGATCCAGGGAATAGCACATGACACAGGTGTTCTGCCTTAAGCCAAAGGTGGGACGTCACAAAATGGTATCAGAGCATAGTGTTGCCTGTAGGATCGAGACCCTAGGATTGGAAAACCTTAGGACCCAAGTTTTATTTCAAAAAATGCTAAACAAATAATCATGATCTTATTGTCTTAACCATTTCATTCTTACTTGTATTTCTCTTCTTGTTCTGATCGTTCCCTCTTCTTTTTAAAAATATTGTAGATGGACACCTACGATGAGAGAGTGGTAGCTGGTGAAGGAGATTACCTTTTCTCGGAGGTGCTACTAGACCTCGCCACCCAGCTTCAGATACCACCGCCAGTTTTCTGTGGGAAGATGCAGTACAAGGAGTATGGTCTGGAGAAGTGGTTAATCCAAACCACTATCCAAGAAAGACTTGATGAAGAAGGAGAGTCCACGATGGAGTACACTGAAGCATATGTGGACTGGAGGTATTCGGTGGAGATTGCCATGCAGGGCGCCATCGCCCGTATTCGCCACAAGTACAGAGCTCACATACCACGTCCCTCAGCTTATGGGATGATTGGAGAGCGATCTGCTGGAGGGCATGTTGTGGATCGCCGAGGCCAGGAGTTCCACTCCCTTCTGAGAGGCTACCTCACTGAAAGGGAGCGCTGCACAGTCAATCTAGAGGACATGCTGAAGAAGCAGATTATCAACCAGGATCAGTTTAGAGATCTCATGGATCTCACCACCAAGAGGATCATGGAGACTGAATCAGCTCTCATAATGTTGGATGATAAGAAGACTCAACTGGAGAACAAGCTCAAGATTGTTGAAGGACCCTTGCAGTTAGGCAGAAAAATTCTCCAAGATGACATCTGGTCTCATCTTCTGGAGAAGACAGTACTGCTGCAGTATGACAACATACAGAAATTGGGAGATGAGAAGAAGCAGATTGAGGAAGCCAACAATGAGCTGAAGTCTGAAAATGAGAAGCTAAAAATGAAGCTTGCAGAATTAGAAGCAAGTAAGAAGGAAGAGGAATCCGAAGAAGAAGAGGATCCCGAGGAAAGAATCGTGTATTCCTCTAGTGATGGTCTATCCTATGAGGAATGGGAGGCCAAGGCACTGAAAGAGCTCAAGAAGACAGAACGTTGAGACCCTCTACCCCTCTCATGCCTCAAGAGAGTTAAGAGAGGCTAGTTGACCACCATCATCTTTTGTATCGTTTGTGATAGCACGTTTGAATTGTCTTACCGTGTTGGTATGACAGTACCGTCGATCGTTTACTTTATCGAACTCTTAGTACTTACTTCTAAACTTGTCAAATCGTACGGTCCAGGGTTTAAAGCTTTTAAAAATCAATGGTTGGGAAAGAATGAAATCTATGATAAAGAATTGCCCCACTCATGGACTGACTACTTGGATGATTGTCCAAACTTTTTATGCAGGACTGAATTTTTCTTCAAGGAACCTACTTGATTCAGCTGCTAGAGGCACTTTTATGTCCCTTACCTTGGGCGCCGCAACAAAGCTACTTGACAACATAATGGTAAATTATTCTGAATGGCACACCGAGAGAGCTCCACAAGGTAAGAAGGTAAATTCTGTTGAGGAAACCTCTTCCTTGAGTGATAAGATTGTTACAATTATGGCTATGCTCGCTAATGATAGGACTCATGTTGATCCTAATAATGTTCCTTTGGCCTCTTTGGTTGCTCAAGAAGAGCATGTTGATGTGAATTTCATTAGAAATAATAATTTTAACAACAATGCTTATAGGAACAATTTTGCTAGTAACAATTATAGGCCATATCCTTCTACCAATGGTAATGGTTATGGTAACTCTTATGGTAACTCCTACAGCAACACTAGGGCCGCGCCCTCCGAGCTTGAGGTAATGCTCAAGGACTTCATCGGTAAGCAAACTGCTTTTAATAAGTCTGTTGAGGAAAAGTTAGGCAAAATTGATATTCTTGCTTCTAAAGTTGATAGCCTTGCTCATGATGTTGAACTTCTGAAATTAAAAGTGTTTCCCAATGATGTGAAAGAGAACAATGTTTTTGCTACCGCTAATGCTATTCAAGTTGGAATTGATGAAAATATTAGATTGTTAGCAGAATTGCATGCTAGGTGGGAAAGAGAAGATGAGATGGCTAGAGAGATGAAGGTATGTACCATTACTACCTCTAATGATGTTGCTCGTAATGCTAGCAATCCGCCTACTTTGGTTGGTGTAGAGAAAACTCCCACTCCTTGTGTTAAAAAGCCCAAAACTGCCAAAACTTTTTCTCAAAAGAGTGCTGAAATTTTTCAGAGTGTGGGAGATGATAGCTCTATTTCTTTTAATGATTTTAATGTTGATGGCTGCAATATATATGAAGTTATTTTGTTCTTGCAGGAAGCTTGCTTTGACTCCCAATTCCAGTTCTTTAAATATTGCTTTTACCAAGCATATTACCAATGCTCTCATGAAAATTAGGGATGAAAAGTTGAAGCAAAAAGCCTCTATTCCCAAGAAGTTAGAAGATGGTTGGGAACCCATCATTAATATGAATTTTAATGGTTTTGATTGCCATGCTTTATGTGATCTAGGTGCTAGTATTTCTATTATGCCTAGAAAGATTTATGATATGCTTGATTTACCGCCTCTTGAAAAATGTTATTTTGATGTTCCTATTGCTGATGTTGCTAAGAAGAAACCTTTGGGAAGGATTAATGATGTTTTTATTGTGGTTAACAATAACCTTGTTCCCATTGATTTTCTTGTTATGGACGTTGAATGCCATGCTTCATGTCCTATTATTTTGGGAAGACCCTTTCTTCGAACTGTAGGTGCCATCATTGATATGAGGGAAGGCACTATCAAATATCAATTCCCACTAAAGAAAGGTATGGAACACTTCCCTAGGAAAAGAACGAAATTAATTTTTGACTCTATTCTTAGAGCAAATTATGAGCTTGATGCTTCATCTCTTGATGTTACTTGATTCACAATTTTCTGCGCCTAGCTCAAAGGCGTTAAAGAAAAGCACTCTTGGGAGATAACCCAATGTTTTCTTTTCAGTACTTTTTCTTTTATTTGAGTCTTGGAAGTCATTACTACTGTAATGACCACTCCTTATCCTTTTTATTTCGTTTTTGTGCCAAGAGAAGCCTCTAATTTGAGCGAGGTAAAGATTTGGGGATGTTGCTGTCCTAAAACTGTTTTTGGTGCTGCACCGTAAAAATATGTATAAATTCTCTGTTTATCTTTTGGACCTGCGATTTCTTGTGCATATGCCCCAGGTTATATACAAACTTTTGTTAGTTGAACACTTTTTGATTTGAGCAACAAAAAACCTTTCAAAAATTCAGCCTTTGTCAGCTGTTCTGTTTTGACAGATTTCTGCCAATATTTGTTTTTGCCACTTTATCGCTTTCTTTGCGAGTTCTTTTGATCATGGAACTCTTGTGGAAGTTGCTACAGTAGTATTTACTTTATATGTGGTGGTTTTGAGTTGAAGCCTGAAGCAAAAAGAGGTTGATTATATATTATGCCTACACTAATGTTGCTAATAGATTTGTGTTTAGTTTTGTATGAAGGAAGTTTTCAAGTGTAGGGATTGGAGAATGATGAGATGAGTTGAAGAATGGACAAAAGCTCAAGCTTGGGGATTCCCATGCATCACCCCAAGAAATATCCAAGAAGTACAAGCGTCGAAGCTTGGGGATGCCCCGAGGCACCCCTTCTTCATCGGCAAAAATCAGGTCACCTTTCAAGACACTACATTTTTATTGCTTCATGCACTATGTGTTTTTCTTGGAGCATCAGTTGTTTTAGTTTTCTTAGTTTGTTAGTTTGTTTTGTTTGCTGCAATAAGTGGTTGGACCCCAACAAATTTCCTTTGGAGGAGATATACTCATTTTCATTTGCAAAGAACACTCAGTTTTTCACTCTTATCGTTCATGTGTTTTTTTTTGCTACTGCTTTTGGTTTTCATTTTTGCCTTGATTTGCATTCAGACCTTGTCATATCTTTTCATCAAGGTGTATTTTTGCCTCTAATCTTTATTGGTTTTCATCAAAAGAGGTGTCTTTAAAAATTTAAATGGTGTTGGAAAAGAGGAAAAGCTTTGTGCAAAATAGTGGTACAAGAAGGAGCTTGTGTAGACTGCTGCTTAGGCTTTTTCATGTCATGCTTGATGTCTTTTTGATAGTATGCTTAGTGGTTTTGCTGTAGCATGACTTGTCTCAAATAACTGAGATTGCTTAATGAGCCTTTGAAAAAAATCATGCGTTGTTTTTTTTGTATGGAAGCATTATTTTGGTTTTCTCCTTTATGCTTTATTTGGGTTGACTTGGCGCATGCTCACACATGTTAGACTCATACAAAGTCGCCAATAGCCTTCATGATCATTTAGTTTTTGACTTTTGATGCCATCTTATGCTTCTTTTAATGTCGCTTTGCATGATTATGGCCATTATTGCTCTCTTAGTTGGTCGGTCCCAGTCTTTTGCTAGCCCTCGCCTTGTACTGAGTATGAGCTCTACTCGTGCATCCAACTCCTAAAAGCCAAAGAATTCCAAAGTGTCCACCATACATACCTACTAGCAATTTGCTATTCCAAGTAAATTTGACTTGCTTTTATTTTCTCTTCAAATTAAACTCTTACCAGTGTTATGCGAAATTCGGTCAGTAAAGCTCTCACGAACCGGAAGGCACACTTTACTTTTTCCTGTTCTTAAAAATTTGACATTGTGGTCTCTTATGTTGAGTTGTTATGCTTGCAAGTTGTAAGTTGGATTCTAGCCCAGCCATGCAGTCATGGGCAAGCTTTCAACATTGCACTTCTCTTTTGAGTTAATATCGTGATCTTTTGTTTATGGATGCCCATGGTGTGAAATGAATTGGGAAACTTGTGGGGATCATGGAGTTTTTATATGTGTTAGGGAAATGCTGGGCCGCCAATCTAAGCCATGCATAATTCATGGTGGAAATTTGTAGCATACCCATGGTGAACATACGATGACGCATCTCACAATAAAAAGCTAAACAAATGACAAATAAAAGAGAAGTCGAGGTGTTCATTGTCTGCTTGTCCTATCATTTTGGTGTGGGCTTGTTCCATGTCATCAGGCACGGAGGTACCCCATTGGCAATTCTCAATGATATGCATATATTTACAATGACAAGAGCCTTGCTTGGGACTCTAAGTAAAGTAGCATGAGGTTTGGGTACTCGTATTCACGGGACACGAGGTTTTCAACTTATGATTTGTCAAGCATATGCATCATAATTGTTCTCACATTAACTTTAACCATTCAAGATGCTTATGATGGGGGCAATGAGAGCTCAAAGCCGGTAAGTACCATAATTTTTGAAGGTTATAAAACTTGCAATCACTGCTTCCCTCTGCGAAGGGCCTTTCTTCTACTTTTATGTTGAGTCACCACCTTCTTTCTTTATGCACAATTAAGAGAGCATAGTTGTCATTCTTAGTGCAATATGCATTGTCCCAAAGTTCATTGATTGATTCATGATGATTGGTTTCACTTGTTCTTAAATTATTTGTATCTAGTCGCCCTCTTAAACTTGAAGGTGTCCTATGCATTTATGTTTTGCTCTCTTTGAAGGACAAGCTGAAAACCATTTGTATGTTTTTCCTTATGATTTGAACACACGTTTGACTTTCATTGTTTCATTTTCATGATCTTTTGTTTGTGTTCATTTGCATGTTTACAACATGGTTGCTAAGTGCTTATTGTCAAGATTATATCTTCATGCCATGTTTTAAGTTCTTATGATCCCAGCTCACCAATGCTTACATATATGATCAAGATTGTGTAGGTGCATGTCACCTCAAAAATTATTCTTCTGTTATCACTTACCTACTCGAGGACGAGCAGGAGTTAAGCTTGGGGATGCTTGATACGTCTCAAACGTATCTATAATTTTTGATGCTCCATGCTTGTTTTTACACCATTTGCCTATTGTTTCGTAACACTTCGTGGCACTTTTATGCATTTTCTAGAACTAACCTATTAACAAGTTGCCACAGTGCCAGTTTCCTGTTTCTGCTGTTTTTGTGTTTCAGAAGTGATACAAGGGAAATATTCTTGAAATTGGACGAAACAAGTTCCTAAAGTAATATTTTACCCGGAAGCTTCCAGAGATCCGAAGGAGAGTAGGAGGCGGAGCACCAGAGCCCCACACACATAGGTGGCACGGCCAGCCCCTGGCCCACGCCACCATGGTGTGAGGAGGCCTGGGCCCTCCTCTGACATCGCCCCTTCACCTATAAAGACCCCCCGATGGAAAAAACCTAAGTACCCGATCAGATTTCTAGAACACATCGCGATCCACCGCCGCCGTTGACCCAAAGATCGGGAGGGTCCAAAAGCTCTTCCCGGCACCCTGCCGGAGAGGGGAATCGCCACCGGAGGTCTTCTTCATTGCCATGCTTGCCTCCGGAGCGATGAGTGAGTAGTCTACCTTGGACTATGGGTCCATAGCAGTAGCTAGATGGTTGTCTTCTCCACCATGTGCTTCTTGTTTAGATCTCATGAGCTGCCCTACATGATTGAGATCACCGTTATGTAATTCTATGATGTTGGTTTGTTGGGATCCGATGAATATTGGTGTTTATGATTAAGTTGCTGTACTGAATATTTTCTTTTGTTATCTCTATGTTGTTTATGATTTTGCATGCTTTTCGTTGTTAGTAGCTATCTTGGCCGAGTAGTTGCTAGTGACTCCAAGAGGGGGTATTTATGCTCGATAGTGGGTTCATGCCTCTATTTCACCTAGGGGAGTGACAGAAACCTCTAAGGTGGTAGATGTGCTGTTGCTACTAGGGAGAAAACAACATTCATATGCTCAAGGGCATATGCTTTGTTTACATTACACACTTTGCTTAATGCAATTATCTGTTGTTCGCAACTTAATACTCATGGGGTGTTCGGACGATATCCCCGTGAGTGGATTATTAGTCATAGATGCAGTTGGATGGCGGTCTATGTATTTTGTTGTAATGCCCAGAGTAAATCTCATAGTGATCTTCTTGACATATCACGTTTATCTTTATTCTATCAATTGCCCAACTGTAATTTGTTTACCCAGCATGTGTTATTTTATCTATGGAGAGACACCACTAGTGAACTGTGGACCCCGGTCCTATTTCCATCATATTGCTATCACCTGTTTACTTTACTCACACTGTTTACTTTACTTGCATTCTCTACTGTTTTCCACTCGATACACTCATAACCTTTGTTTCAAGCAAACCGGTGAGATTGACAACCTCATCGCAAGTTGGGAGCAAAGTACTTGGTTGTGTGTGTGCAGGTTCCGCGTTGCAGCTAGCAAGCAAAGCTTGGACGAGGCGCCATATATAAATTGTCCGGAGCTATCGCAAACTAGCAAGCATCACCTTCAGCCATCAATTGTCTGCTTTTCTCCTGAACGATAAACCTTGGTTTCTTAACTAAGGGAAAATGAGCTACTATACTCATCACACCTTCCTCTTGGGGTTCCCAACGGGCTGGTCATTCACCACGCATCAGGGCACTTCCCCGTCCTGGCAGGGTGCTAGAACAGAGACTTCTGTCCCCCGAAATTCATCAGCGGCGGTGGCGGAGCTACGGAACTCTTCTAGAAATTTCACCGATTCCCCTAGGGTTTTCCATCCCGAGGCTTTATATAGGCGAAGAGGCGGCATCAGGAGGTGACCAGGGTGGTCACACAATAGGTGGGCATGGCCAGGTGCTGGGCCACGCCCCCCTGTTGTGTGGGCAGCCCCTGTCCCCTATCTGGCTCCCGTTTGGTCCTCGTCCTTCGTCCGGGAAAAATAAGACTTCTGGGACTTGTTTTGTCCAATTCTGAGAATATTTCTTATGTAGCTTTTCTGAAACACAAAAACAGCAGAAAACAGGGAACTGGCACTGTGGCATCTTGTTAGTAGGTTAGTTCCAGAAATAGAATAAAAACGCCACGAAGTGTAAAGAAAAACAAGGCAAATGGTGTAAAAATAAGCATGGAGCATCAAAAATTATAGATACGTTTGAGACGTATAAGCATCCCCAAGCTTAACTCCTGCTCATCCTCGAGTAGATAAGTGATAACAAAAGAAATAATTTTTGAGATGACATGCACCTACACAATCTTGATCATCGATGTAAGCATTGAGTGCTGGGATCAAAAGAACTTAAAACAAGGGCATGAAAGATATAATCTTGATAGAAGAAACTTAGCAACCATGTTATAACATGAAAAAGAACACAAACAAGAGATCATGAACAACGAAACAATGAAAGTCAAACATCTGTTGAAATCATAAGGAAAAACATAGCAAATGGTTTTCAGCTTGTCCCTCATGGAATAGCAAAACATAAATGCATAGGACACCTTCAAGTTCAAGAGGGCGACTAGATACAAATAATTTAAGAACAAGTGAAACCAAAATCATGAGTCAATCAATGTTAAACTTATGGACAATGCACATTATACTCATAATGACACCTATGCTCTCTTAGACGGTGCATAAAGGTAGAAGGTGGTGACTCAACATAAAAGTAAAAGAAAGACCCTTCGCAGAGGGAAGCAGTGATTGCAAGTTTTATAAACCTTCAAAAATTATGGTACTTACTAGCTTTGAGCTCTCATTGACCCCATCATAAGCATCTTGAATGGTTAAAGTTAATGCGAATACAATTATGAAGCATATGCTTGACAAATCATAAGTTGAAAACCTCGTGTCCCGTGAAGTACGAATACCCAAACCTCATGGTACTTTGCTTAGGTCCCAAGCAAGTTCTTGTCATTGTAAGTATACACGTATCATCGAGAACCGCCAATGGGGTACCTCCATGCCCGATGACATGGAACAAGCCCACATCAAAATGACAAGACAAGCAGACAATGAACAACTTGGCATCTCTTTTATTTACCATTGTTATAACTTTTTATTTTGAGATGCATCATCGAATGTCCACTATCGGCATGCTGCAAATTTCCACCATGAATTATGCATAGCTTAGATTGGCGGCCCAGGTGTTTCTCTAACACATATACAAACTCCATGAACTCCACAAGATTCTAATTTATTTCACACCACGAGTATCCATAAATAAAAGATCACGATATCAACTCAAATAAAATGAAGTGCAATGTCGAAAGCTTGCCCCATGATGGCATGGCTGGGCTAATTTCCAACTTACAACTTGCAAGCATAACAACTCAATATAAGAGAGCCACAATGTCAAATTTTTAAGAATGAGAAAAATAAAGTGTGCCATCAGGTTCGTGAGAGCTTTACTAACCAATTTTCGCATAACACTGATAAGAGTTTAATTCGAAGGATAGATAAAAGCAAGTCAAATGTACTTTGGAATAGCAAATTGCTAATAGGTATGTATGGTGGACACATTGGCATAACTTGGTTTTTAGGAGTTGGATGCACGAGTAGAGCTCATACTCAGTACAAAATGAGGGCTAGCAAAAGACTGGGAGCGACCAACTAAGAGAGCAATAACGGCCATAATCATGCAAAGCGACAAAGCAACATTAAAAGAAGCATAAGATGGCATCCAAAGTCAAAAACTAAATGATCATAGACGCTTATGGTGACTTTGTATATAACAGCCCACTTTTTGTAACCCTATTTAAGTAGTGTTTAGTGAGCCAAAAATGAGGGCCAACAAAAACTTTTGGTGCAAAACTTGGGAAGTACTATTTCTTGCTTGGTTGTTTTGGTTGTTATGTTAATGATGTCTGTTTGAGTTGCTTGTTGAACACTATTGTGAACTAACACAACCCTTGTGCCCTTGTGATCATGCCTTTATTTATGCTTCTAGCTATTTTTCTAGAACCATTACCTTGGCAAACTCTCCTTTTTTTCAAATTATTTTATTTTTCCAAAATAAGCGCCAAGATTTATCTTTGAGACAAAGCTATCAAAACTAAGTTTTTCCAAAATTATCTGGATCTACAAAGTAGGGTGGTCTCGCTATTTTACAAACTTATATATATATTTTGTTGATATTTATAAAAGAATTTCAATCACCTTTAAGAATTTTTTTTTAAAAAGGAGATACTATGTCTCCACTAGTTTCTAAAAAATCTACAAAAGCTTTACTCCTTTATTTGAAAACTCTTTTCTACTTGACCATGGCATGATCATCATTGAGCACTTGTTCAATTATTGTTCTGGTGATGCTAGATTAGCTGCAAATGATTGACCTTGTGTGGTGAGTTGACTTTGTGCGACTTTGTTTGACTTTGATGTGTTGTTTGCGTGTAGTTATGATCCCTGGGTAGGACTGTGTCCTAACCCATTCAACACCCACCAATTAATATTTTGTCCCATGTAGGTTATTTTCATTCTACCTTTCAAATAAAACCTACCATGTTGTTTTCCTCTCAATCCTGAAGCCCTAACTCTAGTGACTTAGTCTCACCATGAGACATTAGGAGTCCCATTTTGAGGAATCTTAAAACTAATCAAACTAGCCCAAGGAAAGCACCCATGGTGTTATTAGAATCCTCTACATCCCACCTTAGGAGGCTCCTCCCAATTTTCACAAAATATCTTCTTGCAGTCATTTTATCAAACACCTAGTGTGTAGACTATCTTAGTATCTGTTAACAGATTCAATTTTCTAACACTTTTATTAAGCTCATCTATCCTATCCATGGCAATTTAACTTCCTAGAACTCATCTTTGATATATATTCTTCCATTCCTTCCATTACCACCTAGTCTTTCGAGGTCATCTCCTACTTATTCTAATCCTGTTTTTGACCCTAATCAAACCATTGACCATTTGACTATTATCAGATGCATTTTTGCTCCCACTTTTAAATTTCGAAATA
This sequence comes from Dactylis glomerata, assembly GCA_007115705.1. NCBI lineage: Eukaryota > Viridiplantae > Streptophyta > Magnoliopsida > Poales > Poaceae > Dactylis > Dactylis glomerata. The sequence goes on from QXEO01001201.1 coordinate 184,583, forward strand.
AATTGTTCAGAGACCATTCTTTGGCCTATCCCTCTTATTTTTGACCTACTCTAACTACCTATGCACTTGCATGTGCATTTTGAGGTATGCCACCTATTTATGTGACTAGGTTTTGAACCCTAGTCAAAACTGATTTCACTTTCTAGTATTCCTTGATCCTCTTGGCAATTTGTTAGCACTCATCATAAAACCTCTCCATAAATTCATTTCCTCTCTACTAGCATTTGGGAAATGTTATTCATGCACAATATCACTTTTCCTCCATCAAAATAACTATTTCTCTATCTCATCTTTCTTTCTTAACAAAATGCATATGATTGGTAGCTATGTTATTTCATGCACTTTTTCTTCTCATCAAGTATTTTATAATCTCCTACCATGTTATCCTATTCCTATAGGACCCATATGGACCCAAAACCCTAGTGGTTCATCTCCAAATTTTCAAAATCTTGTCTCAAGTAGAATAGGGCAACTCCTCACTTTTCAATTTTTGGTGATCTTGCCTAACTTCAAATAAACTCTTCCGAATTGGCAATATAGTTAGTCTCATCAAATCACACCCCTCTAATCTATTAGTGCATGCCTTTGTATGGAGCAATATGGGATTATCCCAATTTTTTTTGAGAGAACACATCATGCATGCATCAAGTTATAAATTCAATCTTTCACTACCTTTACCTACTTAATTCAAACTTCTTTGAAACTCCACCAAACCATCTCTTTTACTAGTCTAGCAGCCTCCTCTCCCTCTGGTCAAAAATTACTGTAGCATGTACCCTCTCTCCTTATCTTTTGTGCTTGGAAGGAGCTAGTGGAGGGACACATGATTATATTTCTAATCTTGCAAAACTTGTTTAGAACCTGCAACAGCTATTCCCTACAAGGCAAGGCATCACCCCTGTCCCCCTCTCACCCTCTCCACCACCTCTCCTACCCAATTAGGGCCTCTCCCTAGCCTCTACATGCCCAAAACCGACTTACCACCATGCCCCACATTCCTCTCTGAGATAAAAGGACACCGAGCCCTCCAGCCTCTCTAATCACCTCCATTCGGTTCCCATACCACCCCCTCACCCTCCTAGAGCACCAGGAGACACCCCATGATCTGTAGCACAGAAGGGAGGGAGAGAAACATGTTTTCATCTGTGAGGGAGAGGAGAAGATTGTCACAGATCCAGACCCCCCTCCTCCCTCTCCTTTCTCTTTAAAGATCATCTCTCAGCCTCATAAACCTAATCCCGCTCTTATTCTGGATCCAGGGGCACCTGGGAGTGGACCTCGTCGAGCTCCGAAGCCACCGTCCTAGGCCGACGTGCAGTTCATCATCCAGGGGGTCCGACCCGCCATTTCCTCCCACCACTGAGGTCGCCGCGGAGCGCCGCGTCGCCTCGGTGACTCGCCGTCATCCCAGGGAGCCCCCAGGTGAGCCTCTCGACCCCCTCGCCTGCAGGCTAGGGTTTCTTCCCCGACGGGTCTCTCCTAGGAGGACGATGATGGCTGAGCGTCGATCCTTACTAGATTGAACGGACGGCATCGCTCCTTACCGGTTCGGCCCCGGTGACCGCAGACCATGGGCCCGGCCTACGAGCGGTTCTAGTACCGTTCCGCACGCGCGCCCGAACATGGTTGGGCCGGCCCAGCGCTCTGCCACTCAGGTCTGCCTAGATCCGGCCCGTGGCTATTTTTTTTATGTGTCACTTTTATTCTTTTAGTTGATCTGTTAAACTAGCTGGTAGAAATAAATCCAAAACAAAATGAAAAGTGAATGAAAGTGACTAGATCTCATTTCATATGTGTTCTGAAACTTTTTACCCATAATGCAGTACAAGTACTTTGCCAAAATTTAGTATATTTTCTTTTTGGCATTTAATCTAGTATAATGTGTCCTTTCCACTCAAAATTCCAAAACAGGAGATTTATGCAAACTTTTTGAGTAAATCCAATTTTGTTGAAAAGCTTTATTCAGTACCTTTCACATGCCACTGGCCTAGTTATAATTAGGACTTTATTTTTAGCATGGTTGTTATTGCAAAATAATATCAGATCTGACTTTAGGGATTTATAAAATCTTTTCTGTGAAGTATTTTTGGGTGGAACCAATTTTGGGCGATCTTGTACTGTAAATGCTTACTACTTATCATAGGATTTATTTTTTTGATATAGTATGACATTCTTGAAGAATTGACTCTAAAACAGTAGTTTTCATTAGGGATTTCTATTTTCGTGCCCTCAGGTCGTTAGTTGTACTCAGTTTTCCCCAGCCGCTTAGTTTTTCCTCAGTTTTCCCCTCGCTCTAGTTTGAAACCCCTCGCAGACGCTCGGACGGGAGGAATCCCGTTAAGTTGACCGTTCCGTGCTGATGTGTGGGGCCGCGTCGTGTGGGGCCGCGTCGCGTGGGGCTGGTAGAAAGGGACCGCGTGGGACAGGACGAGACCGCGTTTGGTTGTACGTGAGAGCTCGGTTCTGTCTCTCTCGGGCAAAATTGGCATTGACTTTTCAGAGCGCCTTTTGAGAGCGCCTTTTTCCCCTCTCTCTCTGTAAACAGTTCTCTCTCTTTTCACCAAATTAGTATCAAATCTAGAGAAGCTTCTATTTCTGTCTTTCTTCAATGATTGTTGCCTTTTGGCCCTCGATTTTTGCCCAATATGGTAACAAATCTAGTAGCAAATCTAGAAGCTAGTATAGGATAAATTCACAGCAGCATAATAAATCTAGAAAACTAAGTATAATACATAAACTGCATACAGCAGCCAAAAGCAGCCAATAATGATGTTAATGTTCATGACAAACTAAGCTGAAAATAATATAAGACGCAATGTATCTGTTCTTCATTCATCATATATATATTCGTCGCTCGATTTTCTGGTCCGAAAGAAATATTCATTGAACTCCTTCCGTCTGCAGTGTGCAGCCAATACATCCTCCAAACGGTATGGCCTTTGTTCTTTTTCCAGACCATACTTTTGTAATCTATCCACATATAGTGGCGACTCATCCCAGGCATTCATATCATCAAAGTACTCTCTGATATAACCCAAATCCGCGTAGTAGATGCAGCCAGGTCGAAGTGTCGGGTGCACTCTGGTGTCGACGGAGATACACCGGACATGATGGACGAAGAAGGCACGACTGCCAATGTTACTGACGGCATGGAGAGAGCGGCTCTCAGTGTCCACACGGTACACCACTGTTTGACCTTCCTCCAAACGACCGCCCAACAACACAAGCAGCAGATCACCATCCGACTTCACAAGGTAGAACTTGTCATTTCCAAGTTCTGGAAAAGAAAATAGTGTCTCCATGTTGACATTGCTCGCGCCCTGCTCCAACTGGGCATTGTTGGTGCACACCAATGTTCCGAACTCAAAATTGTTCACAGCTAGTGCATAGAATTCACCATTGAACGTGGTAATGCAACGCATAGAATGGTACTCGATCGAAAATCTTCCTTCTCCCCAATCTTTATCTATACCCTTAGTTGGAGTGCTCTCATCGACCCAAGCAATTTCTGCCGGGTAATATGTGGAAACGAAGAGCATAGTCGGGGACTTCATTACAGTGACTGACTCCAGAATAAAAGATGGCATCTGCGCCTGAAATATAGTGTTCGATGTCTTTGTGAGTGGGTTCAGAAGCCGTATCTTGTGCGGCTGGTTCTTTTGGGCAAGCACGATGATGCCACGGCAAAAGCTGACGAAGTAGTATCTAAAATATATGGGATTGATGAAGATAACATTCAGCACTAAGATGTTTACGATTGAAAATAAAAGGATTAACTCTATAGATATGGAGGAATTTGAACCTTGCATGAACTTCCGTTAGATCGATGGTGACGTAGCGGGATGTGCGGAGGTGGAGGAAGGAGAACTCAGCGGCGCGTGGAAGGGCGTGCTCTACCATGATTAAGGATGGCAATTTTACCCATGGGTACGGGTACCCGCGGGTATCGTACCCGCATGGGCAGGGTATGTGCATACTTTTCTACCCACGGGTAGTACCCATACCCTACCCGTCAAGTCATGGGTAGGGCACGGGTATATCCTTCTATCTGCGGGTATACCCGTACCCTACCCATTTGTATTAACATGTGAATCTAGAGTATCCCAGTAACGTTGGTCGACAGAGGTTAAATGAGTTGGACATCCCACACCTTAATTACTCTAGTAATTAAGCATTGGTCGTAATCCACATGTCTCCCCACAATAAGAAGATCAAAGTCTCACATTCTAGCCCCCAATATACAATCGATGAAAGTAAAATAGTGAGTAACTTGTGTAGTATTTGATCCACCTGTTGGGTACCCACTGGGTATGGGTACCCACTGGGTATGGGTATGGGTAAAGATTCACACCCATGGGTACGGGTATGGGTAAAATTATGTACCCATCGACTATACGGGTATGGATATGGTATTGCTCTAACCTGCCCATACCCTGCCCATTGCCATCCTTAACCATGATCCATTCGTGCAGGTGCACGTCGGGCTCAGGTAAATCTGAGCGCCAATTAGTACAAACTTGCCTCAAAGCAGAGTAGGTGTCCACGTACTCCTCGTTCGCCAGTAAGCAGGCGCCGATCTTGTGAAGTGGTCCGTCAGCCCTGAGAGAGGCCCAGTTCATGGAGGCGCCGCGCCTAGATGCGCCGCCCTCGGAGGCGACGGGCACGGCGGCGACGGCCTCGGATGCGACAGGCTCGGCGGCGACGGGCTTGGAGGCGACGGGCTCGGGGGCGACGGCCGCTGGCGCATTCTTCTTCTCCATCGCCGGTAGGGGAGCGCGCGTAGGGCGGCTGGGGTTTTTTTGGAGAAGGTGATGGGACGTGAGAGGCGTGGTTGCGTGCGTGAGTTATGATGAGACTGTGTGCAGAGGGAGGGAGAGGGGCTCTGTACTGGCAGTTGACATTTTGGTCTCAGCACGCGCACCGCGCGGCTAACCGCTGCTCACCGTGACACGCGTCCGTGGGACTGCACGTCAGCACCGTTACGTGTACTCAGTTCTACCCACGAATCTTACACTGGAAAAATATCTGTACTCAGTTTTCCCCTCGAGTACTAATACTGCCTAGTGCAATATACTCAGTTTTACCCTCAAGTGGCTGGTCAACAGAGAGTCAACAGATGGGATTAAGCCATCTAATTGAGTCATTTCATGCGCAAAAAAATTCAAAAAAATAAAATCATAGTGCCTCCTACTCATGGAGTCTTGTTACGCGACCTGCCACGTAGGAAATCATAACAATCATATATAAATCATGTTTTCACACAAATGGCCACTTCTGAAATCACTAGTAGCTATGAAGGTTCATGGCTTTCCACTCAAACCCCTTCTCAAAACATCTATACCCAAAACATAGTTTGTCTGAATGAGGCCATAATTTTTACACTCATGTATATTTGAATTGCTAATACTTTGAGGTAGGCCAACCTAGGTTTCATTGTACAAAACATGTGTTTTTCTTTTTCTAAATCTCTTATTTGAATTCCTTAGCCTGTTTATTATTTACTTGCCCTTGTATCCTTGATACTACTCAGTTTTACCCTCTCCCTTCTCACAGAAGCCCTAACTTGGCCTGATTGGTCGAGCTGTTGTCACACGGATCGTGCCCACCTACCGTCGATCCTATGATCCAACGGGCAGGATCGTGCCACCCTCTCTCTATCTGTCGGAGGCAAACTACTACCCCTCTATGTATGCTAAATGACGAGTTTGCCACCGGATTCAACAAGTTGGGTAATCACGAATTTCCACTTCTTGTAGGCATTACTTTTCACGGTAAAATGATAAGCTATCACGAATTTCCATTTCTTGTAGGCTTAACTTTTCACGGTAAAATGATGAACTATCATGAATTTCTTTTACGCATTACTTTTCACGGTAAAATGATGAACTTTCAAGAATTTCCATTTCTTTTACGCATTACTTTTCACGGTAAAATGATGAACTTTCAAGAATTTCCATTTCTTTTAGGCATTACTTTTTTGTTGAGATATAAACCACCCCCACAACGGTCATCTCCTCCTTAATTTATTGTGTAAACCCCACAACGGTCATCTCTACCTTAATTTATGGTGTAAAACCCACAACGGTCATCTCTCCCTTATAAACCCCCACAACGGCCATCCCTCATGTCAATAGGTTCTGCCTCTCTCTTCTTCGTTTCTGCCTCTCTCTTCTTCGTTCACATACACTTGATCCATTGCTATGGCTTCCACGTCTCGGACGCCGACTGGAAGGGGAAGGGGAAGGGGAAGGGGAAGGGGCGGCCGGGGTGGTGGATCATCATCATTGCCACCACCACCGTCAACACTGCCATTGATCATAGAGGAGTTCTTCATCACCATCTATGAAGACCCTTTGGCCAAGAAGGTACGTACGCGTTCGCACATATATGATGCATGTGATTAATTATGTGCATGTTCTAAAAAACCTTTAATTTCAAACGATCGGCGCTCGATCTCTTTGCAGGCACTCCCACAAAAGTTTGCGGACTATCTTGACGGCCAGGAGCCCGCAAAGGTGTATCTGCGAGCAGCTGACTGCGGTCCTCGTCTCTGGACCGTGGAGGTCCTATTTGACGGACAAGGCCGGATGTACCTCGACAAGGGCTGGGAGAATTTCGCTGTCGCGCATGGTGTGGATTTCGGCTGCTTCCTACACTTCAAATATGAAGGCGATTATGTGCTCACAGTGAAGGTGTTCGACGGAACAACGTGCAGGAAGTACTACTACACGGACGACGAAGATACTGACGATGAAAGCGACGACGACGTGAAGCCATGCATCTAAGGGGATTATGACCAAGAATATATATGTAGCTTCATATGCATCGATTTATAGATCTAGCTATTTTCTATATATTATGCATGTAAAAATAATAGGGAATCGCAATTTCCACCATGATTCGAGCACCACAGCCTCCAAACGATGCCGATGCCGATATCGGCATGGTCAGAACGGGTATGCATGCTCGCCGCCACTGCTAGGTCACCGTCGGGATGCACCCTCAATCCCGTCCCCTCATTCGATCACTGACACACCAGAGATACCGCCGAGGCCAATGACGAACGTACATGCTGATGCCAATGCCGAACATGCACACCAATGTGGGCACGGCCACGTCGCCCCGCTATGCTGGACGCCACAGACCACCGCGAGGTCTTTCCCTTCGCCACCACACTCCCCTAGCACCTATCTATACACGCCAGAAAGAAGAGACACTAGTTTTCTCTACATTGCTCGCGTTCATGTCCGACACCGTCAGTCAAAGTGTTGAGGTCGTCGTCGATGTCCTCGACCATTTCTTCTCTTCTTTGCATGGTTAAACGCGTCTAGTTCATATCTATCTAATGCGTCTGATCTCGCCTCATGCAGTTCTTTGTGGACGTCGATCTCATCTCGGCACCCCGCAGGCCACCTCCTCTGTGCCATCGCTGTAGAGCTCCATTTAAAAATCTATTCCTACCCGTGTATTGCACCTTGTATCAGCGTCATGGCCCCACTTGTCATTCGATATACCGAAGCCCCACTCGTCCGCGTTTTGGTCAGGGATACGGCGATGCTTACGGTCAAACAAAGATGGATGCTCTGACATGTCTTTGCGGGCTCTACGTGGCCCCACTAGTCAGCAGTTAACGGTCAAAGGTGTTCAACCGTCGGGCAACCGGCCGTTCCAGCACTGGTGACGGTTTCAGCCAAGGGCTTGGACAAAACTGAGGAAAAACTAAGGAGCTGGGGAAAACTGAGTACAACTAACGACCTGAGGGCACGAAAATAGAAATCCCTTTTCATTACTATAAAATCCATAGGAAAATAACCACATAGTATTTTGGAGTGAATCCAACTTTGTTGGGTTCAGAAACTTGTTGTCTATCTACTGGTATGCTGAGAGTGAGATTTGACCAAGTTAGGCACATGCATGCTTGTTCGGAGTGAATCAGGGTGTCTTTGCTATGTTGGAAGTATCCTAGTTCTAATAGGTTAAGTATGTTATTAAAATCTTTTAAAATTTGTTTAGAGTATGGTTTTGTTTGTTTCTGATACTTGATTGGTGTGATTTGTTTGCTGCTATGGTGTGTGGCCTATCCTTGTGTCGTTGTTCTGGATATCGGGGTATCCCGGTCCACCTGCTCCTGGGCCCCGTCATCGGCCCATCTTCAGCCCAGGGGAAGGACAACGACCCAAGCTATGGAGAAGACCCTCACGAGGAGGCGCCTCGTGAGGAAAACGATGATCAAAACTGCTAAGGACCAGAAGACCTCCTCACGAGCCCCTGCTGGTGAGGAGAAGAGGTATGCCCACGTCAGCTCAGCATGTTTGCATGCAGAGCAAGAAGATAACGGGCAAAAGACCGCGTATCGCCCACGCTACCCCCGACAGGGAGGAGACCAACTTTCGCTGTGCCTGCCTAAAGCGGCACAGTGGTTGTTGGCCACCCCCCTAAAAATAGCGTGGACGATGCAGGGTGCCAGAGGAAGACGTCAGCTTCTTCCACCCACTCCTGTGGACCGGCGCCACTACCCTATGAAGACCACGTCTACAGAAGAATAGAGTCTATAGCTGTCCTCCCTCCTTGGTCGTGTGTGGCAACCCCTTCCCCAAGAAGATAAGGGGAAGGAGGACCTTGGCGCTATAAAAGGAGGGGGAGGCCACCCCTTAGGGGAGATCGAATCATCATCTTCTTCAGGCTGCTAGTTGGGCACGCAGGTTCTTCAACCTCTGGCCAACTAGAGCTTTGTAACCAAGACCTTGTACTCCTCGTGAGGTGTCGCGTTGCAATACAAGAAGGCAGGAAGTAGGGGTTTTACCTCACCATGAGGGCCCTGAACCTGGGTAAAGCTCGGCGTCTCTCTCTGCAGTGCGTGGTGCGTTCGACACTCGAGGCTTCCATCACCGTGTTTTGTTGCGATCCAAGATCTACCACGTTCAGCCCCCTGCGTTCAAATCCTTGGGTCCATCGCGTGGTACCCCGTGTTCTTGCGACACGAAATCCATCGACATTTGGCGCGCCAGATAGGGGGCTGTGGTGTGTTTTCTTCTAGATCTTCTTCGACATGGGTGACGATCATTGTCACCGTCTTTGCCTTCGCGCTGTCTACGCGAGTCATTGCCAAGATTGTCTTCAGGTCCTTGATGGTCTAGAAGCCATTGGAGAGGGTGCGCCAGCGCCCAGCGACCTCAGCTTCGAGGGCTTCGTGGCGCTTGCCGGGCCACTTCACCGTGCAACATGGCCGTCTCGCTTCCGGCCGGAGATCGGCACGCGTTACGACGGGACGTCCGATCCCATGGAGTTCCTGCAGCATTACGCGGCCGCCATACGGTCGGCGGGAGGCGACGGGCGTGTCATGGCCAGTTGGTTCATGATGGCCACAAAGGGAGAGCCTCGCCGGTGGCTCTACGGGCTACCGCCAAGATCCATCTCATCCTGGAGGGACCTCTGCGAGCGCTTCCTCGATAGATACGCATCCCTGGGACCTGAGCCAGAGGACGCATAGGCCTACGCTGTCCTCGATGGCCCCGTCCCCAGGAGCACGAAGGTAGGGCAGGGGGGCTTAAGGGTCGTCACCCCCTCGCCTTCGCTTGAGGAAATGGAGCCCTTCATCTGCGCAAGGAACAAAGTGTAACAGCAGCTTCACTCACCACTGATCTTCTGTAATCTATAGAAATTGCTTGAAATTGTGGGTTTTGGTTTCACTAGCCTCGCGAGTTCAGCTAACTGCGGCTTAACGCAAACATGAGTTTTCGCTCGACTGCCTTTCGAGAAAGAGCCAGAGCACGGTGTCCGCGCTGGGGCCTTCGCCCAGAAAACAGCAGGCCCGCAAAACCCAGAACGGATCGAGCTCTGACTAGGGAAGGGACCCGCTACAGTCACCTCATACGATCCATGGTGCTCTCTCCTCTCGAGCGACACTCGAATGAAGGCGCATGAGCGCATGAGAGTCACACAACTCATGTAAATTTCTCCAAGTCTTCTGCTGTCCTTGTCTGCGGCCTTGTGTTTCTTCTCCTGGAATCGCCTTTGTTGTGTTTGGATGCCAGGGGGCTGCAGGGAAATAGTCCTGTATGCCATTACAGTCACCTCTAGAGTGCCAGCGCCCGCTAGCCTTTCACCATGAGCTGCATACTAAGCGTCAGGCTGCTGTCCCGCTCGGAGGCTGGCCCCTGAATGGCATAGAACATTCCCTAGACAAAGGCGAGACAAGGAAAAATGTGCAAGGGTGCAAATAAGGAAAATTTGGCGAAGGACGCCTTAAGTACGATTACAACTTAAACTGGCCCAGCAGGGCAATGTCTGACAGATGCAAAGTGTGCAGCTAACCCAGTTCTTCTAGAGGAGGTCTAAGAGGAGCTTACTGGGCGGCTGCGGCATCGCCCTCGTCATCATCGGCGCCATCACTGGAGCCTGAGGACGCCCCCTCACTGGAATCCGTCGCCCCGTCGTCCTCGGCTTCCTCGCTGCCAGATTCTGTTGAGCCGGAGGCATAGCCGCTGGAGGAGCTCTCCGGGGCGGGTGCTCCAGGGCGGGCGTAGATGGCCTGCAGCCATTGCAGGGCGATGTGCAGCCACCCTGCCCTGGCCACCACCGCGCGGTCAGGAGTTCCAGGCGGCGGGGGCGACGGCCTCTGTAGTACCTCTTCCAGGTTGAGGTCGGGACAGATATGTTGGATGTTGGAGAAGATCCTCGTCCCCGCGAGCCCCAGCAGCTCCCGGCACTCGGTGTCGATGAGATCCAGGACCTTCGCTGATGCGCCGTCCAGCTCTTCAGCCAGCTGGCTGAAGAAGAGCATGATCGACCCGTTGTCCTCAGGGACAGTGGGCAGGTTCAGCCCATGGATGCCCAGGCGGTGCGCCGCTGCCATGACGCGGGCTGAGAACCCGCGGAACATCTGCACCCGCTGCCTTCGCAGCACGCGTGCCTCCTCTTCAGAGTCCCTGGCCTCCTGGAGCTCCCTGGAGATCTCCACGACATGCAGGGCCGACGCCGAGTTCTCCTCCTCAAGCCTCTGCACGTCGCGGCGGAGCGAGGCGATGGTAGCATCAGCTTCGGCAAGGGCTCGCTCGGCACCCCGGCGCACCTCGTGCGCCCCCCCTCAGTTCGGTCTCCAGGTCGCGGACCTGGCGCTCCAGGGTCTCGCGCCCCTGCTTGTACCTCGCCAGGGCGGTGTCGGTCTTGGAGCGGAAGTCTGCGTGGCACGCCTCGGTGAAATCGTCGCGCCTCCACTCGAACTCCTGCTCCATGCTGACCTGTCGCTGGTTCAGCATGTGGTCCATCTTCGCCTGGAGGGAAGCTTCACGCTGGTTCAGTGCCTCCTGGCGATGGGTTAGCTCGTTGTTGGACTGGCTGGCCATTGCCTCCTGGCTCTCCAGGGCCTCTCGCTCCCTGTTGAGCTAATCCTCGAGGGCATGGAGCTGCTCCTCTCAGAGGCGAAGTCCTCACTCGCGTTCGCGAGCCTCTGCTTCTCGGACGGCGAGTCCAGCCTCTTGCAGGCTCAGGCTCTTCGCCCGGGAATCAGCGCTCTCCTCGCGAGCGTGGAGGAGGGCCTCCCGGTCCTCGACTTCATCCAGCCTCTGCTGGGCGTTGGCAAGAAGACCGTCGGCATTTGTCCTGGCCTGGTCCAGGAGGTGCTGAGCTGCCCGCTTGGCCTCCTCCCCAGCCAAGGCTGGGTTGGGAGGCCCGACGGTGGGGGGAATCTTCAAGCACGCCTCGGAGATGATCTCCATGGCCTCTTGGTGCGCCCTGGCCAGGACTCCCCTCGCCGACTCCCTGGCATTCGCCAGAGCTTCTTCGGCCTCCTCAACCGCACTGGCGCGGATCTCCTCCGCCTCCTTCCTCGCCTGCTCGTGGCGCTCGGCGGCACACTGGTCCAGAAGACGGCACCTCTCCGTGGCTTGGTGCAGGAGGGCCCAGCCCTCGTTGATCCGTGCCTCCTCGGTAGAGCGCGCCCTGGCGACCTCGTCATGGAGGGCGCGGTCGCAGCCGCGAGCACCCTCGCCCATGGGTCGGCAGTGTGGGGCCCAGCGGTGATCCTCGCGGGTCTCCCCACTATCTCCGGCAGGGGAGGTAATGAAGCCCTGGAGGGCTCTGGCGCGGTGGAGGTCGTCCCCCTCTCACCGCAGGGCTCGGGGGCTGTCCCCGAGCTGGGCAGTGCAGCAGTTCTTGCCGGAGGTGCCTCCGGGGTGGTGGTGCTGGCTATAGAGGGGGCAGCAGGAGCTGCCCCCATCATCTCTGGTGTGCCCCCTGCGCTAGGGGGCTCGGTCGTGCTGGGAGCCGCGGCGGCTCCCGGGGCGGACTGCGCGTCCGTAGATGCGCGATCCTCTTCTTCTCCGGCGGTGCGCAGCGGCATCGTCAGGGTGGCCGTGGCGGCTGGATTAGGACCTGGCGTGGCCTGGCCGGTTTTCCTCTTCTTCCTCCTCTTCTTCTCTTCCTTCTTCTCCTCGGCATCCCTGGAGAGGAAAAGGGGGAATGAGGTTAGGGGAAAGGTAAGGTAAAAGGTAAAGGTCTTTTGTGCAGGAACACTCATGAGGCGTCCCGCCCCACCCATCCTCTTTTGCTCGGGAGGGAGGAAGGTGGCGGCGGGGGCGCGGAAGATTCGCCCGCCGGCTTCTTCCCTCGGGAGGCCCCTGCCTCAGGTTGCCGGCTGGCGCGTTCATCATTGAACTTGGAGCTGCGCTACGCCTCCAGGCGGGCTAGGCGCCCCTCCTCCTCCAAGTCTCGCGAGGAGGACGCGTTGACATCTCCTCTGGTGGGCTGGTCTAGCGAGGAGGAGTCATCGTCAGAGGAATCCGAGAGCACCATTGTGCCCTCGGGGCGCCTCCGGCGGACCAGCTGCTCACCGGACTCCGCGTCGTCGTCGTCAAGGTCTCCAGAGGCTGAGGGCCCCGCTCCCCTAGCTGCCGAGTCCTGCTCCGAGCTTGCCGCCGGTGCGCTCAGGAGGGGGCCAGGCACAACGCTGTCGGCAAGGAATGGGCCCCAGGCGTTGAACTTCAAGATCCCTGCCATGACGCGGCTGGTCTCCCGAGCGCCCAGATTGTAGATCGGCAAGGCATTGCGCGGGATGGCGGGGATGGCGGCGGAAGAGAAGAAGGCTCTTATTACCTCCTCCCGAGCGTCGGCGTTGAGCTCGCTGATGTGGAGCCAGAGGTCATCCCCGGCCCTGTGCCTCCAGATCTCCCGATGGTGGTCCTGCAGGGGGGCGATGCGTCAGGTGACAAACTCCACCCCGACCATGGTCCCCATGACGCTGGCCTCACGGAGATCGCGGATTCGCGGGCGGAGCATCCTCAGGGCTTCCTCAGGGAGGGCCTCGCTGGCCCAGGTGGTGAGCTTGATGGGAGGGATCCCCGTGACGAGGAAGAGCTCTGATTCTTCGAGGATGTCGACGAAGAACCAGCGGCTTCGAAAGTCTTCAACTTTCTTCATCCACTTCAAGTCGATGAAGTCGCCCTCTGTTCCACCGCTGGCGATGAAGGAGACACATCCGGAACTCTGGTTCAGCCCAGAGGACCGGAGGGAGAAGAGGTGGCGAAATTACGCCACCGATGGCTTGATGCCGATCCAGGCCTCGCAGGCGTAAGCAAAGACCGCCAGCAAGGTGACGGACTTGGGATGCAGGTGGATGGCTTGGATCTCGTAAGTCTCCAGGATCGCCAGGAAGAAGGGAGAGAACGGCGGCAGTAGGCCGACGAAGATGGAGAATAGGAAGAAAGGCTGCGCCGTTGGGGGCAGGGTGTCCCGCGGCGCACGGCCGTGCCAGATGCGGGTGGCGCCCCACTCGTTGTTCTTGCTCCCGACCATCTCTCGGACGGTCTAGAGCTCGCGGCTGCTCTTGATTCGGGAGTCGAGCAGGGGCCCCGCTGGCCGCGGCACAGCTGCGGAAGACCTCGTCGCTCCAACGGCCCTGCGCGGTGCCATGGATCTGGGCGAGGGTGAGTCGCAGCGAGAAGATTGGAGGCTAGGAAGATTTGGATGCGCAAGAGCTTTGGAAGGGAGGTGGCGGCGGCGGTGTGCTATGGGAAAGAGGAAGGAGCCTTCTCTGCCAAGCTTTTAAGGGGGCAGCCGGGGCGCGGTTTCCAAAGCGTCGGCCTTGATGCGACGGTTCGAAAAACGCCCGTTGCCCCACCCACTACGCACGACCTCCACGCCGCTTCGCTTTGCGAACTGCGAGGGTGCCACGTGCCCACGACCTCCGCTTCTTTGCATGGTCCTCTGACCGCGCAGTTGACACGTGCCGTTGGAGGGCCCAGCAACTTCTAGGGCCCCCGGCCCTTCGCTCCCTCCAGAGGGCGCGTTCGCAGGCCAGGCTCCCGGGGGCTACTGTCGGTGTTCTAGATACCGGGGTATCCCAGTCCACCTGCTCCTGGGCCCCGTCATCGGCCCATCTTCAGCCCAGGGGAAGGACAACGACCCAAGCTATGGAGAAGACCCTCACGAGGAGGCGCCTCGTGAGGAGAAGGACGATCAAAACTGCTAAGGACCAGAAGACCTCCTCACGAGCCCCTGCTGGTGAGGAGAAGAGGTACGCCCACGTCAGCTCAGCACGTTTGCGTGCAGAGCAAGAAGATAATGGGCAGAAGACCGCGTACCGCCCACGCTACCCCCGACAGGGAGGAGACCAACTTTCGCTGTGCCTGCCTAAAGCGGCATATTGGTTGTTGGCCACCCCCCTAAAAATAGCATGGACAGTGCAGGGCGCCAGAGGAAGACGTCAGCTTCCTCCACCCACTCCTGTGGACCGGCGCCACTACCCTACGAAGACCACGTCTACAGAAGAATAGAGTCTTCATCTTCTTCAGGCTGCTAGTTGGGCACGCAGGTTCTTCAACCTCTGGCCAACTAGAGCTTTGTAACCAAGACCTTGTACTCCTCGCGAGGTGTCGCGTTGCAATACAAGAAGGCAGGAAGTAGGGGTTTTACCTCACCACGAGGGCCCTGAACCTGGGTAAAGCTCGGCGTCTCTCTCTGCAGTGCGTGGTGCGTTCGACACTCAAGGCTTCCATCTCCGTGTTTCGTTGCGATCCAAGATCTCCCACGTTCAGCCCCCTGCATTCGAATCCTTGGGTCCGTCGCGTGGTACCCCGTGTTCGTGCGACACGAAATCCATCGACACCTTGCCTGCATGCTTACTTGTTGTTATTTTTATCGGTGCTAGATTTGAAATGACAACGAGTGTATTGAGGAGGCAAGGATCTTGAGTACCAGGAAGAGGACTATCTTGAAAGTGCAGACGAAGAAGATGAGCCTCTTGGGATATCTAAGATAAGAAGCCTAGGGACATAGCTGACCAAGGCAAGCCATCTAAACTTGATGCATATCTGAATCCTCTTCACTCACTTTGCAAGTTGCATAAAGGTTTATTAAATTGCATGTTTTCATATTGCTATACCTCTTGGAGCAATTATATTGTTGGCTCATGCTCCACGAGCCAATTTGATATCATCTAACAAGATGACACCCTTGACACCTACTCAACACCCCTATATTAGAGACTTGATGATTAGCATCAAAGTCTTTGGAAAACTCTTAGTGGAGCCAAAAAAACTCTAGGATGGGAAAACTCTCAGAAAAGTTTCAAAAATGGTTTCAAAAACCTTGGAGTAGTATCTACTCCACTGAAATGTTTTCTAAATGATTTTGGGACAAATGGAAATTGAGATATGGAAGAAAAGGAGTTGGTGGTTTTAGGAAAAGGCATTGGTGTTTCTTTGTAGTCGCTCGGAGCAATTTACCCATGCAACCACATTACCTCGGTATGGGACGGGGATTAGTTTGAAGTTTATTTGCTTTAGTGCGGGGAGCCTCACAACTATATAAGGGTCTGTAGGACCCCGGAATCTAGGTTGATGCCAAAAGAGGGTCAACACATATCATGGCATATCCCGAGCCGTCAGAAGACACTTGGGTTCTCCCGCCATGGCGCCAGAGTTACGCCCTAGAGGAGGTACTGTCGGGACATGCCGGGGAGGTAAACTCCACAGGGTAGGCACCCGTACTAAGGTAGATAGATGGAGGGCTTTGATCGATTATCCGAACCCCGCATACTTGTGTATGACGGTCCGTGGTGGTATCCCAGCGGATTTATCGGATCGTGTGGGTAAAGTGTACAACCTCTGCGGAGTGTAAACCTATTCGAATAGCCGAGTCCACAATCATGGACAGTTGTAAAGATCACTACATTGCCCAATGTCAAGTTTTGGTTTTATAAAAGTGTTTTCAGAAAGAAATGGAGAAAGGTGCCGAACGGAGTACTCGGAGGGTACTGCCGTGGCACGGTTATGGTTCGGAGTACTTACAGGGTACTGCCAAAGGAATGGAGAGGGTCATGTGTGATTCACCTGGTTTTATAAAGGCAAGTGGTCATGTTTGCTTCACCACTGGCTCTCTTGAAGAATAAATGAGATTCCCCCTTTCCTAGAGATTTTTACTAAAAAAAGGTTTTCTAAATGTTTTCTTTAATAAAGATATAGAAATGTCGTAAGACATGCTATATCGACATGAGAAATTGACTAGTTAGGATAAACTAGGCTAGAGCCTTTCCTTGCTATAGCCAAACTACATATCAATTCACTCTCTCTTTAGATGGTTTGCGAGTACAATTTTAAATGTACTCACGGCTTTGTCCCTGGCTATTAACTTGGTTAGACTATGAAGAAGACTATGAGGAAGGTGACGATGATTACAATGATGCTGGTGCAAACTAGGAATGTCTTCCAGTCAGTTGCTTGTAGGGTAGTAGGTATGACATGGGTCAGCTGCTTGGTATTCGCTGCTTAGTTGTAGACTTGTCCTGCGTGGCAATATCATACTTGGTCATGTGACCAATTGTAAGTATATTATTCGGTACTGTAATGGATGATGTAATTCTGTTATTAACTGAGATATGTGGATTCACGACACACTGATCATGGGATCGTGAATTGTATGCATATTGGGTATTTTGGATGAGTAATTCGGGGTCCCCACAGAGTTGGTATCAGAGCCATACTGACTTAGGAGACCCTAGTTAGCATGGGCGTTAGTTCGGAAAGTAGTATTTTTGGTAAACCTAACTACAAAGTTGTTTTCCTTACTAGTTAATGAAATGTCTTATACTCCTCTTATCTCTTCAAAACTTCTAATCTTACCTCTCTGATTTCTAAACAATTTTTAAGGTTTTACTCTTTTGTCTTCTCCACTTCAAATTTAGTTAATGGACGTTGCACCCCCAATAGACCTATAGTTTAACAGGACATGATGGAGAAACTATTCAGAAGGACGCCTTCAAACCTCTCTAGCTGCAAAGAAAGAAGAGTGTTGACCGCTATTTCACCTTTGGTTGACACCAATGGCTTTGTCAAGGAGTTGACCTTGTTCCTCCTTGGACTCGCACTTTTGCAGTTGCCAAGGACCAAGTACTTAGTTGCTTGACTAGTATTTATTAGGTTTGTCGGGCATGTATGCCACCAATGGCACACTTCAGCAATCCCTCTGAAGACTCCACAACCATGTGATGTGATACAAGAAGATTTACAAAACTGCACCCCCCAAGTCAACATCAACGGCTCAACAGCACTGCAACTTCATCACCAACTGCCATCAAGTTTCTACTGAAGCGAGAGTCAAGGAGAATAAAGACATCAACAGCTATGGCCTCCCATATCCCTAGGATGAATAGGACTAACCCCAAATATCGCGCGTTGTTAGGCATCGTTGGTACTTGAAGTACCTCGTGAGATTCTTGCAATTGTTTGTTGAATTGCCATGTGTGTTCTGGATATTGTTTGCAGTTGCTTTGTGTGTTTCTTGAGTGTGTATTCCTACCTTGTGCATGTGCTTGTTTTGGCCCCTCGGCCTTAAAAACCCCTGGGGTGTGTAAAACCCTGAATAGGAAGCCTCTCTAGAATGTGTTTTCCCTCTCATCGATTTATGTTAGCTTGAGTGGCATAGATAAGTTAATAGATAGACTCTAACTCTAACATTGATTAGTGGAATATAACACTTCCTGCAACACCTCCCTAAGATCCAACGCGACAATTTTTGCAATGTGCTTCAAGCTTCATCAAGACCTCTCTACAACATCAAGGAAGCAGAAGATAGACCCGCCTAGACTACAAAGGACTTCTACGAGAAAAGGACTTCACTAACTCAGATCACCTAACCTTAAATCTAGAGTTTCACCTAACCTTTTAACACCCCACTCGCTCATTCAAAATTTGATGAAATTGAAACAAAAACTGACCTATGCCACATATAGAAATCCACGTGAAGATTTCTCACAAGATGAAGCCAACTCAAGGTATCCCAATATACCTCAAGATCCTCTAGGCTATAAAAATATGGAGAAGCAAGAAGATCTTCAATGGTCTCCACCAACCCGAAGACAAGAAGAAATAGGTCATTGACTACTAGAAGACACACCGTGGGTGGTGCACCACCACCTGAAGTGATTTCAGTTCAAGCACGGGATGACCTAGAAGAATGGTTTCCATTAGGAATAACCAAAGCCCTGGTAGTTAGGAAGCATAGGGGACTAAGACGACAAATTCGACACGCCTGTCAAGACCCAAGCATGAATGCTCTTGTCTACCATCTGCAAGCTTGAGATTAAAGGTCTACGCCAACAACAAACTTCAAGGCACGACTCCAAGGTCTGAAGATTCCATCAAGCTACGCGAGGGAAGAAGCGACCCCCAAGCCAACAAGAGCTACGTGAGAACCCTTGACTCTTCAAAACCTCAATTGCGAGCTGAAAACCTTCTAACTCTTGTAGGATCTTTTGTGCATACTAGGTAATTGACTCCAGTAACCTTAAAAGTATCCCAATGAGGTTTCGACAGGATACTTTGACAACCTCAACTCTTCAGCCATCAACTCTAGCAAACGAAGATGATCTACACCTTCAGCAAGAACAAGTCCTTGATGTAACTCAGATTATCACCGGTGAGTTGGAAGAGTAGCCGTTGAGGCCTAACTCTAACTTAGCCTTAGCACCCTTACTACTATGCTTAGGAATCTCAGGACGAGATTCTGTTTAAGGGGGTAAGAGCTGTAACACCCCACTTTTTGTAACCCTATTTAAGTAGTGTTTAGTGAGCCAAAAATGAGGGCCAATGAAAACTTTTTGTGCAAACCTCGGGAACTACTATTTCTTGCTTGGTTGTTTTGGTTGTTATGTTAATGATGTCTGTTTGAGTTGCTTGTTGAATGCTATTGTGAACTAACACAACCCTTCTGCCCTTGTGATCATGCCTTTATTTATGCTTCTAGCTATTTTTCTAGAACCATTACCTTGGCAAACTCTCCTTTTTTTTATTATTTTTTTTTTCCAAAATAAGCGCCAAGATTTATCTTTGAGACAAAGCTTTTATCAAAACTAAGTTTTTACAAAATTATCTGGACCTACAAAGTAGGGTGGTCTCGCTATTTTACAAACTTATATTTATTTTGTTGATATTTATAAAAGAATTTCAATCACCTTTAAGAATTTTTTTAAAAAAGGAGATACTATGTCTCCACTAGTTTCTGAAAAATCTACAAAAGCTTTACTCCTTTATTTGAAAACCCTTTTCTACTTGACCATGGCATGATCATCATTGAGCACTTGTTCAATCATTGTTCTGGTGATGCTAGATTAGCTGCAAATGATTGACCTTGTGTGGTGAGTTGACTTTGTGTGACTTTATTTGACTTTGATATGTTGTTTGTATGTAGTTATGATCCCTAGGTAGGACTGTGGCCTAACCCATTCAACACCCACCAATTAATATTTTTTCCCATGTAGGTTATTTTCATTCTACCTTTCAAATAAAACCTACCATGTTGTTTTCCTCTCAATCCTGAAGCCCTAACTCTAGTGACTTAGTCTCACCTTGAGACATTAGGAGTCCCATTTTGAGGAATCTTAAAACTAATCAAACTAGCCCAGGAAAGCACCCATGGTGTTATTAGAATCCTCTACATCCCACCTTAGGAGGTGATACGTCTCCAACGTATCCATAATTTTTGATGCTCCATGCTTGTTTTTACACCATTTGCCTATTGTTTCGTTACACTTAGTGGCATTTTTATGCATTTTCCGGAACTAACCTATTAACGAAGTGCCACAGTGCCAGTTCCCTGTTTTCTGCTGTTTTTGTGTTTCAGAGTGATACACAGGAAATATTCTCGGAATTGGACGAAACCACATCCTGAAGTCTTATTTTGCCCGGAAGCTTCCAGAGATCCGAAGAGGAGTAGGAGGTGGGCCACAAGGGCCCCACACACACAGGTGGCGCGGCCAGGCCCCTGGCCGCACCACCCATGTGTGAGGAGGCCCTGGCCCTCCTCTGACATCGCCCCTTCGCCTATATAAAGCCTTGGGACGGAAAACCCTAGGGGATTCGGCAATTTTCCAGAAGCAGTTCCGCAGCTCCGCCACCGCCGTCGATGAATTTCGGGGGACAGAAGTCTCTGTTCCGGCACCCTGCCAGGGACGGGAAAGTGCCCCCGGAGCCATCTCCATTGGTCTCCATCGCCGTCTCCGCCGTCTCCATCGACCTCACCGCCATCTCCATCAACCTTGCTGTCTCCTATGATGAGGAGGGAGTAGTTCATCCCCGGGGCTAAGGGCTCTACCGGTAGCTATGTGGTTCACCTCTCTCTCCCATGATGTGATCTTTATGTGATCGTGAGCTTTGTATCATGTTGAACAAATAGATGTTATTATTCAGATATTATGTGTACTCCAGTGGTGGTTACTAAAGTAATCTATTCCTCCTACTATGGTGTAACAGTGACAGTGCGTGCATCATGGTGGTACTTGGTTTAGGCTATGATTGTGATCTCTTGTGGATTATGAGAATAATTATGGCTATGATAGTTTGAGTGATCTATTCCTCCTTTCATGGTGTAATGGTGATAGTGTGTGCACCGTGTTAGTACTTGGTCTAAGTTGCAATGATATCTATCTTGAGTTGTGCTTTGATTTGGGTATCTCTATGAGTGGTGTTTGCCAAGTACTTGATGAACTTTAAGGGGTGCTTCTGTAGCCACTACACAATGATTAGTGTTATTCAATAGGAGAGCAATTCAGAGTGCCCTACCAAAGAGAAGTTATTTGTTCAATCATGTTATATTGTTGGGAGTGTGTCCACTAGTGAAAGTATGATCCCTAGGCCTTATTTCCAAGCATTGCACACCATTTACTTGCTATTTTGTTACTTGTTTGCTCGCAGTGATATTTATTTCACACCACGTTTGCTACTTATAATCATCACTACTACTTGTATTTCACTATCTCTTCGCCGAACTAGTGCACCTATACATCTGACAAGTGTATTGGGTGTGTTGGGGACACAAGAGACTTTCTGTATCGTAATTGCAGGGTTGCTTGAGAGGGATAGCTTTGACCTCTAACCTCCCTGAGTTCGATAAACCTTGGGTGATCCACTTAAGGGAAACTTGCTGCTGTTCTACAAACCTCTGCACTTGGAGGCCCAACAAGTGTCTACAAGAATAGAAGTGCGTAGACATCAAGCTCTTTTCTGGCACCGTTGCCGGGGAGGTAAGGTAAAAGGTACTCGCATCCTCCTGTGTGAGTGCTCGGAGTTATTTCCTTTAGATTCTGCAGTTACATCTTTTTGTTTCTAGTTTTTATTTTCACTAGTTAGGCTTAATGGAAAACAATGAGTTTTGTAGTCTTTTTCCTGAGTTTAGATATGAAGTGTTTGAAGAGAAAATTGAAAAACCTTTGGAGCTTAATTTGCATGCTAATAGTGTTGTTAGTATGAATGCTTTGAACACCGTTATTGCTAATGTTATAGAAAAGTCTAAGCTTGGGGAAGCTGGTTTTGTTAAGCATGATATTTTTAGTTCCCCAGCTTTAGTGGAGAAAGTTTGTTCTGATAATATTTTATCTCCCATATGTGATGTTCCTTCTTATGATGACATATTTGAAGAATATGCTTTGCGACATAGTAGCTCTCTAGCTTGTGATGATACTAAACCTCTAGTTTATGATGGCTATGATGATGAGTATAATATTTTCAGTTCATCTACTATTGAGGATAAAATTAGTTATGATTACAATATGCCTCCTATTTTTGATGATTATGGTGATGAGAATAATTATTCTATTGAATTTGCTCCTACTACTATTGTTCATGTGGTGAGTATTAATTCTTTTATGCATGTGGCTCATGATAGGGGTGCTTTATGTGATAGTTATATTGTTAATTCTATTCATGATGCTACTGAAAGTTATTATGAGAGAGGGAAACATGGTTTGATGGATCTCAACAATATTAAGTTTCCCCTCTTTATGTTGCAAATCTTGAAGTGGCACTTGTTTTATCTATCCATGCTTGCTACTATGTGCCTCGTTGATTTATTTTCTTACAAGATTCCTATGCATAGGAAGTGGTTCAGATATAAATGTCTTTCACATTTGCTTTTTGATGCTCTCTATTGCTTTAAGTTCCTATATGGCACCTTTGCCTCAAGTTCTTATGTGGCGCCCACATGAGCATCTTTGCAAATTACTGCGCCTAGCTCAAAGGTGTTAAAGAAAAGCACTCTTGGGAGATAACCTATTGTTTTATTTTCAGTAGTTTTTCTTTTATTTGAGTCTTGGAAGTTATTACTACTGTAATAACCGCTCCTTATCCTTTTTATTTTGTTGTTGTGCCAAGAGAAGCCTCTAATTTGAGTAAGGTAAGATTTGGGGATGTTGCTGTCCTGAAACAGTTTTCGGTGCTGCACCGTAAAAATTCGTGAAAATTCTCTGTTTATCTTTTGGACCTGCGATTTCTTGTGCATATGCCCCAGGTTATATCCAAACTTTTCTTAGTTGAACACTTTTTGATTTGAGCAACGGAAAATTCCTCAAAAATTCGTCCTTTGTCAGCTGTTCAGTTTTGACAGATTTCTGCCAATATTTGTTTTTGCCACTTTATCGCTTTCTTTTGAGTTCTTTTTGATCATGGAACTCTTGTGGAAGTTGCTACAGTAGTATATACTTTATATGTGGTGGTTTTGGGTTGAAACCTGAAGCTAAAAGAGGTTGAATATATTTTATGCTTACACTAATGTTGCTAATAGAATTGTGTTTAGTTTTGTATGAAGGAAGTTTTCAAGTGTAGGGATTGGAGAATGATGAGATGAGTTGAAGAATGGACAAAAGCTCAAGCTTGGGGATGCCCATGCATCACCCCAAGAAATATCCAAGAAGTACAAGCGTCAAAGCTTGGGGATGCCCCCGAGGCACCCCTTCTTCATCGGCAAAAATCAGGTCACCTTTCATAACACTATATTTTTATTGCTTCATGCACTATGTGTTTTTCTTGGAGCGTTAGTTGTTTTTGTTTTTAGTATTAGTTTAGTTTAGTTTGCTGCAATAAATGGTTAGATCACATTATGTTTCTTTTGGAGGAGATGAACTCGTTTTCATTTGCAAAAAACACTCTGTTTTTCATTCTTACAATTTCACCGGGTGTTCTTCTTTTTCTGCTACTGCTTTTGGTTTTCGTTTTCGCCTTGATATGCGTTCAGATTTTGTCATATCTTTTCATCAAGGTGTATTTTTGCCTCTGATCTTTATTGGTTTTCATCAAAAGAGGTGTTTATAAAAATTTGAATGGTGTTGGAAAAGAGAAAAAGCTTTATGCAAAAAAGTGGTACAAGAAGGAGCTTGTGTAGACTGCGGCCTAGGCTTTTTCATGTCATGCTTGATGTCTTTTTGATAGTATGCTTAGTGGTTTTGCTGTAGCATGACTTGTCTCAAATAACTGAGATTGCTTAATGAGCCTTTGAAAAAATCATGCGTTGTTTTTATTGTATGGAAGCATTATTTTGGTTTTCTCCTTGATGCTTTATTTGGGTTGACTTGGCGCATGCTCACACATGTTAGACTCTTACAAAGTTGCCAATAGCCTTCATGATCATTTAGTTTTTGACTTTTGATGCCATCTTATGCTTCTTTTAATGTCGCTTTGTCGCTTTGCATGATTATGGCCATTATTGCTCTCTTAGTTGGTCGCTCCCAGTCTTTTGCTAGCCCTCACCTTGTACTGAGTATGAGCTCTACTCGTGCATCCAACTCCTAAAAACCAAGTTTTCCAAAGTGTCCACTATAAATTCCTATGCATGGTATTTGTAAGCCATTCCAAAGTAAAATTTTCATGTGCTACCTTTCAAAAACCTTCAAAACACTTCTCGTTTTGTGACACTGTTTTCAGCTCATGGGGACGTAGTGGTCGGATTTGCTATCTTCCATATTGCTTATTCCAAAAAAAAATAAAAATAAAATAGAAAAAGGCACTCCTCCATGGTATGTGAATGTTGGAGGGCACCCGATGGAATCGGTTAGCCATGGTTTGTGAAAGGAAAAAGGTGGGGAGGAGTGCCAAGTTTTATAAAAAGAGCACCAAAGTGCCAATCTCTCTCTCAAAAACTTGCTTCATTTTTGTATGGAAGATAGTAAGAACCCCATTGCCAGTCGTTGACAAAGACAACCACCTCTCAAAATCAAGTTTTATCTCTCTGTTTTACAAATGAAAAGCTCTAGCACATGTTTAATCACTGCTTCCCTCTGCGAAGGGCCTTTCTTTTACTTTTATGTTGAGTCACCACCTTCTTTCTTTATGCACCATTAAGAGAGCATAGTTGTCATTCTGAGTATAATGTGCATTGTCCCAAAGTTTTCATTGATTGATTCATGATGATTGGTTTCACTTGTTCTTAAATTATTTGTATCTAGTCGCCCTCTTAAACTTTGAGGTGTCCTATGCATTTATGTTTTGCTCTCTTTGAAGGACAAGCTGAAAACCTTTTGTATGTTTTTCCTTATGATTTGAACACATGTTTGACTTTCATTGTTTCATTATCATGATCTTTTGTTTGTGTTCATTTGCATGTTTACAACATGGTTGCTAAGTTCTTATTGTCATGATTATATCTTCATGCCCATGTTTTAAGTTCTTATGATCCCAGCTCACAAATGCTTACATATTTGATCAAGATTGTGATGGTGCATGTCACCTCAAAAATTATCTCTTTTGTTATAACTTACCTACTCGAGGACGAGAAGGAGTTAAGCTTGGGGATGCTGATACGTCTCCAACGTATCCATAATTTTTGATGCTCCATGCTTGTTTTTACACCATTTGCCTATTGTTTCGTTACACTTAGTGGCATTTTTATGCATTTTCCGGAACTAACCTATTAACGAAGTGCCACAGTGCCAGTTCCCTGTTTTCTGCTGTTTTTGTGTTTCAGAGTGATACACAGGAAATATTCTCGGAATTGGACGAAACCACATCCTGAAGTCTTATTTTGCCCGGAAGCTTCCAGAGATCCGAAGAGGAGTAGGAGGTGGGCCACAGGGGCCCCACACACACAGGTGGTGCGGCCAGGCCCCTGGCCGTGCCACCCATGTGTGAGGAGGCCCTAGCCCTCCTCTGACATCGCCCCTTTGCCTATATAAAGCCTCGGGACGGAAAACCCTAGGGGATTCGGCAATTTTCCAGAAGCAGTTCCGCAGCTCCGCCGCCGCCGTCGACGAATTTCGGGGGACAGAAGTCTCTGTTCCGGCACCCTGCCGGGATGGGGAAGTGCCCCCGGAGCCATCTCCATCGGTCTCCATCGCCGTCTCCGCCGTCTCCATCGACCTCACCGCCATCTCCATCAACCTTGCTGTCTCGTATGATGAGGAGGGAGTAGTTCATCCCCGGGGCTAAGGGCTCTACCGGTAGCTATGTGGTTCACCTCTCTCTCCCATGATGTGATCTTTATGTGATCGTGAGCTTTGTATCATGTTGAACAAATAGATGTTATTATTCAGATATTATGTGTACTCCAGTGGTGGTTACTAAAGTAATCTATTCCTCCTGCTATGGTGTAACAGTGACAGTGCGTGCATCATGGTGGTACTTGGTTTAGGCTATGATTGTGATCTCTTGTGGATTATGAGAATAATTATGGCTATGATAGTTTGAGTGATCTATTCCTCCTTTCATGGTGTAATGGTGATAGTGTGTGCACCGTGTTAGTACTTGGTCTAAGTTGCAATGATATCTATCTTGAGTTGTGCTTTGATTTGGGTATCTCTATGAGTGGTGTTTGTCAAGTACTTGATGAACTTTAAGGGGTGCTTCTGTAGCCACTACACAATGATTAGTGTTATTCAATAGGAGAGCAATTCAGAGTGCCCTACCAAAGAGAAGTTATTTGTTCAATCATGTTATATTGTTGGGAGTGTGTCCACTAGTGAAAGTATGATCCCTAGGCCTTATTTCCAAGCATTGCACACCGTTTGCTTGCTATTTTGTTACTTGTTTGCTCGCAGCGATATTTATTTCACACCACGTTTGCTACTTATAATCATCACTACTACTTGTATTTCACTATCTCTTCGCCGAACTAGTGCACCTATACATCTGACAAGTGTATTGGGTGTGTTGGGGACACAAGAGACTTTCTGTATCGTAATTGCAGGGTTGCTTGAGAGGGATAGCTTTGACCTCTAACCTCCCTGAGTTCGATAAACCTTGGGTGATCCACTTAAGGGAAACTTGCTGCTGTTCTACAAACCTCTGCACTTGGAGGCCCAACAAGTGTCTACAAGAATAGAAGTGCATAGACATCAGGAGGCTCCTCCCTGTTTTCACAAAATATCTTCTTGCAGTCATTTTATCAAAAACCTAGTGTGCAGACTATCTTAGTGTCTGTTAATAGATTCAATTTTCTAACACTTTTATTAAGCTCATGTATCCTATCCATGGCAATGTACCTTACTAGAACTTATCTTTGATATATATTCTTCCATTCCTTCCATTACCACCTAGTCTTTCGAGGTCATCTGCTACTTGTTCTAATCCTGTTTCTGACCCTAATCAAACCACTGACCATTTGACTATTATCAGATGCACTTTTGCTCCGACTTTTAAATTTCGAAATAAATTGTTCAGAGACCATTCTTTGGCCTATCCCTCCTATTTTTGACCTACTCTAACTACCTATACACTTGCATGTGCATTTTGAGGTATGCCACCTATTTATGTGACTAGGTTTTGAACCCTAGTCAAAACTGATTTCACTTTCTAGTATTCCTTGATCCTCTTGGCAATTTGTTAGCACTCATCATAAAACCTCTCCATAAATTCATTTCCTCTCTACTAGCATTTGGGAAATGTTATTCATGCACAATATCACTTTTCCTCCATCAAAATAACTATTTCTCTATCTCACCTTTCTTGCTTAACAAAATGCATATGATTGGTAGCTATGTTATTTCATGCACTTTTTCTTCTCATCAAGTATTTTATAATCTCCTACCATGTTATCCTATTCCTATAGGACCCTATGGACCCAAAACCCTAGTGGTTCATCTCCAAATTTTCAAAATCTTGTCTCAAGTAGATTAGGGCAACTCCTCACTTTTCGATTTTTGGTGATCTTGCCTAACTTCAAATAAACTCTTCCGAATTGGTAATATTGTTAGTCTCATCAAATCACACCCCTCTAATCTATTAGTGCATGCCTTTATATGGAGCAATATGGGATTATCCCAAAAAAAATTTGAGAGAACACATCATGCATGCATCAAGTTATAAATTCAATCTTTCACTACCTTTACCTACTTAATTCAAACTTCTTTGAAACTCCACCAAACCATCTCTTTGACTAGTCTAGCAGCCTCCTCTCCCTCTGGTCGAAAATTACTGTAGCATGCACCCTCTCTCCTTGTCTTTTGTGCTTGGAAGGAGCTAGTGGAGGGACACATGAATATATTTCTAATCTTGCAAAACTTGTTTAGAACCTGCAGCAGCTATTCCCTACAAGGCAAGGCATCACCCCTGTCCCCCTCTCACCCTCTCCACCGCCTCTCCTACCAAATTAGGGCCTCTCCCTAGCCCCCACATGCCCAAAACTGACTTACCACCATGCCCCACATTCCTCTCTGAGATAAAAGGACACCGACCCCTCCAGCCTCTCTAATCACCTCCATTCGGTTCCCATACCACCCCCTCACCCTCCTAGAGCACCAGGAGACACCCCATGATCTGTAGTAGAGAAGGGAGGGAGAGAAACATGTTTTTATCTATGAGGGAGAGGAGAAGATTGTCGCCAATCCAGACCCCCCTCCTCCCTCTCCTTTCTCTTTAATGATCATCTCTCAGCCTCAACAACATAATCCTGCTCTTATTCTGGATCCAGGAGCACCTGGGAGTGGACCTCGTTGAGCTCCGAAGCCACCGTCCTAGGTCGACATGTAGTTCATCATCTAGGGGGTCCGACCTGCCATTTCCGCCCACCACTGAGGTTGCCGCAGAGCGCCGCGTCGCCTTGGCGACTCACCATCATCTCAAGGAGCCCCCAGGTGAGCCTCTTGACCCCCTGGACTGTGGGCTAGGGTTTCTTCCCTGACGGGTCTCTCCCGGGAGGACGATGACGGCCGACCGTCGATCCTTACTAGATTGAACGGCCGCCATCGCTCCTTACCGGTTCGGCCCCGGTGACCGCGGACCATGGGCCTGGCCTACAGGTGGTTCCAGCACCGTTCCACGCGTGCGCTCAAACGCGATTGGGC
Source organism: Dactylis glomerata (assembly GCA_007115705.1). NCBI lineage: Eukaryota > Viridiplantae > Streptophyta > Magnoliopsida > Poales > Poaceae > Dactylis > Dactylis glomerata. The sequence continues at coordinate 213,120 of QXEO01001201.1, forward strand.
CGGCCTAGCGCTCTACCGCTCAGGTCTGCCTAGATCCGGCATGTGGCTATTTTTTTATGTGTCACTTTTATTCTTTTAGTTGATCTGTTAAACTAGCTGGTAGAAATAAATCCAAAACAAAATGAAAAGTGAATGAAAGTGACAAGATCTCATTTTATATGTGTTCTGAAACTTTTTACCCATAATGTAGTACAAGTACTTTGCCAAAATTTAGTATATTTTCTTTTTGGCATTTAATCTAGTATAATGTGTCCTTTCCACTCAAAATTCCATAACAGGAGATTTATCCAACCTTTTTGAGTAAATCCAATTTTTTTGAAAAGCTTTATTCAGTACCTTTCAAATGCCACTAGCCTGGTTACAATTAGGACTTTATTTTTAGCATGGTTGTTATTGCAAAATAATATCAGATCTGACTTTAGGGATTTATAAAATCTTTTCTGTGAAGTATTTTTGGGTGGAACCAATTTTGGGTGATCTTGTACTATAAATTCTTACTACTGATCATAAGATTTATTTTTTTGATATAGTATGACATTCTGGAAGAATTAACTCTAAAACAGTAGTTTTCATTACTATAAAATCCATAGGAAAATAACCACATAGTATTATGGAGTGAATCCAACTTTGTTGGGTTTAGAAACTTGTTGTCTATCTACTAGTATGTTGAGAGTGAGATTTGACCAAGTTAAGCACATGCATGCTTGTTCAGAGTGAATCAGGGTGTCTTTGCTATGTTGGGAGTATCCTAGTTCTAATAGGTTAAGTATGTTATTAAAATATTTTAAAATTTGTTTAGAGTATTGTTTTGTTTGTTTCTGATACTTGATTGGTGTGATTTGTTTGCTGCTATGGTGTGTGGCCTATCCTTGCTTGCATGCTTACTTGTTGTTATTTTTACCGGTGCTAGATTTGAAATGACAACGAGTGTATTGAGGAGGGAAGGATCTTGAGTACCAGGAAGAGGACTATCTTGAAAGTGCAGACAAAGAAGATGAGCCTCTTGGGATATCTAAGATAAGAAGCCCAGGGACATAGCTGACCAAGGCAAGCTATCTAAACTTGATGCATATCTGAATCCTATTCACTCACTTTGCAGGTTGCATAAAGGTTTACTAAATTGCATGTTTTCATATTGCTGTACCTCTTGGAGAAATTATATTGTTGGCTCATGCTCCACGAGCCAATTTGATATCATCTAACAAGATGACACCCTTGACACCTACTGAACACCCCTATATTAGAGACTTGATGATTAGCATCAAAGTCTTTGGAAAACTCTTAGTGGAGCCAAAAAAAACTCTAGGATGGGAAAAGTCTCGGAAAAGTTTTGAAAATGGTTTCAAAAACCTTGGAGTAGTATCTACTCCACTGAAATGTTTTCTAAATGATTTTGGGACAAATGGAAATTGAGATATGGAAGGAAAGGAGTTGGTGGTTTTAGAAAAAGGCATTGGTGTTTCTTTGTAGTCGCTCGGAGCAATTTACCCATGCAACCACATTACCCCGGTATGGGACAGGGCTTAGTTTGAAGTTTATTTGCTTTAGTGCGGGGACCCGCACAACTATATAAGGGTCTGTAGGACCCCGGAATCCGGGTTGATGCAAAAAGAGGGTCAACACATATCATGGCATATCCCGAGCCACCGGAAGACACTTGGGTTCGCCCGCCGTGGCACCAGAGTTACGCTCTGGAGGAGGTACTACCGGGATGTGCCGGGGAGGTAAACTCCACAGGGTAGGCACCCGTACTAAGGAAGATAGATGGAGGGCTTTGATCAATTATCTGAACCCCACATACTTGTGTATGATGGTCCGTGGTGGTATCCCAGCAGATTTATCGGATAGTGTGGGTAAAGTGTACAACCTCTGTAGGGTATAAACCTATTCGAATAGCCGAGTCCTCGGTCATGGACAGTTGTAAAGATCACTACATTGCCCAATGTCAAGTTTTGGTTTTATAAAAGTGTTTTCAGAAAGAAATGGAGTAAGGTGTCGAACGGAGTACTCGGAGGGTACTGCCATGGCACGGTTATGGTTCGGAGTACTTGCAGGGTACTGCCGAAGGAATGGAGAGGGTCATGTGTGATTGACCTGGTTTTATAAAGGCAGGTGGTCATGTTTGCTTGACCACCGGCTCTCTCTTGAAGAATAAATGAGATTCCCCCTTTCCTAGATATTTTTACTAAAAAAAGGTTTTCTAAATGTTTTCTTTAATAAGGATATACAAATGTCGTAAGACATGCTATATCGACACGAGAAATTGAGTAGTTAGGATAAACTAGGCTAGAGCCTTTCCTTGCTACAGCCAAACTACATATCAGTTCGCTCTCTCTTTAGATGGTTTGCGAGTACAATTCAAAATGTACTCACGGCTTTGTCCCTGGCTATTAACTTGGTCAGACTATGAAGAAGACTACGAGGAAGGTGACGATGATTACAATGACGCCGGTGTGAATTTGGAACGTCTCCCAGTTAGTTGCCTATAGGGTAGTAGGCATGACGTGGGTCATCAATGCTGCTTGGTATCCACTGCTTAGTTATAGACTTGTTCTGCATGGCAATATCATACTTGGTCATGTGACCAATTGTAAGTATATTATTCGGTACTGTAATGGATAATGTAATTCTGTTATTAACTCGAATATATGGATTCATGACACACTGATCATGGGATCATGAATTGTATGCATATCGGGTATTCCGGATGGGTAATCCTGGGTCCCCACATTGTATGAGTCTAACATGTGTGAGCATGCGCCAAGTCAACCCAAATAAAGCATCAAGGAGAAAATCAAAATAATGCTTCCAAATGATAAAAACAACGCATGATTTTTTCAAAGGCTCATTAAGCAATCTCAGTCATTTGAGACAAGTCATGCTACAGCAAAAATCACTCAGTATACTATCAAAATGACATCAAGCATGACATGAAAAGTCTAAGCCACAGTCTAAACAAGCTCCTTTTTGTACCACTTTTTTGCATGAAACTTTTTCTCTTTTCCAACAACATTCAAACCTTTTTAATTTGATAAAAGCCAACATGGACCTGGGGAAAAAATACACCTTGATGCAAAGATATAACAAGATCTGAACAAAAATCAAGGCAAAAAACAAAAGCTAAAGGCAGTAGCAGAAAAGGAAAACACTCGTTGAACGATAAGAGTGAAAACTGGAGTGTTCTTGGCAATGAAAAACAGAGTATGTCTCCCTCCAAACCAACATGATGTGATCCAACCATTTATTGCAGCAAACAAAACAAAAAGAAAATTGAAAACGAAAACAACTGACGCTCCAAGAAAAACGCATAGTGCATGAAGCAATAAAAATATAGTGTCTTGAAAGGTGACCTGATTTTTGCCGATGAAGAAGGGGTGCCTCGGGGGCATCCCCAAGCTTTGACGCTTGTACCTCTTGAATATTTCTTGGGGTGCATAAGCATCCCCAAGCTTGAGCTTTTTTCCATTCTTCACCTCATCTCGTCATTCTCTAATCCCTACACTTGAAAACTTCTGTCATACAAAACTCAACACAATTCTATTAGCAACATTAGTGTAAGCATAATAATGAATCAACCCCCTTTTTGCTTCAGGTTTCAACTCAAAACCACCACATATAAAGCATATACTACTGTAGCAACTTCCCCAAAAGTTCTGTGATCAAATGAACTAAAAAAAAGCGTTCGAGAGGCAAACACGAATAGTGGCAGAAATCTGTCAAAACAGAACAGCTGACAAAAGTTGATGTTTCAGAGGGTTTTATGTTGCTCAAATCAAAAAGTGTTTAACTAACGAAAGTTTGGATATAACCTGAGGAATAAGCACAAGAAATCGCAGGTCCAAAAGATATTCAGAGAATTTTCATGAATTTTTACAGTGCAGTACGAAAATCTGTTTCAGGATAGCAACATCCCCAAATCTTACCTCACTCAAATTAGAGGCTTCTCTTGGCACAACAACAAAATAAAAATGATAAGGAGTGGTTATTACAGTAGAATAACTTCCAAGACTCAAATAAAATAAAAAGTACTGAAAGTAAAATATTGGGTTATCTCCCAAGAGTGCTTTTCTTTAACGCCTTTGAGCTAGGTGCAGTAATTTGCAAAGATGCTCATGTAGGCGCCATGGAAGAGCTTAAGGCAAAGGCGCTATATAAGAACTTGAAGTGAGAGAGAGCATCAAAAAGCAAATATAAAACACATTTAAATCTAAACCACTTCCTATGCATAGGAATCTTGTAAGAAAATAAATCAATGAGGCACATAGTAGGAAACATGTTTAGATAAAACAAGTGCCACTTCAAGATTTGCAACATAAAGAGGGAAAACTCAATATTGTTAAGATTCATCAAACCATGTTTCCCTCTCTCATAATAACTTTCAGTAGCATCATGAATAGTATTAACAACATAACTATCACTTAAAACATACCTATCATGAGCCACGTGCATAAAAGAATTAATACTCCCCACATTAACAATCGTAGTAGGAGTAGATTCACCAGAATAATTATTCTCATCACCATAATCATCAAAAACAGGAGGCATATTGTAATCATAACTAATTTTCTCCTCTAAAGTAGGTGAACTGGAAATATTATACTCATCATCATAACCATCATAAACTAGAGGTTTAGTATCATCAATAGCGAGAGAACAACTATTTTGCATAGCATATTCATCAAACATATCAACATAAGAAGGAACATGGATAGTACTAATGGTACAACAATTATTAACCTTATAATTTTCATAATTGGTACCAAAAAGATTTTCAATATCAAAAATAGAGTGATTTTCCCAATCATGATCACTAACATATGTAACAGGCATAGGAATATCATCCCAATCAGAATTATCATAATCTTTAATAGGAGCAATGTGCTTAGGGGAAGATACCGTTTCCTCTCTCCTTTTACTCCTTTTTGTTCTTTTTCTTCTTCTTCATACTCTTCTTACTCTATCCTTTTGGAGGGAGAGACCTGAAAGGCATCTTCTCCACATAATCTAGTTTGCTGACAGAAACATCAAAAGAAACTTTGGAGGATTCCTCCTCTCTATTAATAAGATAGAAACATCTATAAGTCCTATCATAACCTGGCAAAATATCATGTTTTATAAAATTTTGTATGTAAGTATTTGTGAGGAAATCTTTAACACAATAGAGACGACAACCATGAAGGATGCTTTTAATATCAGAATCACTCATATCTATCAAAGAAGTCTTTCTAGATATCTCTTCACACCCCAAAAATAAAGTAAGCTCATCATGCTGATTGAGAGTAATTTTGTCATCACAATACAAACTTGCGGTACTCATTCAATTAGAAGAGTCACTATATTGGCTTGAGCATTGAAAATTAAAATGACCCTTGTTATTACAAAGTTCACAAAGAAAAGGATAAAGCTCACAAACTTTTCACCAAGCTCATCTAGAGCCTTGAGCCACATTCGGGTTTCTTCATTCCCGTGGTCGATACAATAATTGTCTATGTTGTGAGTCTGTTCACATGGTCTATGTACTCCACAAAAATTAACATGCTTATAAGAAATAGTACTTTCAAAAGTTTAAGCATGTTTATTACAATCATCAATATCAATATCACTTTCTTTGCAAGTATCTTTAAAAGGTTCATGATACACATCCCCATTTCCTTTAGGAACATTAATATGAGAAGCAAGGGCTTTAAAGAAATCAACCATAATTTGAGGATCAAGACCATTGATGCGTGGTAAATGACCAGCCCGCTGGGAACCCCAAGAGGAAGGTGTGATGAGTATAGCAGCTAGTTTTCCCTCAGTTAAGAAACCAAGGTTATGTCGATCAGGAGAAAAGCAGACAATACGACTGAAGGTGATGCTTGCTAGTTTGCGACAGCTTCGGACAATTTATATATGGTGCCTCATCCAAGCTTTGCTTGCTAGCTACAACGCGGAGCCTGCACACAACACAACCAAATACTTTGTTCCCAACTTGCGATGAGGTTGTCAATCTCACCGGTTTGCTTGAAACAAAGGGTATGAGCGTATCGAGTGGAAAATGATAATAGTATGCGAGTAAAGTAAACAGTGCGAGTAAAGTAAACAGGTGATAGCAATATTATGGAAATAGGACCGGGGTCCACCGTAGTGTCTCTCCATACGATAAATAACACATGATGGGTAAACAAATTACAGTTGGGCAATTGATAGAATAAAGATAAACGTGATATGTCAAGAAGATCATTATGAGATTTACTCTGGGCATTACAACAAAATACATACACCGCCATCCAACTGCATCTATGACTAATAATCCACTCACGGGGATATCATCCGAACACCCCATGAGTATTAAGTTGCGAACAATAGATAATTGCATTAAGCAAAGTGTGTAATGTAAACAAAGCATATGCCCTTGAGAATATGAATGTTGTTTTCTCCCTAGTAGCAACAACACATCTACAACCTTAGGGGTTTTTGTCACTCCCCCAGATTAAATAGAGGCATGAACCCACTATCGAGCATAAATACCCCCTCTTTGAGTCACTAGCAACTACTCGGCCAAGATAGCTACTAACAACGGAGAGCATGCAAGATCATAAACAACATAGAGATAACATAAGATATATTTCAGTATAGCAACTCATTCATAACACCAATATTCATCGGATCCCAACAGACCAAACATGTAGAATTACATAACAGTGATCTCAATCATGTAGGGCAGCTCATGATATCTAAACATGAAGCACATGGTGGAGAAGACAACCATCTAGCTACTGCTATGGACCCATAGTCCAAGGTAGACTACTCACTCATCGCTCCGGAGGCAAGCATGGTGATGAAGAAGACCTTCGGTGGCAATTCCCCTCTCTGGCAGGATGCCGGGAAGAGCTTCTGGACCCTCCCGATCTCAGGTTGACGATGGCGGTGGATCATGATATGTTTCGGGAAAATTGATCGAGTACTTAGGTTTTTCCCATCGGGGGCTCTTTATAGGCGAAGGGGCGATGTCAGAGGTGGATCCAGGTGGCCTCACACCAGGGCGGCGTGGCCTAGGCCCTGGCCGTGCTAGCCTGGTGTGTGGGGCCCCTGTGGCTCCGCTCCTACTCTCCTTCGGATCTCTGGAAGCTTCCGAGTAAAATAAGACTTTAGGAACTTGTTTCGTCCAATTCTGAGAATATTTCCTATGTATCACTTCTGAAACACAAAAATAGCAGAAAATAGGGAACTAGCACTGTGGCAACTTGTTAATAGGTTAGTTCTAGAAAATGCATAAAAGTGCCACGAAGTGTAACGAAACATTAGGCAAATGGTGTAAAAACAAACATGGAGCATCAAAAATTATAGATATGTTTGAGACGTATCAAGCATCCCCAAGCTTAACTCCTGCTCATCCTCGAGTAGGTAAGTGATAACAAAAGAATAATTTTTTAGGTGACATGCACCTACACAATCTTGATCATATATGTAAGCATTGGTGAGCTGGGATCATAAGAACTTAAAACATGGGCATGAAGATATAATCAAGACAATAAGAAACTTAGCAACCATGTTGTAAACATGCAAATAAACACAAACAAAAGATCATGAAAATGAAACAATGAAAGTCAAATGTGTGTTCAAATTATAAGGAAAAACATACAAATGGTTTTCAACTTGTCCTTCATGGAGAGCAAAACATAAATGCATAGGACACCTTCAAGTTTAAGAAGGCGACTAGATACAAATAATTTGAGAACAAGTGAAACCAACAATATGAATCAATCAATGAAAACTTTGGGACAGTGCACGTTATACTCACAATGACAAATTTGCTCTCTTAATGGTGCATAAAGATAGAAGGTGGTGACTCAATATAAAAGTAAAAGAAAGGCCCTTCGCAGAGGCAAGTTTTATAACCTTCAAAAATTATGGTACTTACTGGCTTTGAGCTCTCATTGCCCCCATCATAAGTATCTTGAATGGTTAAAGTTAATGCGAGAACAATTATGATGCATATGCTTGACAAATCATAAGTTGAAAACCTCGTGTCCCATGAATACGAGTACCCAAACCTCATGCTACTTTACTTAGAGTCCCAAGCAAGGCTCTTGTCATTGTAAGTATACACGTATCATCGAGAACCGCCAATGGGGTACCTCCGTGCCCGATGACATGGAACAAGCCCACATCAAAATGACATGACAAGCAGATAATGAACACCTCGACATCTCTTTTATTTGCCATTCAATTAGCTTTTTATTGTGAGATGCGTCGTCGAATGTTCACCATGGGTATGCTGCAAATTTCCACCATGAATTATGTATGGCTTAGATTAGCGGCCGGTGTTTCCCTAACACATATACAAACTCCATGATCCCCACAAGATTCCCAATTCATTTCACACCGCGAGTATCCATAAACAAAATATCACAATTTCAACTCAAATAAGAAGTGCAATGTTGAAAGCTTGCCCATGACTGCATGGCTGGGCTAGTCTCCAACTTACAACTTGCAAGCATAACAAATCAACATAAGAGACCACAATGTCAAATTTTTAAGAACAGGAAAAAGTAAAGTGTGCCTTCCGATTCGTGAGAGCTTTACTGACCGAATTTCGCATAACACTGGTAAGAGTTTAATTTGAAGAGAAAATAAAAGCAAGTCAAATTTACTTGGAATAGCAAATTGCTAGTAGGTATGTATGGTGGACACTTTGGAAAACTTGGTTTTTAGGAGTTGGATGCACGAGTAGAGCTCATACTCAGTACAAGGCGAGGGCTAGTGTGACGACCTCAAATTTGATAAGAAATTTGAAGTGCCCGTTATGTATTCCACCGCAATCCCAGAACCATTGTTGCGATATACATAACGTAGTTGGTAACCAGTTCCATAGACATTACAATATGATGGTACAAATACAATGGTCATAGAGACCAAGTTCATATTACAACACAATATAGCAGCGGAAATAACGTCTTCGGGTCCATGCCTTCACCCTACAGGCAATGGCGACTCATGGAGACGAACTTAGTTCTGGTACTCTTCTTCACACCCTTCCTCCTGGTATTCTTCCCCATAGTCTGGCCAAGTTGATAGCCAGGGACACAGCCATGAGTACATTGGATGCACTCGCAAACCATCTTATAAATGAAATGATGAAGTAGAAATGCAAGGTTGATATGGTGGACTAAGCACTAAGTTGTTTTGCAAAAGCTAGTTTTCTTTCCCAAGAATGTTCATTGGTAGAAAAGAGGTTTAGTTCTCTAAGTTCAATCTAAAGGAACTTCAAGTGTGTCAACATCATGGTCCAGTCAAGTCATTCACCAGGTTCACCATTGTGATTTTTATTTTTGACAAAAGCCAAGTACAGCTTGCCAACCGTCCATGACCGTGGACGCGGCTATTCGAATAGTTTGGAAACCTCTGCAGAGGGGTACACTTTACCCATAAGATTCGATACATCTGCCGGGAAAAATCCACGGATCGTCATACACAAGTATGCGGGGTTCAGATAATCAAACAAACTCTTTCACTTGCTCACCCTAGTATAGGATCCTTCCCTAGAGCCCGGGGTACGGAATCCCTGCTCCGGAGCCTCTAGTTCTGGCCATCCCGGGGACCGGATTAGTGGAAATCCACCTGGTTCAGAAGTAGCCGCGCACGGTGTCCTTCCATAAAGATTTGATATAAGGCCTCCCATACTAAGATAAACAAGCTACGGACTAAGCCCCTTCCCATATAGGGGTAATGTGGTTGTACGGTATAATTGGCTCCCATGGTACATCACTCGTTGTCATTGAGAAATACATTTCATAGTTCTTAGTCAAGATTGATTTCTTTCATAAAGCCATTATGTAGGAGCAATCTCCAATTCAAGTTCCAAGTTCAAGTCACCACTTTTCAAAGAGAGTTCCCCTTATATATGACCTCCATATTATTAGCGACTAAGCAACTACAATGAGTGATGAGACTACTCAACTATGGTTGGATAAACTCAGCTTGATGCTCTTGCTAAGCAACACATCACTATACCTCCATCATTCTACTCTAGCAATTCAATCATGCAATTTACTTAAAACAGGTACAATGCAATATTAAAACTAGGCATTGGGAGCATGAATCAAAAGATGGCTTGCCTTGGTTGGCAAAGTGTCCCGGGTATTCTTCTTCTTCTTGATAATAATCCCCTCCAATATCCTCCTCAGTAATACTAGCATCTAATCACGGATAAACACAAAACACACCATCACTACACCATGCTAGCAACACACCAAGCACACATCATTGTCTTCAAACAATAACATTCATATTTGATTTTATTTGAATTCTGTTGCAAGTTTTCTCCCAAGTGTTCATGGGGTGTGCAAAGTAGAGCTTCTACTAAGGTTCATAGGTTGTTCACTCTCTAAGCATGGGTATTGGTTTAGGTTTACAAGGCTAGTTAAAGTGGGGAGGGATCACTAAGTGAGTTGGTAAAAAGGGGACAAATCTATCCTAAGTGTAGGATATGGATCTATCATTTTATGCTACAAGATAGGATTAGGTTAGGGTCTAATTGGTCACACTAACAAGGTTTTAGTTAGTTAGGGTTGACTAAACAGTAAGGAATGTCATTGGTGAGTTCACAAATTAAATTTCATGAATTATGGAGGCTTAAATAATTTTCTAGAAATCTTTCATTATTTAACAAGCTATGGTCACACTATTCATATCTCAGTTTATTCCTAACTTATTTTGACTTCTAACCAGTTCTATTGTGTAGAGGATTTTATAAGCTTTCCAACGCCTATTTATTTGCTGCAAATGGATTTGTAAAACTCTTGGAATTTAAATTTGAAAATCATATATGAATCATATTCAAATTAATTCAAAAAGGGCGAGAGAATCAATAAAAGTGAGATGGACCGAATCTAAATGAGCTGGGCCAAATCTGAATAGAACCCGAACGGGCCGGCCCAGAAAATGATTCGCACGGCGGGGGGAAAATAAAACGGGGCCTGACAGGTGGGGCCTACTGGTCAGATCTAATTAGAATCCCGAATCGGTACGCTAGCGTTGGATCAAGATCGAATGGCTCGGGTTCATCGTCTTCCTTAGCATGGGCGGGGCTCACCTGCGTTGCAGTGAAGAATGTTCGACGGCGAGGGAGTGACGTAGAGGATGCAGAGCTCATCGGCGACGTGCGGAATCGGCTGCGGTACGTCTCCTCCACCGATTCCCAGCGGCAGCTTGCTCCCAGGTGGTCGAACGTGGCGGCGCTCCGCTCGTCCAGTACCTCGCCGGCGTTGCAGGTGTCGACGAACCAGAGCGAGCGGGGTGAAACGGGGTTGTCTGGGAGGTAGCTGGGGGTGAGGTGCTTCTCCTCGTTTGATCGGAGGGGCCTTTTATAGGCCGGAGCGATGAGGGTAAGCGCGGCCAGAAGCTCGACGGCACGGGGGCCCTGGCAGTGTTTGGAGCTCGCTCCGGTCACGACGATCTCGGGGGCGTGCTGGGAGGGTGCTGGCTCGGCTGCGGGAGGCTGTGGGTCGGCTCTGGCGCCTCCAAGGTGGTCGGCATCGTGCAGGGAGAAGAGGAACTGGGAGGGGGCCCTGGGCGCACATCTCCTCTTCCCTCCTCTTCTCATGGCTTGGGTCGGGGCTGGGGGCACTGGAGTCGATCGAGGCACCGTCCAGGTGCATGGCTACAGCGCGGGAGCGAACCAACACAGTGCAGCCACAGTGAGTTTGATTTCATTTGATTTTGCTTCTGCCAGTGTTCGACGAAATGCCCGCAAGAACTCAAAATTTGAATTTTCAAAATTTTCCACTTTGGGTGCTCAACATATTGGCCAAGGTGTCCAGTCATATTTTTGTTATGGAGAAAGGTTGAGTTTTGCAAAAATTTATATTTCAAAATTTGATATGGTCAAAGATTCAGATTCAAACTTTGGTTCAAGTTTGGGTGATGTTCTAGTGTGAAATTTGGGTAGATGCTTGTTGGTTGAGTTAGTATACAACTTGGTTAAGCTCAACTTGCTGGCCAAACATGAAGGTGAGCTACAGATTTCTTAATCCAAGGGCTCAAAGTGGTGTAGTCAATAACAGTTTCTAGATCATCTAAATCTTATCTTTTTCTTTCTTATTTTTCTTTCTGGTTCTTTTGGTTCCTAGTATTCTTCTCAATTGTTTCTGTTGGTTCACTTAGAGTTGACTAACTGTTGCACAACCAAAAGAAACACACATGAAATCATAAAATACATATAAAAGATAATACATGTTTGCATAAAATTATAGATAAAAGTTTTATCTGGGTCCAATATTTGGTTCTTTATTGAATAAGAAGTGGATTACAATTTCTGAGTTGTTACAATCTCCCCCCCTTAAAAAGAATCTCGTCCCCGAGATTCACTAATTAAGAACTGAAAAGATTGGGAAACTCTTTCTGAAGGTAATCTTCTCGTTCCCACGTAGCTTCATCTTCGGTGTGATTACTCCACTGAACTTTCAGAAACTTGATGCTTCGGGTTCGAGTGGTTCGATATGCTTCCTCGAGAATGCGGATAGGTACTTCACGATAGGTCAAATCCTTGTTGATGTCCACAGAACGGTAATCAATATTCTTGAAAATTTCTGGCTTCTCCGGTACTTCAAGACATTTCCGAAGTAGAGACACGTGAAAGACATCGTGCACTTCGGACAATTCAGGGGGCATTTCCAACTGATAGGACACTTCTTCTTTACGGTCTAGGATCTTGAAGGGTCCAATATATCTTGGTGCAAGCTTTCCTTTTACTTGGAATCTTTGCATTCCCTTGAGAGGTGATACTTTAAGATAAACAAAGTCTCCACTCTTGAAAGTCAGCTCTCGACGTCTCTTGTCGGTATAACTCTTCTGTCTAGACTGGGCTGCTTTGAGGTAATCACAAATCATGCGAACTTTCTCCTTGGCTTCTTGCAGAATGTCTGGTCCAAATATCTGGCTGTCCGGTTTCAGACCAGTTCAAAGGGGTACGGCACTTTCTTCCATACAAAGCTTCAAATGGGGCCATTTGCAAACTGGCTTGATAACTGTTGTTGTAGGAAAACTCCGCGAAAGGCAGACAATCTTCCCACTTAGCTCCATAGGCTAGAACACAGGCTCTCAACATATCTTCAAGTATTTGATTCACTCTTTCAGTCTGTCCATCAGTCTGAGGGTGGTAAGCGGTGCTAAAGGCTAATTTGGTTCCCAAGGCTTGATGTAAGCTTCTCCAAAATCTTGAGGTGAATTGGGTTCCTCGATCGGAAACTATGGTTTTAGGGACTCCATGCAAACTAACAATTCTGGAGAGATACAGGTCCGCTAGCTGTCCCGAGTTATAAGTGGTCTTGACAGGAATAAAGTGGGCTACTTTGGTCAGTCTATCCACAATGACCCAGATAGAGTCATTTCCACAGCTAGACCTTGGAAATCCAGTGATGAAATCCATTCCAATAGATTCCCACTTCCATTCCGGAACTTGCAAAGGTTGCAGCAATCCTGCAGGATGTTGATGTTCAGCCTTGACTCTTTGACAAATATCACACTTAGAAACGAACGATGCAATCTCACGCTTCATTCCATGCCACAAAAATTGTTCCTTCAGATCTTGATACATCTTAGTTCCACTGGGGTGGATGGAGTAAAGTGTCTCATGAGCTTCCTTCATAATCACTTCCTTCAATTCTGAATCAGCAGGCACACAAATGCGTCCTTTATACCAAAGAACTCCTTGATCATCTTCCTCAAATCCTGGCACCTTGCCGGAACTAATTCGGCGCTTAATTCCATCGATACTCTTACTTCCCTTCTGGGCTTCTTTGATTTGGCTCATCAAGGTGGGTTGAAACTCAAGGATGGCTAAGAATCCTTGACTGACTAGTTCCAATCCAAATTTTTCAAACTCTTGGTGCAACATGGGTTGCTCCTCCTTTATCCTCATATTCAATGAGCACGGCTTCCTACTCAATGCATCGGCCACTACATTGGCCTTACCGGGGTGATAGTGAATTTCCAGATCATAATCCTTAATCAACTCTATCCATCTTCTTTGCCTCATGTTCAACTCCTTCTGGGTGAAAATATACTTCAAACTCTTGTGATCAGTGTAGATCTCGCAACGGTTGCCCATCAAATAGTGCCTCCAGGTCTTCAGAGCTAGGACTACGGCTGCTAACTCCAGGTCATGGGTCGGATAATTTTCTTCATGAGGTCGAAGCTGCCGGGAAAGGTAAGCTATGACCTTGCCTTCTTGCATCAATACACAACCAAGTCCAAGTTTGGAAGCGTCGCAATAGACATCAAAGTTTTTAGTGATATCGGGCATGGTTAGGACGGGGGCGGTCACCAGTCGCTTCTTGAGCTCTTGAAAACTCTCTTCACACTTAGGGGTCCATTCAAACTTCTTGTCTTTCTTCAACAATTGGGTCATTGGCCGGGCAATGCTCGAAAATCCTTCAACAAACTTGCGGTAATATCCCGCTAATCCGAGAAAACCTCTAACCTCAGTTTGAGTGGTAGGGGCTTCCCATTCCATGACTGATTTGATCTTCTTGGGGTCTACGGATATTCCTCCGGCTGATAATACATGGCCTAAGAATCTAACTTCTTTCAACCAGAACTCACATTTACTGAACTTGGCATACAGCTGATGCTCTCTTAAGGTTGCTAGAATTAATCTCAAATGGGTTGCATGCTCTTCTTCAGATTTGGAGTAGATAAGAATGTCGTCAATGAAGACAACAACAAACTTATCCAAGAACTCCATAAAAACCTTATTCATGAGGTTCATGAAATAAGCAGGGGCATTGGTCAATCCAAATGACATTACGGTGTACTCATACAATCCGTATCGGGTAGTGAAGGCTATTTTGGGGATATCCGTTGCACGGATCTTCAGTTGGTGGTATCCAGTTCTAAGATCTATCTTCGAGAAGACTCTGGCTCCAGTCAATTGGTCAAACAAATCTTCAATCTTTGGAAGAGGATACTTGTTCTTGATGGTCACATCGTTTAGCTTGCGGTAATCAGTGCACAGTCGGCTAGAACCGTCACTTTTATCCACAAACAGAACGGGTGATCTCCAAGCAGAAGAACTTGGCTGAATTAGTCCTTTACTCAAAAGGTCATCCAATTGCTTTTTTAACTCAACTAGTTCAGCTGGGTTCATACGATAGGGTTGTTGGGCTATAGATCCAGTTCCGGGAATAAGCTCAATGATAAACTCAATATCCCGGTCCGGTGGCATTCCGGGTAGCTCATCGGGAAAAACATCCGGGTATTCACAGACGATGGAAACTTGCTCTAAAGTTGGTCCTGAGATACTCTTATGACATCTTGGGATTTGGATGGGTTTGACGGACACATGCTTCACTAAAACTCCATGGCTACTTCTCATGGTGATGGTCTTTTTGGCACAATCTATAATTCCTTGATGTTGGGACATCCAATCCATACCTAGGACTACTTCCAATCCTTTGGTTCCTAACACAATCAAACTGGCTAGGAATGAGATCCCATGGATTTCTATGGGCACTGCCAAACAGGTACAACTGGCTTTGGTTACTGACCCGGGAATTTGCACAGACATGACATCTTTCAAGGGTGTGGGTTGAAGTCCACTTTTATCAACGAATAATTGGGTAACAAATGAGTGTGATGCTCCGGAATCAAACAGAACTCTTGCAAGAACTGAGTTAATAGGGAACATACCAAGCACAACGTCGGTTGCTTCCTGAGCTTCTTCAACATTCATGTGATTCAGACGGCCTTGAGAGCGAGGCTGGTTCCTTGGTGGATAGTTCTTGCCATTTCCCACACGGCGCTGTTGCTGAACCGGAGCAGTTGTCTTGGATGCATCATTCAGCTTCTTGGGGCACTCATTGGAGTAATGCCCTTTTAGTCCACACTCATAACAGGTAACACCAGACTTGTCACCAGGCTTGGGTAACACAGGGGCGCCATTTGGCCTTGGAGTATTGGGGTTGAAGTGGTTGCCACTAGGTCTTGGGGGTGCACGATTGAAGTTGTTGCCGGGTGGACGATTGGGATAGTTGGGACGTGGAGCAGGTGCAGACGGCCTCATAGGTCTAGGGGCGAAACCCATAGGTGCATTTCCCCTTGGCTTCTGCGAGTTGCTCGAGTTGTCTTGATACATCATACGGCGCTTGCGATTCTCTGCAGCTTGCTTGAGTTTGCCTTCCATCTGAATGACAGAGTCAACCAATGACTCCAGGTCGGCAAAGTGAATTCTGACCAAGACACATTGCATCTCATCATGAAGTCCATCTAGAAACCTTTCTTGCTTCTTCTCAGTGGTGTTGGTGTCATCTGGGGCATACCTCGACAAGGTAAGGAACTTGTCACGGTAATCCACCACAGATAGGGAACCTTGCTTCAAATTTCTGAACTCATCTCTCATCCTTTTAACCAATCCCAAAGGAACATGGGCTTTGCTAAACTTGCTCTTGAACTCCTCCCAAGGCATCACATACCCTGGGGCTTGCATTGCACGGGTGCTATCCCACCAAGCTCTCGCTGCTCCAGCAAGATAGTGGGTGGTGTACAAGACCTTCTCATTTTCACCAACTTCGGCAACTGCCAAGTTGTTTTCCATAGTGCGAAGCCAGTCATCGGCGTCTAGGGGCTCTTCAGACTTAGTGAATATAGGTGGGTTGGTGTTCTGGAAACTCCTTAACTTGGATCGGTGATCTCCATGTCCATGGTTTTCTCCTTCACCATTGCCATTGCCATTGTTGTGGTTCATTGCCATCTGGGTTATTTGCTGAAGAGTGGCCAAGTTAGCTTAGCGCTCAGCTCGTGCCACTTCTCGGTCTTCCATGATCATCCTTAGCAGTTCGGCCATTTCCGGGTTCGGGGGTGGGGGTGCTCGCGGCATCTGAAGATAGTGTGTGTAAGACAAGAGGGAAAAGCTAATTTCCTAAGATTTAAAGGTAACATGGATGAGGCAATTTTGTCTTACTAAGGCCTAAAGGGCCAAATTCAATTTTCATTCAACACTCAACAAACATATCATACATACGAGTTCACACATTACAAATGGTTTACATCAAACCATTGCGACTCGTCTACTAGGGAGGGGGATACAACTCACACCTACACGAAGTGACTCAAGGTGAACTCATAACTAGATAACACATGGATCTCGAATCTAAACAGCGGGCTCCTCGGGGTCTTCCTCCTCATCACTCACAATGAATCCATTGTGCCCACCATCTTCCGGATCATCAAGGTCCTCCATGAAGTCATCCTCGTCGCTGATGAGGGCATTTTCCTCCTTGCGGAGATCAATGCCTTCCTCCTCACCAAGGTGATCCTCAAGACTCTCAATGTACTCAGTCAGCTCCGCCACATTGGCCTTCAACTCCTCAAGGTCCTGTTCCTTCTCATCGCGCTGGCGACGAAGGCTCTTGCGCTCCTTCGCAAGTATCCTGATCGTGCTCCTCGCCTCCACCAGTGCGAAGTGCTCAACGTTGGCCTTGGTACGGGCACAATCGGCCTCCTGCTGAGTGGAGTACAGCAAGAAGTCCATGTGATCGATGTAGGTACTCGGCTCATTCTGCCCGGGCATGTTTGCGGGACGTCCATCCGCATCACGCCGAGCAAAGTTCCTAAAGTGTCCTCCCTGAACCTCCTCAACATGCAGTCCGCACAAGCGGGCGTGCATCTCCTGCATCGCTCAGACCAAACCATCGGCCCAAGTGTTCTCCACAAGGTAAAACTTGACCCTTGGAGAACCCAATTTCCCCTTCTTGCCACGGCAACTGGCTCGGATAAGCCACCGTAGCTCTCCATCTGGGTGCTCATTGAGCACGGCTCCCTTGAACTCCGGATACAAATGATCCAGGAACAAGGTCAAGGTGGTGAGGTCGCGCTCGAAACAAAGGCTGCCACCCTGGCCCAACTGGTAGTGCTCAACGAATACCGGGGCCATCTACAAAATTTTAGATTAGCTTAAGTTAGTGATCAACTCAAGTGAGCAAAATTTTAAGTAGGCAAAAACTGAAGTATGTATAAAACTTTGCAAATAGAGAGGAAAGACTAAGCAATTTTGCAACCATTACTTATATCCTTACTTTTATCAAGTTTTCATTTAACGCCCATTCTAACTAAGGTCTCCTAAGGTCAGCCTAGGCTCTGATACCAACTTGTGAAGACCTCAAATTTGATAACAAATTCGAAGTGCCCGTTATGTATTCCACCGCAATCCTAGAACCATTGTTGCGATATACATAACGTAGTTGGTAACCAGTTCCATAGACATTACAATACGATGGTACAAGTACAATGGTCATAGAGACTAAGTTCATATTACAACACAATATAGCAGCGGAAATAACGTCTTCGGGTCCATGCCTTCACCCTACAGGCAATGGCGACTCATGGAGACGAACTTAGTTCTGGTACTCTTCTTCATACCCTTCCTCCTGGTATTCTTCCCCATAGTCTGGCCAAGTTGATAGCCAGGGACACAGCCGTGAGTACATTGGATGCACTCGCAAACCATCTTATAAATGAAATGATGAAGTAGAAATGCAAGGTTGATATGGTGGACTAAGCACTAAGTTGTTTTGCAAAAGCTAGTTTTCTTTCCCAAGAATGTTCATTGGTAGAAAAGAGGTTTAGTTCTCTAAGTTCAATCTAAAGGAACTTCAAGTGTGTCAACATCATGGTCCAGGCAAGTCATTCACCAGGTTCACCATTGTGATTTTTATCTTTGACAAAAGCCAAGTACAGCTTGCCAACCGTCCATGATCGCGGACGCGGCTATTCGAATAGTTTGGAAACCTCTGCAGAGGGGTACACTTTACCCACAAGATTCGATACATCTGCCGGGAAAAATCCACAGATCGTCATACACAAGTATGCGGGGTTCAGATAATCAAACAAACTCTTTCACTTGCTCACCCTAGTATAGGATCCTTCCCTAGAGCCCGGGGTACGGAATCCCCGCTCCGGAGCCTCTAGTTCTGGCCATCCCGGGGACCGGGTTAGTGGAAATCCACCTGGTTCAGAAGTAGCCGCGCACGGTGTCCTTCCATAAAGATTTGATACCAGGCCTCCCATACTAAGATAAACAAGCTACGGACTAAGCCCCTTCCCATATAGGGGTAATGTGGTTGTACGGTATAATTGGCTCCCATGGTACATCACTCGTTGTCATTGAGAAATACATTTCATAGTTCTTAGTCAAGATTGATTTCTTTCATAAAGCCATTATGTAGGAGCAATCTCCAATTCAAGTTCCTAGTTCAAGTCACCACTTTTCAAAGAGAGTTCCCCTTATATATGACCTCCATATTATTAGCGACTAAGCAACTACAATGAGTGATGAGACTACTCAACTATGGTTGGATAAACTCAGCTTGATGCTCTTGCTAAGCAAGACATCACTATACCTCCATCATTCTACTCTAGCAATTCAATCATGCAATTTACTTAAAACAGGTACAATGCAATATTAAAACTAGGCATTGGGAGCATGAATCAAAAGATGGCTTGCCTTGGTTGGCAAAGTGTCCGGGGTATTCTTCTTCTTCTTCTTGATAATAATCCCCTCCAATATCCTCCTCGGTAATACTAGCGTCTAATCACGGATAAACACAAAACACACCATCACTACACCATGCTAGCAACACACCAAGCACACATCATTGTCTTCAAACAATAACATTCATATTTGATTTTATTTGAATTCTGTTGCAAGTTTTCTCCCAAATGTTCATGGGGTGTGCAAAGTAGAGCTTCTACTAAGGTTCATAGGTTGTTCACTCTCTAAGCATGGGTATTGGTTTAGGTTTACAAGGCTAGTTAAAGTGGGGAGGGATCACTAAGTGAGTTGGTAAAAAGGGGACAAATTTATCCTAAGTGTAGGATATGGATCTATCATTTTATGCTACAAGATAGGATTAGGTTAGGGTCTAATTGGTCACACTAACAAGGTTTTAGTTAGTTAGGGTTGACTAAACAGTAAGGAATGTCATTGGTGAGTTCACAAATTAAATTTCATGAATTATGGAGGCTTAAATAATTTTCTAGAAATCTTTCATTATTTAACAAGCTATGGTCACACTATTCATATCTCAGTTTATTCCTAACTTATTTTGACTTCTAACCAGTTCTATTGTGTAGAGGATTTTATAAGCTTTCCAACACCTATTTATTTGCTGCAAATGGATTTGTAAAACTCTTGGAATTTAAATTTGAAAATCATATCTGAATCGTATTCAAATTAATTGAAAAAGGGCGGGAGAATAAATAAAAGTGAGACGGACCGAATCTAAACGAGCTGGGCCAAATCTGAATAGAACCCGAACGGGCCGGCCCAGAAAACGATTCGCACGGCGGGGGAAAAATAAAACGGGGCCTGACAGGTGGGGCCTACTGGTCAGATCTAATTAGAATCCCGAATCGGTACGCTAGCGTTGGATCAAGATCGAACGGCTCGGGTTCATCGTCTTCCTCAGCACGGGCGGGGCTCACCTGCGTTGCAGTGAAGAATGTTCGACGGCGAGGGAGTGACGTAGAGGATGCAGAGCTCGTCGGCGACGTGCGGAATCGGCTGCGGTACGTCTCCTCCACCGATTCCCAGCGGCGGCTTGCTCCCAGGTGGTCGAACGCGGCGGTGCTCCGCTCGTCCAGTACCTCGCCGGCGTTGTAGGTGTCGACGAACCAAAGCGAGCGGGGTGAAACGGGGTTGTCTGGGAGGTAGCTGGGGGT
The DNA here is from genome assembly GCA_007115705.1 of Dactylis glomerata. Lineage (NCBI taxonomy): Eukaryota > Viridiplantae > Streptophyta > Magnoliopsida > Poales > Poaceae > Dactylis > Dactylis glomerata. The sequence goes on from QXEO01001201.1 coordinate 233,820, forward strand.
GAGGTGCTTCTCCTCGTTTGATCGGAGGGGCCTTTTATAGGCCGGAGCGATGAGGGTAAGCGCGGCCAGAAGCTCGACGGCACGGGGGCCCTGGCAGCGTTTGGAGCTCGCTCCAGTCACAGCGATCTCGGGGGCGTGCCGGGAGGGTGCTGGCTCGGCTGCGGGAGGCTGTGGGTCGGCTCTGGCGCCTCCAAGGTGGTCGGCATCGTGCAGGGAGAAGAGGAACTGGGAGGGGGCCCTGGGCGCACATCTCCTCTTCCCTCCTCTTCTCATGGCTTGGGTCGGGGCTGGGGGCACTGGAGTCGATCGAGGCACCGTCCAGGTGCATGGCTACAGCGCGGGAGCGAACCAACATAATGCAGCCACAGTGAGTTTAATTTCATTTGATTTTGCTTCTGCCAGTGTTCGATGAAATGCCCGCAAGAACTCAAAATTTGAATTTTCAAAATTTTCCACTTTGGGTGCTCAACATATTGGCCAAGGTGTCCAGTCATATTTTTGTTATGTAGAAAGGTTGAGTTTTGCAGAAATTTATATTTCAAAATTTGATATGGTCAAAGATTCAGATTCAAACTTTGGTTCAAGTTTGGGTGATGTTCTAGTGTGAAATTTGGGTAGATGCTTGTTGGTTGAGTTAGTATACAACTTGGTTAAGCTCAACTTGCTGGCCAAACATGAAGGTGAGCTACAGATTTCTTAATCCAAGGGCTCAAAGTGGTGTAGTCAATGACAGTTTCTAGATCATCTAAATCTTATCTTTTTCTTTCTTATTTTTATTTCTGGTTCTTTTGGTTCCTAGTATTCTTCTCAATTGTTTCTGTTGGTTCACTTAGAGTTGACTAACTGTTGCACAACCAAAAGAAACACACATGAAATCATAAAATACATATAAAAGAAAATACATGTTTGCATAAAATCATAGATAAAAGTTTTATCTGGGTCCAATATTTGGTTCTTTATTGAATAAGAAGTGGATTACAATTTCTGAGTTGTTACAGCTATCAAAAGACTGGGAGCGACCAACTAAGAGAGCAATAATGGCCATAATCTTGCAAAGCAACAAAGCGACATTAAAAGAAGCATAAGATGGTATCAAAAGTCAAAAACTAAATGATCATGAAGGCTATTGGCGACTTTGTATGAGTCTAACATGTGTGAGCATGCGCCAAGTCAACCCAAATAAAGCATCAAGGAGAAAACCAAAATAATGCTTCCAAATAATTAAAAACAAAGCATGATTTTTTCAAAGGCTCATTAAGCAATCTCAGTTATTTGAGACAAGTCATGCTACAGCAAAACCACTAAGCATACCATCTAAAATACATCAAGCATAACATGAAAAACCTAAGCCGCAGTCTACACAAGCTCCTTCTTGTACCACTATTTTGCACAAAGCTTTTTCTCTTTTCCAACATCATTTGAAATTTTTATAAACACCTCTTTTGATGAATACCAATAAATATCAGAGGCAAAAATACACCTTGATAAACAAATATATGAAGATCTGAACGCAAATCAAGGTGAAAACGAAAACCAAAAGCAGTAGCAGAAAAAGAAGAACACTCGATTTTTAATAAGAGTGAAAACTAGAGCGTTCTTTGCACATGAAAACGAGTACATCTCCTCCAAAAGAAATTTGTTGGGGTCCAACCATTTATTGCAGAAAACAAACTAAACTAACTAAGAAATCTAAAACAACTGACGCTCCAAGAAAAACACATAGTGCATGAAGCAATAAAAATATAGTGTTTTGAAAGGTGACCTGATTTTTGTCGATGAAGAAGGGGTGCCTCGGGGGCATCCCCAAGCTTTAATGCTTGTACTTCTTGGATATTTCTTGGGGTAATGCATGGAAATCCCCAAGCTTGAGCTTTTTTCCATTCTTCAACTCATCTCATCATTCTCCAATCCCTACACTTAAAAACTTCCTTCATACAAAACTAAACACAAATCTATTAGCAACATTAGTGTATCATAACATATAATCAACCTCTTTTTGCTTCAGGTTTCAACCCAAACCACCACATATATAGTATATACTACTGTATCAACTTCCCCAAGAGTTCCATGATCAAAAGAACTCGCAAAGAAAGTGATAAAGTGGCAAAAACAAATATTGGCAGAAATCTGTCAAAACAGAACAGCTGACAAAGGTCAAATTTTTGAGGGGTTTTATGTTGCTCAAATAAAAAAGTGTTCAACTAACGAAAGTTTGGATATAACCTGAGGCATATGCACAAGAAATCGCAGGTCCAAAAGATATATAGAGAATTTATACAAATTTTTATGGTGCAGCACCAAAAACAGTTTCAGGACATCAACATCCCCAAATCTTTACCTCACTCGAATTAGAGGCTTCTCTTGGCACAAAAATGAAATAAACAAGATAAGGAGCGGTCATTATAGTAGTAATGACTTCCAAGACTCAAATAAAATAAAAATTACTGAAAATAAAACATTGGGTTATCTCCCAACAGTGCTTTTCTCTACCGCCTTTGAGCTAGGCGCAGAAAATTGTGAATCAAGTAATATCAAGAGATGAAGCATCAGTTACCTCAGTAGGCTCCTTGGAGGTTCCCGAAGATGATTCAACCTTGGGACTAAGAGTCTTACCAATTTTAAGAATATGTTGAGGTTTAAGCGTAGAAACCTTGGGAACATACAGAAATTTTTTCTCTTTTCCAAAAAAAATCTCCTTCTTAAATTTAAGAGAAGAGAAGATTAAGCTAAGAGTTTCCATAGACTCTTCTAGTTTACCAATCCTTAGGTTTTGATTATCAAGAGTAGTGCTAGCCTCTAAAATGGTAATTCTCTTACCAATGTTTTCTATTAATTCACTAACTCAGCTAGCATTTCCTAGGATACTTGGCAAACTTTTCTCTAAAGAGCTGAGCTTTTCTGCCACCTCATCTAAGGTGGTCTCGGTTTTAGCAACATGAATAGGTGGTATTCCCACTAAACTTTCAATTATAGTGCATGCTTCTCCAGCAGGAGTACCCAAAAAATTACCTCCTATAAGAGTATCGAGAACGTACCTATTCCAACTAGATATACCAACATAAAAATTTCTAAGGAGGATCGTGATAGAGTGCTTTTTGGTACACCTATGATGAGCATTGTTAATATGGTACCAATCATCTTTTAAACTTCCTCCCCCTTGTTGCTTAAAACTATGAACTTCTACTTCAGGATTACTCATTTTAGCAAAACTAAAAACAGATGAATAAAAGCAACTAACAAGGATTCTAATTTTTTTGGGTTTTTTGATATAAAATGATGCAAGTAAAATAAATAAAGTAAAGCAAAACAATAACAAAGTAAAGGATGTGTGTGCGAAAAACTCCCCTTGCAGAGTTCTTCCACTCTTCTCTGGCAATGGCGCCAGAAAAAGAGCTTGATGCATGGTAAATGACCAGCCCGTTGGGAACCCCAAGAGGAAGGTGTGATGAGTATAGCAGCTAGTTTTCCCTCAGTTAAGAAACCAAGGTTATGTCGATCAAGAGAAAAGCAGACAATATGACTGAAGGTGATGCTTGCCAGTTTGCGACAGCTTTGGACAATTTATATATGGCGCCTCATCCAAGCTTTGCTTGCTAGCTACAATGTGGAACCTGCACACAACACAACAAAATACTTTGTTCCCAACTTACGATGAGGTTGTCAATCTCACAAGTTTGCTTGAAACAAAGGGTATGAGTGTATCGAGTGGAAAATGATAATAGTACGCGAGTAAAGTAAATAGTGCAAGTAAAGTAAACAGGTGATAGCAATATGATGGAAATAGGACCGGGGTCCACAGTTTACTAGTGGTGTCTCTCCATAAGATAAATAACATATGCTGGGTAAAAAATTATAGTTTGGCAATTGATAGAATAAAGATAAACATGATATGTCGAGAAGATCACTATGAGATTTACTCTGGGCATTACAACAAAATACATAGACCGCCATCCAACTGCATCTATGACTAATAATCCACCCCCAGGGATATCAATCCGAACACCCCAAAAGTATTAAGTTGCGAACAACAGATAATTGCATTAAGCAAAGTGTGTAATGTAAACAAAGCATATGCCCTTGAGCATATGAATGTTGTTTTCTCCCTAGTAGCAATAGCACATCTACCACCTTAGAGGTTTATGTCACTCCCCCAGGTGAAATAGAGGCATGAACCCACTATCGAGCATAAATACCCCCTCTTGGAGTCACTAGCAACTACTCGGCCAAGATAGCCACTAACAACGGAGAGCATGCAAGATCATAAACAACATAGAGATAACAAAAGATATAATTCAGTACAACAACTTAATCATAAACACCAATATTCATCGGATCCCAACAAACCAACATCATAGAATTACATAACGGTGATCTCAATCATGTAGGGCAGCTCATGAGATCTAAACATGAAGCACATGGTGGAGAAGACAACCATCTAGCTACTGCTATGGACCCATAGTCCAAGGTAGACTACTCACTTATCACTCCGGAGGCAAGCATGGCGATGAAGAAGACCTCCGGTGGCGATTCCCCTCTCCGGCAGGGTGCCAGGAAGAGCTTCTGGACCCTCCCGATCTTTGGGTCGACGGTGGCAGCGGATCGCGATATGTTCTGGAAATCTGATCGGGTCCTTAGGTTTTTTCCATCGGGGGGTCTTTATAGGCGAAGGGACGATGTGAGAGGAGGGGCCAGGCGCCCTCATGTGGGCCCGGCGCGACCAGGGGGCTGGCCGCGCCACCCACGCATGTGGGGCCCTGGTGGCCCCCCTCCGACACTTCTTCGGATCTCTGGAAGCTTCTGGGAAAAATAAGACTTCAGGAACTTGTTTCGTCCAATTCCGAGAATATTTCCTGTGTATCACTTCTGAAACACAAAAATAGCAGAAAACAGGAAACTGGCACTGTGGCGCTTGTTAATAGGTTAGTTCCAGAAAATGCATAAAAGTGCCACTAAGTGTAACGAAACAATAGGCAAATGGTGTAAAAACAAGCATGGAGCATCGAAAATTATAGATATGTTTGAGACATATCACATAGGTATTTTAAAAGGATGAGGAGCACAAACATCATAAGAGTTATCACATATGGGAGATAAAATATCATTAGAGCAAACTTTCTCCACTAAAGCCGGGAAACTAAAAATATCATGCTTAACAAAACCAGCTTCCCCAAGCTTAGACCTTTCTATAGCATTAGCAATAACGGTGTTCAAAGCATTCATACTAACAACACTATTAGCATGCAAATTAAGCTCCAAAGGTTTTTCAAATTTCTCTTCAAACACTTCATATTCTATTGTAGGAAAAATACTAAAGAACTCTTTATTTTTCTTTAAGCCTAACTAGTGAAAATAAAAATAAGAAACATAAAGATATAATTGCAGAATCTAAAGGAAATAACTTTGAGCACTCACACAGGAGGATGCGAGTACTTTTTACCTTACCTCCCCGGCAACGATGCCAGAAAAGAGCTTGATGTCTACGCACTCGTCTGTTCTTATAGACAGTGTTGGGCCTCCACGTGTAGAGGTTTGTAGAGAAGCAGCAAGTTTCCCTTAAGTGGATCACCCAAGGTTTATTGAACTCAGGGAGGAAGAGGTCAAAGCTATGCCTCTCAAGCAACCCTGCAATTATGATACAGAAAGTCTCTTGTGTCCCCAACACACCCAATACACTTGTCAGATGTATAGGTGCACTAGTTCAGCGAAGAGATAGTGAATTACAAGTAGTAGTGATGATTATAAGTAGTAAATGCAATCTGAAATAAAAATGGTAACAAGCAAACATATAACAAAACTGAAAGGAAACGGTGTGCAAAGCTTGGAAACAAGGCCTAGGGATCATACTTTCACTAGTGGACACACTCTCAACAAATATAACATAATTGAACCAATAGATACTATCATCAATATGCAACTCAAAACAATTCTCCAATGGAAAATGAACACTAATCATGCGTAGGGCTACGAAGCACTCCTCAAAGTCCGTATGTACCCAAACTAGATTGTCCCACACTATCACCGTGAATGCACTAGATGGTTCCAACAAACACCAACAATTCATAGAGACATTAACCAAAAAGATACACATGATGCGCACACTAGTCACCTTCACAGCATGATACAAGGTATCTCCGAAGATTAAAAATATAAAGCACGGGAGTAGCATAATATCTGAATAATAACATCTACCAATTCAACTAGATACAAAGCTCACGATCACATAAAGATCACATCATGGGAGAGAGAGGTGAACCACATAGCTACCGGTAGAGCCCTTAGCCCTAGGGGTGAACTACTCCCTCCTCATCATAGGAGACAACAAGGTTGATGGAGATGGCGGTGAGGTCGATGGAGACAGTGGAGACGGCGATGGAGACCGATGGAGATGGCTTTGGGGGCACTTTCCCATCCCGGTAGGGTGCTGAAACAGAGACTTCTATCTCCCAAAATTCATTGGTGGCGGCGGTAGAGCTACAGAACTCTTCTGAAAATTTTGCCAATTCCCTAGGGTTTTCCATCCTGAGGCTTTATATAGGCAAAGAGGCGGCGTCAGGAGGCGGCCAGGGTGGTCACACAATAGGTGGGCGCGGCCAGGGGCTGGGCCGTGCCCCCCTATTGTGTGGGCAGCCCCTGGCCCTTCTCCAGCTCCCGTTTGGTCCTCGTCCTTCATCGAGGAAAATAAGACTTCTAGAACTTGTTTCGTCTAATTCCAAGAATATTTCCTGTGTAGCTTTTCTGAAACACAAAAATAGCAAAAAATAGGGAACTAGCACTATGGCATCTTGTTAGTAGGTTAGTTTTGGAAATCGAATAAAAATGCCACGAAGTGTAACTAAACACAAGACAAATGGTGTAAAAACAAGCATGGATCATAAAAAATTATAGATACGTTTGAGACGTATCACTCCCCCATCCATGTGTGAGTAATTCCCCGCTATAGGTGAAGGCGATGGTAGGGATTGGATGAGATTGTTCATGTAATTTGCTATGAGATTGTTAGTGCATGGTGCCTAGTATCTATTATTAGTGCTTATGACATTGTTGCAACTTGTTATGCTTAATGCTTGTCACTTTGGGCCCGAGTGCGATAATTTCAGATCTAAACTTCTTATTGTTAGATGATAATTGTTTTTATGGTCTTACCTGCAAGTTGTATACACATATTGTTGTCCAGAACCCGAGGCCCCAAAGTGACAGAAATTGGGATAACCAGAGGGGCTGGCTATGATGTGAGGATCGCATGTATTCATCGAGTGTTAATGCTTTGCTCTGGTACTTTATTAAAGAAGTACCTTAATTACCAGTAGTTTCCCTTGAGGCTCTGCTGCAACAGGCTAGTAGGATAGAAGATGGCATGCAAGTTTCTCATTGCGAGAACGTACGACTATACACGGAACACATGGCTATGATTATTTAGTACTAGGATGCTTTATCATTATTTATCTACAATTGCCCATGTCTCACTGATTTCATGAATTATCTTATCCATGCAACGCCCGTACATCCATCCCTATACCTACAATATTTAGTCCAACTATTTACTATTGCTACTATTACCGCTTTTATTTTATTATTGCTGTCACTGTTTCACTACTATCACCACTATAAACTATTGCTACTGATAAACCACTGTGAGCAAGTCTGTTTCCAGGTGCAGCTGAATTGTGTTTCTAGGTGTAGCTGAATTGACAACTCATCTGTTAAGGCTTATAAATATCCTTTGGCTCCCCTTGTGTCGAATCAATAAATTTGGGTTTTACTTCCCTCGAAGACTGTTACAATCCCCTATACTTGTGGGTCATCACTCCGCTATGCCGATCTAGCACCACCTCTAAAGCTCATGGCAATGGCAATCATGGTGCTCGCCCTGATAACGAATCTCATACCGGATCCTCAGAGGCCTGAAGAAGAGAAGCTCGCAACATGGCAGATGCCATCCCAATATCCTCTGATGACAGGCCACATGGCAAAGGCCCGCAGAGAAATCCATCACCACCTCTGAAGAATTACCCTACCTATGGATACCATCAAGACAAGGCCACTCCCCGCCATAAGACCAATATGCCGCTACCAAAGTACAAGACGTTGGAGATCCATCAGGGAGGAATCGTCATATGCGACAACGATGGCAAGCGAGGATGGAGCCGTGATGCCGGCCACAGAGATGAGCTGCCACGATGAGAAACCAGTCGAGATGGCGGATCCAAGCAAAGGGAACAATCTTGCCATGATGATAGCGCACACCGCAGTGGCGACAAGGATAAACATTGCTCTTCATGCCACCACGATGACAAATGGCAAGGCTCCCGCCGCCATGATGATGATCCAGCTCCACGAAGAGTAGAGGGGAGCCATCGTAGTTGTAGAGACCCATCGCAGGACGTCGAGAGCAAAAGGCGTGACCCTTCACCATCCCCACCAAGCAGCCCCCATGGTAGCAGCGGTGGCGGTGGCGGCCCAGCTAGGTCACACAGCTCCCGAAAAGATCTGCAGGACCACAAGAACTACAATGTGCGTACCCACCTAAATGAGATTGCCAAGTCTCAAACAGCCTTCTTCCTTGGCCCAAAGTGCTTTGGACAGCGGATCCGTGATGAACCCATCCCACATGGGTTCAAGATCGAGAAAAACATCCACCAGTACAATGGAGTTGATAGGCCCTTAACTTGGCTACAAGACTACTTCAACGTAGTGAAGTTCGCAGGGGGATCATCCAACGTTGTTGTTCGCTATCTGCCTCTGATGCTATTCGGCACAACACAGCAGTGGATCAATGACTTGGCCAAAAACTCCATCCAGACCTGGTTCAACATGTAGACTGCGTTACTAAAAACTTTGAGGGTACCTACAAGCGACCTCACAACATTGGTGACCACCAAAGGTGCCGGTGGGCTGATGACGAGACCTCTCAAACTTTCCTTGCATGGTGGCTAGATATGAAGAACTCTTGCAAAGGGGTTACTGACGAATCCGCTATTCTCACATTCATCGACAGTTTGGAGAGAGGCCAGCTACTCCGCCATCGCCTGTTACGAGAAAGGAACGAAGGGAAATTATCCCTAAACTCCATGATCACCATTGCAAGCAACTACACGGCCACCAATGATGATGCATGCGAATCATTGAAGGCTTCCACCATCCATAATACTAGAAAGCGGAATAGCAGCAATAAAAGGAAGAATCCACCGGAAGAGCAGCAAACCCCGGATATGGTGGCCACAACCTTCACCGATAAGGGACATAGCAGTCAGCGCGTCTGGGGATGCGGTACCAGCAGCGGCCAGCCACAGAGTTCTACATCTCCCGCTATGACGCTATTTGCTCCCGTGTCCTATGACAAGTACTGCGACATGCCATGCTTCGCCCATCGGGACACTTTAGGAAGTGCAATCACACCAACCAGAACTGCAAGTTTGTCAATGACATCAAGGTGGATCAAGAAGTTGGCTACAAATGCACTCGACAACAACGGCCTCGTGGCCAAGAAAAAGCAGACAAGGAAAAGGAGTCCAAGGATGGCAGCGATATGGAAGAAGACCCTACGCCCAAACCCACGGAAAAGGCAGAGAGTGGAACTGGCACGGGTAACCCATACAAGAATATGAAGAAGGGAATTTTTCACACGTTCCTTGGTCCTCCCATGACAAAGGCACAGCGAGCCGCCATGCGCTCCCTGAATGCCACCGTGCCTAAAGTCCACCAGTACGTATGATGGTCCAAAGTACCGGTGCAATGGAGCCGTGAAGATCATCCAGAGCACATCTTGGATGGATATTACGCCATGGTAGTATGCCCTCTGATCCAGGGCTATGAGTTCTCCAAGTGTCTAATGGATGGCAGCAGTAGCCTAAACATCATGTACATGGAAACTTTGACAAAGCTAGGCCTCACCAAGACCCAACTCTGCCATAGTGTTGTCCCTTTTTTTGGAGTGGTACCTGGTGATATGTCTCAAACGTATCTATAATTTTTGATGCTCCATGCTTGTTTATACACCATTTTCTTTGTGTTTTGTTACACTTCGTGGCATTTTTATGAATTTTCCGGAACTAACCTATTAACGAGATGCCATAGTGCCAGTTCCCTGTTTTCTGCTATTTTTGTGTTTTAGAAAAGTTACACAGGAAATATTCTCAGAATTGGACAAAACAAAAGCCAAACCTCCTATTTTTACAGAAGCTTCCAGAAGACCAAAGAGGAGACGGAGGGGGGCCACGGGATAGCCACACCATAGGGTGGTGTGGCCAGCCCCTGGCCTGTGCCCCCTGGTGGTGAGGCCGCCTGGCCCACCTCCTGACGCCGCCCTTCTGCCTATATATTCCTCTTGATGGGAAAAACCTAAACACCCAATCAATTTTTGAGAAACACATCGCGATCCACTGCCATCGTCGACCCAAGATCAGGAGGGTCCAGAAGCTCTTCCCGGCACCCTTCCAGAGAGGGGAATCAACACCGGAGGTCTTCTTCATCGCCATGCTTGCCTCTGGAGCGATGAGTGAGTAGTCTACCTTGAACTATGGGTCCATAGCAGTAGCTAGGTGGTTGTCTTCTCCACCATGTGCTTCATGTTTAGATCTTGTGAGCTACCTATCATGATCGAGATCATCTTTGTGTAATTCTACATGTTGTCTTTGTTGGATCCGATGAATATTGGTGCTATCTCATGTTGATGTTCTTAAATTATATCTTTATGTTATCTCTATGCTATTTATGATCTTGCATGCTCTCCATTGCTAGTAGATATCTTGGTCAATATATGCTAGTGACTCCAAGAGGGGGTATTTATGCTCGATACTTGGGTTCATGTCTCTATTGAATCTGGGGTAGTGACAGAAACCTCTAAGGTTGCAGATGTGTTGTTGCCACTAGGGAGAAAACAACAATCTTGTGTCTAAGGACATTTGCTTTGTTTACATTACACACTTTGCTTAATGCAATTATCTGTTGTTCACAACTTAATACTCAAGGGGTCCTCGGATGATTCCCCGCGAGTGGATTATTAGTCATAGATGCAGTTGGATGGTGCTCTATGTATTTTGTTGTAATGCCCAAAGTAAATCTCATAGTGATCCTCATGACATATGTACGTTATATTTATTCTATCAATTGCCCAACTGTAATTTGTTTACCCATCATGTTATTATTTATCTTTTGGAGAGACACCACTAGTGAACTGTGGAACCCGGTCCAATTTCCTTTATATTGCTATTACCGTTTACTTTTACTTGCACTGCTTACTTTCTTGCATACTATTACTATTTACCACTCGATACGCTCAATCCTTTGTTTATAGCAAACCGGTGAGATTGACAACCTCATCATAAGTTGGGAGCAAAGTTCTTGGTTGTGTTGTGTGCAGGTTCCACGTTACTGCTAGGTGAAGGCACACCAGCAATATTTCTGGCGCCATTGTCTGGAGTGTCACCAAGCTAGCAAGCATCAACCTTTTGAAGTTTGGCTTTATCCTACTGGTTTGATAAATCTCAGTTTCATACTGAGGGAAGACTTGCTGCTGTGCTCATCATACCTTCCTCTTGGGGTTCCCAACTGGGTGTTCATCTACCCGCATTAAGCATTTTTCTGGCGCTGTTGCCGGGAAGAAAGAAGATTCCTACAAGGGGAGTCTCGTACGCTCAATCTTTTACTTTGTTATTTTTTTGCTTTATTTTATTTTTGCTTGCATTGTTTTATCAAAAACAAAAAAAATTAGTTCCTTTATAGTTGTTACTTTTACTTGTCTACCTTTTAGTTTTGCTAAAATGAGTAGGGATTTCTATTTTCGTGCCCTCGGGTCCTTAGTTGTACTCAGTTTTCCCCAGCTCCTTAGTTTTTCCTCAGTTTTGTCCAAGCCCTTGTCTGAAACCATCACCAGTGCTGGAATGGCCGGTTGCCTGACGGTTAAACACCTTTGACCATTAACTGTTGACTAGTAGGGCCACGTAGAGCCCGCAAAGATACGTCAGAGCATCCATCTTTGTTTGACCGTAAGCATCGCCGTATCCCTGACCAAAACGCGGACGAGTGGGGCTTCAGTATATCGAATGACAAGTGGGGCCATGACGCTGATACAAGGGGCAATACACGGGTAGGATTAGATTTTTAAATTGACCTCTACAGCGATGGCACGGAGGAGGTGGCCTGCGGGGTGCCGAGATGAGATCGACGTCCACAAAGAACTGCATAAGGTGAGACCAGACGCATTACATAGATATGAACTAGACGCGTTTAACCATGCAAAGAAGAGAAGAAATGGTCGAGGACATCGACGATGACCTCAACACTTTGACTAACGGTGTCGGACACGAACGCGAGCAATGTAGAGAAAACTAGTGTCTCTCCTTTCTGGCGTGTATAGATAGGTGCTAGTGGAGTGTGGTGGCGAAGGGAAAGACCTCGCGGTGGTCTGTGGCGTCCAACATAGCGGGGCAGCGTGGCCGTGCCCACAGCGGCATGCATGTTCGGCATTGGCATCAGCATATACATTCGTCATTGGCCTCGGCGGTATCTCTGGTGTGTCAGTGATCGAATGAGGGGATGGGATTGAGGGTGCATCCCGACGGTGACCTAGCAGTGGCGGCGAGCATGCATACCGATTCTGACCATGCCGATATCGGCATCGGCATCGTTTGGAGGCTGTGGTGCTCGAATCATAGTGGAAATTGCGATTCCCTATTATTTTTACATGCATAATATATAGAAAATAGCTAGATCTATAAATCGATGCATATGAAGCTACATATATATTCTTGGTCATAATCCCCTTAGATGCATGGCTTCACATCGTCGTCGCTTTCATCGTCAGTATCTTCGTCGTCCGTGTAGTAGTACTTCGTGCACGTTGTTTCATCGAACACCTTCACTGTGAGCACATAATCGCCTTCATATTTGAAGTGTAGGAAGCAGCCAAAATCCACACCGTGCGCGATGGCGAAATTCTCCCAGCCCTTGTCGAGGTACATCCGGCCTTGTCCGTCAAATAGGACCTCCACGGTCCAGAGACGAGGACCGCAGTCAGCTGCTCGCAGATACACCTTTGCGGGCTCCTGGCCGTCAAGATAGTCCGCAAACTTTTGTGGGAGTGCCTGCAAAGAGATTGAGAGCCGATCGTTTGAAATTAAAGGTTTTTTAGAACATGCACATAATTAATCACATGCATCATATATGTGGGACCGTGTACGTACCTTCTTGGCCAAAGGGTCTTCATAGATGGTGATGAAGAACTCCTCTATGATCAATGGCAGTGTTGACGGTGGTGGTGGCAATGATGATGATCCACCACCCCGACCGCCCCTTCCCCTTCCCCTTCCCCTTCCCCTTCCCCTTCCCCTTTCGGTCGGCATCCGAGATGTGGAAGCCATGGCAATGGATCAAGTGTATATGAACGAAGAAGAGAGAGACAGAAATGAAGAAGAGAGAGGCAGAACCTATTGACATGAGGGATGGCTATTGTGGGGGTTTATAAGGGAGAGATGACCGTTGTGGGGTTTACACCATAAATTAAGGTAGAGATGACCGTTGTGGGGTTAACACAATAAATTAAGGAGGAGATGACCGTTGTGGGGGTGGTTTATATCTCAACAAAAAAGTAATGCCTAAAAGAAATGGAAATTCATGAAAGTTCATCATTTTACCGTGAAAAGTAAAGCCTATAAGAAATGGAAATTCGTGATAGTTTATCATTTCAGCGTGAAAAGTAATGCCTACAAGAAATGGAAATTCGTGATAGTTTATCATTTTACCGTGAAAAGTAATGCGTAAAAGAAATGGAAATTCGTGATAATTCATCATTTTACCAAGAAAAGTAAAGCCTACAAGAAATGGAAATTTGTGATAGTTTATCATTTCAACGTGAAAAGTAATGCCTATAAGAAATGGAAATTCATGATAGTTTATCATTTTACCGTGAAAAGTAATGCCTAAAAGAAATGGAAATTCATGATAGTTCATCATTTTACCATGAAAAGTAAAGCCTACAAGAAATGGAAATTCGTGATAGTTTATCATTTTACCGTGAAAAGTAATGCCTACAAGAAATTCATGATTACCCAACTTGTTGAATCCGGTGGCAAACTCATCATTTAGCATACATAGAGGGGTAGTAGTTTGCCACTGACAGATAGAGAGAGGGTGGCACGATCCTGCCCATTGGATTATAGGATCGACGGTAGGTGGGCACGATCCGTGTGACAACAGCTCGACCAATCAAGCCAAGTTTGGGCTTCTGTGAGAAGGGAGAGGGTAAAACTGAGTAGTATCAAGGATACAAGGGCAAGTAAATAGTAAACAGGCTAAGGAATTCAAATAAGAGATTTTAAAAAAGAAAAACACATATTTTGTACAATGAAACCCAGGTTGGCCTACCTCAAAGTATTAGCAATTCAAATATACATGAGTGTAAAAATTATGGACTCATTCAGACAAACTATGTTTTGGGTATAGATGTTTTGAGAAGGGGTTTGAGTGGAAAGCCATGAACCTTCATAGCTACTAGTGATTTCAGAAGTGGCAATTTGTGTGAAAACTTGATTTATATATGTCTGTTATGATTTTATTTTGCGCATGAGTTGAAGGCACTATGATTTTATTTTTTTGATTTTTTTGCGCATGAAATGACTCAATTAGATGGCTTAATCCCATCTGTTGACTCTCTGTTGACTAGCCACTTGAGGGTAAAACTGAGTATATTGCACTAGGCAGTATTAGTACTCGAGGGGAAAACTGAGTACAGATATTTTTCCAGTGTAAGATTTGAGGGTAGAACTGAGTACACGTAACGGTGCTGACGTGTAGTACCACGGACGCGTGTCGCGGTGAGCAGCGGTTAGCCGTGCGGTGTGCGTGTTGAGACCAAAACGTTAACTGCTGAGACAAACCGTCACTTTGCTAGTACAGAGCCCCTCTCCCTCCCTCTGCACACAGTCTCATCATAACTCACGCACACAACCATGCCTCTCACGTCCCATCACCTTCTCAAAAAAACCCCAGCCGCCCTACGCATGCTCCCCTGCCGGCGATGGAGAAGAAGAATGCGCCGGCGGCCATCGCCCCCGAGCCCGTCGCCTCCGAGCCCATCGCCTCCGAGCCCGTCGCATCTAAGCCTGTCGCATCCGAGAGCGGCGCATCCAAGTGTGGCGCCTTTGTGAACTGGGCCTCTCTTAAGGGTGATGGACCACTTCACAAGATCGGCGACTGCTTACTAGCGAACGAGGAGTACGTGGACACCTACGCTGCTTTGAGGCAAGTTTGTACAAATTAGCGCTCAGATCTACCTGAGCCCGACATGCACCTGCACGAATGGATCGTGGTAGAACACGCCCTTCCACGCGCCGCTGAGTTCTCCTTCCTCAACCTCCACACATCCCGCTACGTCACCATCGATCTAACGGAAGTTCATGCAAGGTTCAAATTCCTCCATATCTACAGAGTTAATCTATTTTTATTTTCAATCGTAAACATCTTAGTGCTGAATGTTATCTTCATTAACTCCCTTTTAGATACTACTTCATCGGCTTTTACCGTGGCGTCATCGTGCTTGCCCAGAGGAACCAGCCGCACAAGATACGGCTTCTGAACCCACTCACAAAGACATTGAACGCTACATTTGAGGCGCAGATGCCATCTATGATTATGGAGTCAGTCGCTATAATGAAGTCCCCGACTATGGTCTTCATTTGCACAGGTTACCCCAATGAAATTGCTTGGGTCGATGAGAGCTCTCCTACTAAGGATATAGATGTAGAAGATTGGGGAGAAGGAAGATTTTCGATCAAGGACCATTCTCTGCGTTGCCTTACCCCGTTCAATGGTGAATTGTATGCAATAGCTGTGAACAATTTTAAGTTCAGAACATTAGTGTGCACCAACAATGTCCAGTTGGAGAAGCGCGCGAGCACTATCAACATGGGCACACTATTTTCATTTCCAGAACTTGGAAATGATAAGTTCTACCTTGTGGACTCTGATGGTGATCTGCTGCTTGTGTTGTTCGGCGGCAGCACTGGCAACAGGTATTTGGAGGAAGG
Organism: Dactylis glomerata; assembly: GCA_007115705.1. NCBI lineage: Eukaryota > Viridiplantae > Streptophyta > Magnoliopsida > Poales > Poaceae > Dactylis > Dactylis glomerata. Next base: position 249,842 of record QXEO01001201.1, read on the forward strand.
TCAACCATTGGTGTACCGTGTGGACACTGAGAGCCGCTCTCTCCATGCCATCAACATTGGCAGTCGTGCCTTCTTCATCAATTATAAATGGTGTATCTCCATCGACACCAGAGTGCACCCGACAGTTTGACCTGGTTGCATCTACTACAAGGGCGGTTATATCAGACAGTACTTTGATGATAGAAAGGCCTGGGATGAGTGGCCACGACTTGTGGATAGATTAGATTCCGACGGTATGAAAATAGAACAAAGGCCATACCGTTTGGAGGATCTATTGGCTGCACACTGCAGACGGAAGGAGTTCACTCAATATTTTTTTCATCTCATGGAATATAGCGACTCCGAAATATATGATAAAGAATGAAGAACCTTCATGTTGGGCATACATTGTGTCTTATATTATTTTGTAACATCCCAGAATTTTTCTAATTTTGGAATGTTAATTTAATAAATAAAGTTGATTGAATTGTTTGACTTTGAGTGAAATTCTGAATGAAAAGAAACTTTTGATGACTTAATTGAATTTTCTCAACCTTGATTTAAAAACAATTTAAATGAGTGGATTAACATGACTATCCAATTATATGGAGTATTATTTAAAAATATTTTTTTTTTTGAGTTTTAAATTATTTATTTGAATTCTTGGATTTTCCCAAATATTCTCCAAACACATGTTTCACAAGAGAGGAAATTATATGACATTTCCAATTATAAGTTGGAGATTTGGAGGATATTCGGTTTGGTGTTATTTGCATCTTAATGGCATTTTTGTACTTGAAAAATATTAATAATAGTTTCCAATTTGAATAAATTATAGAGAGAAGATAACATGACTTCTTCGTAATTAAGGTTGGAAATTAATTATATTGTATGCTAAGTTTATTGGGATATTAAAAATGGTCTTCTAGCTTTATATTCAAACATATTACTTTTATGCATTTTCGGGGTATTGTTTGAATTGATTGAATGATTGAAATCATAACTTTCAAAAAATTATTTTAGAAAATAATGCAAAAGTAGCCATATAGGCCAAAATGCATAAATTTATTTTTTATATATTTTTATTGGGTAGTAAATAAGTTTTTTTTTGTGTACTAATTTTACTTTTATAAATTTGTTTGACCAAGTTTGATGCCATAGAACTTTGTATAAGAAAAAAAATAGTAAATGAGAGAGAGAGCGTACGCAAATCCTAAACAGCTATAAGGCACATGCAGGTCGGCCCAGCCAATGTGACAATGGGCAGCCCGTCTCTCTTTTTTTTTTCTCAAGCGGGACCGGCCTGTCATCCCTATCCTTCCAACCTCAATCGTGTACGAGATGAATTCCATAGAACTGAATCGAATCTTTCAAAATCGCGTCGATTCCGTACAAATTCGTGGACCCTCCTCCACGAAAACTCCACTATAAATATTCCCGCATACGTCCCCGCTTGTTTTTCGCAAAAAAAAAAAAGCTAACCCTAGCCGCCAACCCAAGCTCCAGATCGATCTGGCCATTGCCGACCATCAGAAGCTTTGAAGCCGAGCTTGGACCAGAGGTTCTGGTCGCCCGGGACCATCCTTTCGCACGTTGTCTTCTACATGAACCACCGCATCTTCCTGAACCTTTCTCACAATACGCAGGGCACGCATCTGGGAGGAGATGTCGGAGCATCGCCGGAGACACAGACGATCAGCCGCACCTCACTTCCGTTCGTGACAACGAGGGTCGGAGCCGAGGTTATCAGCATGACCACAGTGAGCAGCCGCATCTCGTAGACCACACTGCCGCCCTCGGAGATGGCTGGAACGTTTCGCACGTCGACATCCGAGTCGTCCGCCGCCAACGTCACCTCCGGTAAGGTTCATCCGTTCGTCCTCGCCTATAACGTTGTACTCTTAAATTAGATAAAGCGCTGTTAGATCTTAATCCGAAGGCCCACGGTTAGAGCACTTGCTGAATCGTTACACGTATCCTCATTGTTCCTGCGCCTGTGCATAAGGATAGATCAACATCTCTGTTTCCGATGATTCCTCTTACATTGGATTTCTAATTAAATTCTCTGTCCAATGGTATTTGTTTTTATAATTATAGAATTTTTGACTCTGTTACTTAAAATTTGATATAACATCAAATACAGTTGGGCCATATCATTGCCACAGCTGCACCGTTAGTCAAGCCGGAGCTCTCCGTCCACCAGTCATCGTCTCTCAGAAAGCAGAGTCGTTTACGAGCACGCCCACGAGCTTGCTGTTATCCGCCGCACCATGTCGTCTACCTCTTCATCGTTAAAGATCGTCGGCGCAACTACATCCACGCCAGAGCTGGCCGTCGTCATCTTCTTCAGCAATGATAACACCCGCAGCCTGTGGTACGTGCTAAACTCCATCGTCCGACCAGCTTAGACTGGACCTGTCTAAATTACTCATCCGGCGTCAGCAAATCATCACATGCCACGTTACCTTTTTCCATGCGTTTGGGCGCAACGATCGATTTATTCTGAACTTTGTGCTAGCTCACGAATCAACTTTGAAAAATCATCATTAAATAACCGTAACTCTATTTTAGTCAATTCTTTTTGTGTTAGCTTTATAATTTTAAGATCTATCTAGTGGAGTTAGAATTTCGATTTTATGAATTTAAAACTGCATGTTTGTATTTTAAAAGGTTAAACCTTAATTTGAGCTTAAAAGGAGGTTTATAAATTCTACTAAGTTAACTCTTGATAAAAAAAATTAATGCTTGTTCCATCCTTTGCATGTTAGATTTTTTGTAGAATATTTTTGGACGAATTTTAAATATTTTATTTGAGTTAAATTATGTTTTGCATGTCTTGTGTTTTATTTGGCTCCTTATTGCAATTTTTTTTTTTGTTCTTTACCTGCGATGGATGTTTATTGGTTGTAATTTTCTAAGCGTTAGATTTATCCGGAGTGCGAGAACAAGTTTTTGAAGAATAAGTCATCGATGAATATTACTAAGGCAAGTGTCACCATATTCCCCTGTCCTATTGAAGGTTTTGTCACTTGTAGTTTTTCCAGTAGAAGATGCATGTGTAGGTGGTTTTATGAGCTTATGTCATAGCTTGCTAGATTTTATGCTTAAGTCTTGTCTAGCTTGCCTAGCTTTGCATCTCCTAGTAGAAGTGTTGCTGCTATAGAACTTGTTTTACACTTGTTGTGGGAAGGGTTAACATATATTTTTGGCTATTTTTGGCTAAGTGTTGAAAACCTTGTTTTGCAAAAACTAAGAAAACAACTAAGTTAATGAACCACCTGGGTGGATGTGGCTTTGATTGGTTTATGTTGAGTGGTTCCCTGGGGTCATGTCGTCGAACCTCTGAACCATCAGGTGTATCTCACTTGTGGAAGGCCACCCAGGAGCAACGGAGATTGGAGACGTTCAAGTCGTGAAGCTTCCAGTGCAACCACAAGACAATATGGGCTCTGTCTTGGTCAATTAAGCTGCAAGAACTCAAGCCAGGCGGACAGAGGGTGGTTTTCGGGAGCGCGTCCGTTTGGTCTGAGGGAATGCTTCTGAAAGGCCTCGTCTTAGTTTTCACTTGGCCGTTTGAGACAAAATGAGTCTCACGGCAAAACGGGTTAACTAAGTCCTGTGGGAAAAGTGCACCACCTCTGCAGAGTGTTAGAACTAAGTACTTAGCCGTGTCCCCGGTTACGGACAATTCTGAGTGACATGACTTTGAAGCAGTTCAAGAATCTCCTCACCCCAAATTTCTCGAAGTTAAAACTTGATGGGTGAACTTGGGTAGAAAAGGTCTTTCTGGACAAAATTTTTGCTAAGGAAAATTTGAGTTTTACAAAAAGAGGAAAAAGCTTGCTTTTGCTAAGTTAAACTCCACCTGGCCAAAAAGCATATACGTGTAGGTGCCATTGAGTCCACCAAAGTGACATTTGCCAATACATTCAAAGTATTGACCCACCGTGGCTGCAACGTATCATGTTGCAGGTGGCTACTAAGAAGATTGAAGGATGCTGCGCTACGGTCACGAGTCTTCGTCCAACACGTCTGCCTGCGAATCAATGAAGAAAGAAGACTTGAAGATTATTTTACTTAGTCGTTTTTAGATTTGTAATAGGTTGTGGCATTGTGCCTTTTGAGTTGTAAAAGACTATGCTATTTGTGGATCAAACGTTGTAATAAAGACCTTTGTATTCTTGGTATTTCATCTTGTAACTGTGTGTGCTAGCAGTCGATCCGGGACTAGCACAATTAAAGCACAGGTACGTTACAGATGGTATCAGAGCAAAGTGTTGCCCTTAGGTTCGTGACCCTAGGATTGGACAATGACCCCTTAGAAATATAGGAGCTGCTTTTATTTCTAATTTAAAATTTTACACACTCATTATTTCGTAAACTCTTCCCTTAGTCATTTTGTCCCTACTCTTCACTTCAACTCAAAGACGAAGAGCTTCAACTTCAACACTTCAAAGGACTTCAAGATCCACCCACCCCTATCATCAAAGGAAGCAAATTGAAGGAGTGTAGAAGAAAAGGTCTAAGCATCAATAGTTCTAGGACTTAGAAATTCTTCGAAGGACCCTGATAACAATAGGACCAACGAACTATTTTGCAAATGATGAGCTACTTGCCCAACTCAAGGAGAAGAGAAGGTACAAGAAGAGAAGTTCATGTTCAAGATGAGCAAAAGAAGATAAGAGAGAATAGGAAGGCCCTAGGATGAAAAATCTATCTAATTCGGTTTTTACTAGAAAGGTGTTCGCAATTTAACTTCTTCTATTCTCATCTACTTCACGTTAAAAAAAAATACTTTCTCATTCTTTAGAGATCTTATCCCATGAAGACTATCAAGAAGAGGTTGATGCTCCATATATTATTCCTCGACTCTGCAAGAAGCACTACATGGAAGCTATCGAAGAGCTTGGAGGAAGACTCAAGTATAGACTGCACAACACCTGGAAGGACCCCAAAGATGAAAAGAGTAGACTACTACCTGGAAGACATCCAAGAAGCTTTAGTTGGACCCCCATTTAAGATCTATGTAAGAACGACATTGTAATACATTATGATCATATTAAATTGTGGTATGACCATACTAGTTTGTTTGGTTGAACCATGTTGCTTGATGTGATGAATGCTTGTTAGATCTTGTTTGTGAGATGAATTGCATTGACCTGTTGTGTATGGGTAGGATACTTCTTTAGAATCTTTCTATCTATTCTTGTCTTTATTCAAACCCAAACAAGTGTTTTCTTGACAAGCCTCCATGAAGACAACAACATTATCAGCTCCAGCTAAAGGTGCACAGCATCAAGAAGAAGAAGCATGGAACAAGAGATGGAAAAAAAATCGAAGGATCTACAAGCTAAGGGATTTTGCCATATGAGAGTTTACACAAACCACTGGCTAAGGATCGATAGATTTGTTTTCTAAAAATTCTTAATAGGAATTGAAACATGGATTCAATATCCATAGAATCTTTTGTCAAAACTAGTAAGGTGACCAAGAGTTAGTGTACGAGATGTACCAAACTAAAATACAATGTAACGATTGGGTGCGTTATGGATTGGCCCACATGATGACTACTCAATTATTGCTCTTGTAATAAGGAATGGTAAATCTAGAGAGACATACCTACAAGAGAGACGACGTTGTTAAACCAAAACCCTAGGAGGATAAAATATTGTACCCTTATAATAGGCGAGTGTTGCCAAATGTAGGAATACGGTGAGGACGAACCACAAGCTTACCGTTGAAGATGACTTGCAAGTCTATGAAGATCAAATAAGGATATGAAATGAAGCTTTGAGAACATCTCAACTTGGTCTTCTGATTGACCCAAAGAGTGACTCATCAGTGTCCAAAGTAGTTCAACAACTACCTTGATGGACAGAAGCTCTACAACGGAGGAAAGCTATACTCAAGCCACCTTGAGGAAGATTGGATGCCAGTGTGTGAATAGACACCCACTATTGGAAATGAAGGTAGAAGTAACATATGGGTTCAAAAGATGACCCAGTGCCAAGTCAAAACCAAGGTGTGCCCTGTCTGAACCCCAGACCTAGACTACCCACAAAAGTTTCTTTTAAGGGTGGTAACCCACCTAGTATCCCAAACCCATTTTCTTTCTAGCCTCTCCAAATCTCGGGACGAGATTTCTTTTAAGGGTGGTAGCCTGTAACATCCCAGAATTTTTCTAATTTTGGAATGTTAATTTAATAAATAAAGTTGATTGAATTGTTTGACTTTGAGTGAAATTCTGAATGAAAAGAAACTTTTGATGACTTAATTGAATTTTCTCAACCTTGATTTAAAAACAATTTAAATGAGTGGATTAACATGACTATCCAATTATATGGAGTATTATTTAAAAATATTTTTTTTTTGAGTTTTAAATTATTTATTTGAATTCTTGGATTTTCCCAAATATTCTCCAAACACATGTTTCACAAGAGAGGAAATTATATGACATTTCCAATTATAAGTTGGAGATTTGGAGGATATTCGGTTTGGTGTTATTTGCATCTTAATGGCATTTTTGTACTTGAAAAATATTAATAATAGTTTCCAATTTGAATAAATTATAGAGAGAAGATAACATGACTTCTTCGTAATTAAGGTTGGAAATTAATTATATTGTATGCTAAGTTTATTGGGATATTAAAAATGGTCTTCTAGCTTTATATTCAAACATATTACTTTTATGCATTTTCGGGGTATTGTTTGAATTGATTGAATGATTGAAATCATAACTTTCAAAAAATTATTTTAGAAAATAATGCAAAAGTAGCCATATAGGCCAAAATGCATAAATTTATTTTTTATATATTTTTATTGGGTAGTAAATAAGTTTTTTTTTGTGTACTAATTTTACTTTTATAAATTTGTTTGACCAAGTTTGATGCCATAGAACTTTGTATAAGAAAAAAAATAGTAAATGAGAGAGAGAGCGTACGCAAATCCTAAACAGCTATAAGGCACATGCAGGTCGGCCCAGCCAATGTGACAATGGGCAGCCCGTCTCTCTTTTTTTTTCTCAAGCGGGACCGGCCTGTCATCCCTATCCTTCCAACCTCAATCGTGTACGAGATGAATTCCATAGAACTGAATCGAATCTTTCAAAATCGCGTCGATTCCGTACAAATTCGTGGACCCTCCTCCACGAAAACTCCACTATAAATATTCCCGCATACGTCCCCGCTTGTTTTTCGCAAAAAAAAAAAAAGCTAACCCTAGCCGCCAACCCGAGCTCCAGATCGATCTGGCCATTGCCGACCATCAGAAGCTTTGAAGCCGAGCTTGGACCAGAGGTTCTGGTCGCCCGGGACCATCCTTTCGCACGTTGTCTTCTACATGAACCACCGCATCTTCCTGAACCTTTCTCACAATACGCAGGGCACGCATCTGGGAGGAGATGTCGGAGCATCGCCGGAGACACAGACGATCAGCCGCACCTCACTTCCGTTCGTGACAACGAGGGTCGGAGCCGAGGTTATCAGCATGACCACAGTGAGCAGCCGCATCTCGTAGACCACACTGCCGCCCTCGGAGATGGCTGGAACGTTTCGCACGTCGACATCCGAGTCGTCCGCCGCCAACGTCACCTCCGGTAAGGTTCATCCGTTCGTCCTCGCCTATAACGTTGTACTCTTAAATTAGATAAAGCGCTGTTAGATCTTAATCCGAAGGCCCACGGTTAGAGCACTTGCTGAATCGTTACACGTATCCTCATTGTTCCTGCGCCTGTGCATAAGGATAGATCAACATCTCTGTTTCCGATGATTCCTCTTACATTGGATTTCTAATTAAATTCTCTGTCCAATGGTATTTGTTTTTATAATTATAGAATTTTTGACTCTGTTACTTAAAATTTGATATAACATCAAATACAGTTGGGCCATATCATTGCCACAGCTGCACCGTTAGTCAAGCCGGAGCTCTCCGTCCACCAGTCATCGTCTCTCAGAAAGCAGAGTCGTTTACGAGCACGCCCACGAGCTTGCTGTTATCCGCCGCACCATGTCGTCTACCTCTTCATCGTTAAAGATCGTCGGCGCAACTACATCCACGCCAGAGCTGGCCGTCGTCATCTTCTTCAGCAATGATAACACCCGCAGCCTGTGGTACGTGCTAAACTCCATCGTCCGACCAGCTTAGACTGGACCTGTCTAAATTACTCATCCGGCGTCAGCAAATCATCACATGCCACGTTACCTTTTTCCATGCGTTTGGGCGCAACGATCGATTTATTCTGAACTTTGTGCTAGCTCACGAATCAACTTTGAAAAATCATCATTAAATAACCGTAACTCTATTTTAGTCAATTCTTTTTGTGTTAGCTTTATAATTTTAAGATCTATCTAGTGGAGTTAGAATTTCGATTTTATGAATTTAAAACTGCATGTTTGTATTTTAAAAGGTTAAACCTTAATTTGAGCTTAAAAGGAGGTTTATAAATTCTACTAAGTTAACTCTTGATAAAAAAAATTAATGCTTGTTCCATCCTTTGCATGTTAGATTTTTTGTAGAATATTTTTGGACGAATTTTAAATATTTTATTTGAGTTAAATTATGTTTTGCATGTCTTGTGTTTTATTTGGCTCCTTATTGCAATTTTTTTTTTGTTCTTTACCTGCGATGGATGTTTATTGGTTGTAATTTTCTAAGCGTTAGATTTATCCGGAGTGCGAGAACAAGTTTTTGAAGAATAAGTCATCGATGAATATTACTAAGGCAAGTGTCACCATATTCCCCTGTCCTATTGAAGGTTTTGTCACTTGTAGTTTTTCCAGTAGAAGATGCATGTGTAGGTGGTTTTATGAGCTTATGTCATAGCTTGCTAGATTTTATGCTTAAGTCTTGTCTAGCTTGCCTAGCTTTGCATCTCCTAGTAGAAGTGTTGCTGCTATAGAACTTGTTTTACACTTGTTGTGGGAAGGGTTAACATATATTTTTGGCTATTTTTGGCTAAGTGTTGAAAACCTTGTTTTGCAAAAACTAAGAAAACAACTAAGTTAATGAACCACCTGGGTGGATGTGGCTTTGATTGGTTTATGTTGAGTGGTTCCCTGGGGTCATGTCGTCGAACCTCTGAACCATCAGGTGTATCTCACTTGTGGAAGGCCACCCAGGAGCAACGGAGATTGGAGACGTTCAAGTCGTGAAGCTTCCAGTGCAACCACAAGACAATATGGGCTCTGTCTTGGTCAATTAAGCTGCAAGAACTCAAGCCAGGCGGACAGAGGGTGGTTTTCGGGAGCGCGTCCGTTTGGTCTGAGGGAATGCTTCTGAAAGGCCTCGTCTTAGTTTTCACTTGGCCGTTTGAGACAAAATGAGTCTCACGGCAAAACGGGTTAACTAAGTCCTGTGGGAAAAGTGCACCACCTCTGCAGAGTGTTAGAACTAAGTACTTAGCCGTGTCCCCGGTTACGGACAATTCTGAGTGACATGACTTTGAAGCAGTTCAAGAATCTCCTCACCCCAAATTTCTCGAAGTTAAAACTTGATGGGTGAACTTGGGTAGAAAAGGTCTTTCTGGACAAAATTTTTGCTAAGGAAAATTTGAGTTTTACAAAAAGAGGAAAAAGCTTGCTTTTGCTAAGTTAAACTCCACCTGGCCAAAAAGCATATACGTGTAGGTGCCATTGAGTCCACCAAAGTGACATTTGCCAATACATTCAAAGTATTGACCCACCGTGGCTGCAACGTATCATGTTGCAGGTGGCTACTAAGAAGATTGAAGGATGCTGCGCTACGGTCACGAGTCTTCGTCCAACACGTCTGCCTGCGAATCAATGAAGAAAGAAGACTTGAAGATTATTTTACTTAGTCGTTTTTAGATTTGTAATAGGTTGTGGCATTGTGCCTTTTGAGTTGTAAAAGACTATGCTATTTGTGGATCAAACGTTGTAATAAAGACCTTTGTATTCTTGGTATTTCATCTTGTAACTGTGTGTGCTAGCAGTCGATCCGGGACTAGCACAATTAAAGCACAGGTACGTTACATATTTTTAGCTTAGTTTGTTGTGAACATTAACATCATTATTGGCTTCTTTTGGCTGCTGTATGCATTTTATGTATTATACTATACTAGCTTCTAGATCAGCTTCTAGATTTGTTACCATATTGGGCAAAAAAGGAGGGCCAAAAGGCAGCAATCATTGAAGAAAGACAGAAATAGAAGCTTCTCTAGATTTGATACTAATTTGGTGAAAAGAGAGAGAACTGTTTACAGAGAGAGGGGAAAAAGGTGCTCTGAAAAGGTGCTCTGAAAAGTCAATGCCAATTTAGCTCGAGAGAGACAGAACCGAGCTCTCACATACAACCAAACATGGTCTCGGCCTGTCCCACGCGGTCCCTTTCTACCAGCCCCACGCAACGCGGCCCCACACGACGCGGCCCCACACGTCAGCACAGAAATGGTCAACTAACGGGAATCCTCCCGTCCGAGCTCCTTCTGATGGTTTCAGACAACGACTTGGGGAAAACTGAGGAAAAACTAACGATGTAACGACCCAAGATTTTATCAAATTTTGGGGGAATTTTTTTTTTGATTTTGTTATGCTTGAGATGATTGAAATTCATTGGAATTTAAAACTTTTGAGTCTATTTGAAAGCTTTATTAGAAAATTATTTTAAACTTTCTACTATCTTCTCAAAGAACTACTTTGAGAAAAATAAAGCATCAAAATACTTTTTTCCTTTCTTCTTATTCAAACCTATGCAAGCTATCTTGCAAAGGGACATTTACAAAATGATTTATAAAGTTTTCTATGCCAAGGAATGTTTGAAAAAGATATTACAAAAACTATTTTGTAAAATTTATTCTCTGAATTTAAAAGGATTACTTTAAAATCTTACTTCTACTTGATTTATGTAAATAAGCCCTTTGGCTAAATATTAGAGTTTATTTAGAAATTAGTTTTATTTATGAAAACCTGTTTCTTACTGTCCCACTTTGATACCTTGAATTTTTGAAACTTTACAAATTTGGTTTGAAGTCATTTGAGTAACAAATGCAAAAGTTATGAAAGATTTAGTAAAACAGAAAAGGAAAAAGGAATAAAAGAAGAAAAACATAAAAGGACCTCGGGGAAGCCTTTAGGCCCAGCACCACTCTCGGCCTGCGGCCCAACAGACTGATCCCGAAACGGTACAGCCTCCCCTCTCTCCTCCTCGCTGACAACACGGGCCCGCATGTCGGGACACCACAGCGTCTTCTTCCTCGCGTCAGTTACGCCGGAGATGGACCCGAGCTCCCCGCCATTACACCCTCTTCAATACCGATTAACTCCACTTCCGTTTCTTCTCCGCACCGTGCCTATAAGACCCCTGCATCCTCCTCTCCTTTTCCCCCTTCTCCCCTCTCCAAATCACGCCGCCAGGCTGCCGCAATGGCTCGCCGGAGTTGAAACTATGCGCCACTGATTCCATCAAAATCCGGCGGATTAAGGTGACACCGCCACCAGACTTGGCACCCCTCATCTCCCCCTTGATCGCGCGCATCCCCTAATACTCTCTGTTGGTTCTAACTCGCAGCAAATAGACGCAAACATCGTCGGCCGAAGATCATCTCCACCCAGAGCACCTCCGTCCGTGCCCAGCAGCCGCTCTAGAGACTCCCCGAGAACGCCGTCCTCACCCTCCACTCCGACACGACGCGCTGATCATCGTCCAGCCCTCCGCCATCCCTGGAAGCCTCTGCATTGACGCCGATGACCACCTCCAGTGCGCCTCGCCGGATTTGCTCGCCGGAACCCTAGCCCGAGGTGAGCCACTCCGCAGATCAGTTTTCGTCCGTTCGATCTCGATCGCACGGTCCACAACATGTCACTTACTCGAACCGGTGTAGCCAGATCTGGGCCGTCCATCCATCTTTAAATCGTGCAGCCACTTTCTATTCCAGAACCGAATCGGTATCAACCAGTGCCGTGACGCCACGTCACCTGCCCCAGTCAGCCCCGGTCAGATTCAGTCAAAACTCAAATTCAAACTCGATTTCGAATTCCTGTTTCTGTACTGATCTTGTAAAATCTCTAGAAATTAATCTACTTGGCCAAAAATTACAAATGATATACCGTTGGAATCCTTAGAAAGTCTAGAATCCATTAGTACAATAAAAACTTATATTTTATGGGTTCAATTTGAAACTATTTTCAAATTGGAATTGAACCTTCTGTTAACTTACTAAATTCATATCTTTTGAACCAAGTGTCCAAAATTTATGAATTTGTAGTCTCTGGAACCCTCTCAACTTGTAGAACATCATAGGATCAAGAAATTCCAAATTTGATACGTGCACACACATTGTGCATTCAAATTTGTCCAAATCACTATTCTGATCACAATTCAAATTCTATAACTTAGTTTGGGATAAATCCAATTGCAGTAGCTCTGTCTTGCTGCAAGCTATCCAGTAGCATCACTCCCTAATTTTACTAAGTCACTTCACTATTATTCAAATTCTAATATGTGAATTTGAGTAATTTCCATTATAAGAATAAATCTATTCCTTTCAGCAATGTTACTTTCTACTTTAGTGAATCCTATAACCATACCTAGTCATCAAGGTTATCTAAATAACATCGTGATCAAGATCATATATACTTAGACCTATCTTGTATAGCTCCCACATATTCAAATTACAATAGTGTTGTTTGAGTAAAGTGTGATACATCTCAATCATAGGATTCTATTCTTACTATCTTAGATGTTGATCAAATCAACATGACAACATCTATCCAATACTCCTTGTACCTAATAGAAACCTTAAACCATAATCTCAATTGTTATCCACCCATACTCAATCATCTGTTCACCTGATCCTGATTTCATGTGTAGAACTATTCAATTAACAAATGAGTTAATTGAGTAACTCAATGTTTCATAAATCCTTGACCCATACCTTGTCCAACTAGACATATTTTGTCTAATTCATATTTTACTCAAATGGCAATTGTGCTACTTGAGTAGAATATGAATTCATCTCAAACCTAGATTTTGTTGATGTGGTGTTGTTATAACTCGTACTATAGTATGTGTTATACACCATGTTGAACAATGAACCATTTGAGCCATGTCCTCAAATATCAATCAATCATACCCAATCCAATGCCTACCTAGTTTTGTTCACATGTATTGAACTATTCAACTTGCAAATGTGCTAATTGAGTAGTTCAAGCATTCTTAAAACCTAGCCTAGTTCCTAAGTGCAATAGATACTATTCAAGAGTAATTGTTGTCACATTTACTCAATAGTGTAGTAGTTGCACGATTTGACTCTTGTGTGATTTATTTCACATGAGCAATTCCTAAAACTCTTATATACTTTAATAAAGCATAAAAACTCCATCAACTATTTTATGCCTAGTCCATTTATCTCTCTAATCATATTGACCTTTCCCCAACTAAGCTCTCCCATTCATATCCCACAAATCATGAATCCTTTGCCATATCTATCCATCATAACATCTCAATAAATCTAAATTATTAAACAAACACCTCTCAATTGTTTGATTTGCTTGATTGTGTTTGTATGGATTGTTTATGGTATGCTATTTTTGTGCTATAGTTGGTGCGAAGAGCTACGTGCTTAGTTGAGAGAAGTGAAACGTCGAGATCTTCAAGAAGGCAAGTGACACACATACTTCCACCTATCTTTTATTATATGCATTAGTGATTTCAATACTGTGCATGATATGAAATTTTCAAAGTGGTTATGAAATGCTTAGCTCCTAGTAGTGGTAGCTATCCCTTAAACCCCACCTGCTAGGATTGCAAACTTGCTTTGCAAAATGATGCCATGCCTTGTTTTCAAATTGATATGAAAATTAACAACCCAATGAATCACCTGGGTGCAATCTTGTGGCTACTCAGGACTGCACACCTGGCTATCAACCCAGGACATGTGTGGTTGTCATCGCCTGAGAGTACACAACTCAGGGCTACACACCTGGCTATCAACCCAGGACATGTGTGGTGGTTATCACCTGAGAATACTTTGTATTGGTTGTACCTAGGAACAGAGAGAGGACATGTCGATCGAAAGGAATCTCATCACCATTTCAGAATAATTAAAACTTGAATAGTGACTACTTAGGGCTACACACCTGACTATCAACTCAGGATATGTGTGGTTGTCATCGCCTAAGGGTCCTCACCAATCCCAAGACTAGCTACTTAGGGCTACACACCTGACTATCAACTCAGGACATGTGTGGTTGTCATCGCCTAAGGGTTACCTTGGGGCTTAAATTGAGTAACTACTCAGGACTGCACACCTGGCTATCAACCCAGGACATGTGTGGTTGTCATCGCCTGAGGGTTATTCATGTTTTGTTGAGTTACTACTCAGGACTGCACACCTGGCTATCAACCCAGGACATGTGTGGTTGTCATCGCCTGAGGGTTATCTGGACCTTAAAGAAAAATCGAAATGTTTTAAAAATATTTTGATAGGATAAAACTTGCTTTATGCAATTCAGCCATAAGATCCACCAGCCAAATGCCATGTAGTATAGTCTTTCCACAAAATGCCACCAAATATGTGTCATTTGCCAGTACATCATTGTACTGACCCCTTCGGGGCTGCATATTCAAACGTGCAGGTTGTATTTCGAGTAAGGAACCAGGAGTAGGATCTCGAGACTACATTCCAACATGTCTGCATGTGGCACGTGATGAAGAATGGAGGCTCACTGCAACTATGCTTTATGCTGTGTACTCATAAGGTTAAATACCTATGTAACTGGTTTATCGTTGTAATATTTGATGCTATTGCAATGATTACTTATTTTGTACTGTGGTGCTATCTACTGATCCAGGGAATGGCACAGTAACAGAGGAGTTCTATCTTTAGCAAAAGGCAGGGCGTCACAGAATGGTATCAGAGCATAGTGTTGCCTGTAGGATCGAGACCCTAGGTTTGGAATTAGAAATAGGAAGACCCTAGGATAAAAACCTCTATCTCATCTTACTTCTATTTTAAAAGAAGGTTGCATCTTGAAACTCCTTGTATTTCTCCCCTACTTCATTTTCAAATGATTCCCTTAGATCCCAACTCTCGGAGCCATCAAGAAGGGACAATGTGCCAGAAGAATGAGACTTCTACTTCATAGGTTGACCTTGATCCAACATGAAGAACTACATTGAAGACCAACAAAGAGCTCGAGAACATGTGGATATGAAGGTTGCCCAACACCAACGATGCATTGGGAAGTGGAAATAAGATATGGAACAATGAAACTATAATAGAATAGACCACCAAGATTCTAGTTTATAGAACCAACGACGTATAGATGCTTCTATGATCATACAAAATTGGTGTATGACCATATTATTTTGTTAGCGTGTTTTCCAAAACTTATCAAAAAGGATTTTTCAATGATTGTTTGATTTATGTTTGTTTGTTGCATGGTTTGTTGTTTATGCCTGGGTAGGAAATTTTTCTTCTTTAGTTCTATCTATCCATTACTCACCTATGCTAAAACCACCTCAGATGCCGCCTCGCCGTGAAAACAACAACAACAGTAGCAACAACAATGACAACAACATCAATGATGTGGTTCAACAGTTAGCCACAGGTCAAGCCCAGCTCATGCAGATGATGACCCAATTCATCCAAGCAAGCACCAACCTCATGAACAACAACAACAACAATCCACCACCCCCACCTCAAGTGGACCGACTAGCTCGTTTCCTGAAGCTCAGACCCAACAAGTTTTCATCTGCCACAGACCCAATAGTGGCCGACGACTGGCTGCGTTCAGTCAGTAAGGACTTAGTTACTTGTGATTGCACAGATGCTGAAAAGATTAGATTCACTGCTCATCTGCTAGAGGGACCAGCAGCATTGTGGTGGGATACTTACCAAGTCACCAATCCAATTGAAGGTCTGGACTGGGATTCCTTCAGGGAAGGCTTTCGTAATGCTCATATCTCCACGGGCATTATGAATCTTAAGAAAGATGAATTTCGCACTCTGAAGCAAGGTGACAGGACACTAAAGGAGTACATGGATGACTTCTGCTCTCTGTCAAGATACGCACCAGAAGATATCGACACTGATGCCAAGAGGAAAGATAAGTTTCTCAGTGGACTCAAAGGAGAACTGAAGATACCTCTGTCAATAGCTTATGCTCCAAACTACCAAGCTCTGCTAGACCAAGCGGTTACTCTGGATAATAACATAAGAAAAGATGAAATTCGTAAGAGGAAGCACGGCAATGGCAAGAACCACACTGGACATTATCACAAGAGACCCCACTTCAGTGAAGGCTATGGAAATGGTAATTTCAATGGCCATAAGCACAATGGTGGAAACAATGGAAAACACTCCAATGATCATCATAATGGAGACAATGGAAATCATAATGAAGGAAATGGACAACACCACTCCAAACCGGTGGTTAAGAAGGATCTCTCGACAATCACTTGTTACAAGTGCAAACAAAAGGGACACTATGCGGATAAGTGTTCAGAAAATGGTACTACAAGGCCTCAGTGAACTGGATGACCGAAGGATGCCGCAAAGTACAAGGAGAAGACACAAGAAAGTATAGCCAATTTGAAAGAATTTGTATGCAGCTACAGCCTTGTAATAAATATTGTAAGGACTTGTAAGAGCTAAAGACAACCTGGTCGAGTGAACTTTTACTTCTCAATGAAATGGAAAGCTGAAGGATTTGTAACTCAGGAGTTAACATCATACGACCAAGTTCGAGCAAAAACCTCTAGCCAGGAACGATAGATTTTGTTAAAAATAATTTGGGAACTTGATTCCAATTTCAACAAAACTTTTGTTTAAGAGCTAGTGAGGTTGACCAAGAGTTAGAATGCGAGATGCACCAAACCAAATACAAGGTAATGATTGGGTGCGACATGGATTGGCCCCCATGATGACTACTCATATTGTTCGCTCTTGTATGAAGAATGGTAAATCTAGAGAGACATACCTACATGAGAGATGACGTTGTTAAACCATAACCTTAGGAGGATAATATGTTACATCCCTTATAGTAAGCCAGTGGCCAAAACGTAGGAATACGGTGAGAACTTTGACTTTTGAACGACTACACGTTAATCAGAAGCGTTTTGCTCAGTGGACTCGAAGGCAAAGACTGTTCCGTTTCGATGGTTGCTTATTCAATTCACCTTCCCGACTCTTCGTTTCAACTCCCCACGTAGCCTGTTCGACTACCTTCCTGAACTTATAAAAGAGATGTCACTCCTCTCCAGAAAGTCACAACCGAGATAGCCACCAACTATGAGATTGCCTCCTGGTTTCAAAGCTTTACGCCACCGAAGTCTACCCCATCCCGATCTATGATGTTATGAAGCAGCTCTCCAAATCCCTGAAACTACTTTCTTGCCCATGAGAGCTTCGTTAGATCCCTTTTCCCTAAGAAGGAGTTCATCTTCGAGATGCGATCAAGTTGTTCAGCGCCCTTCAACAACTATGAAGACGGTTGCTAAAGGAATTCTTAAGGACCATCTGGTACCCATGACAAGTAGCACGACTTGCTCCGGCAACTTGAATGGGTTCAACAATGCTGGTTATAAGGCGACCTTCCGTCCCTTAAAGGTGCAAGTGCCTCCTACAGAGTCTATCTTGTTTACCCCTATAAAATGCTTGAGAAGACTGCAGAGAGATGCCATCCTAATTCATTGGGATGTGTGGTCTCATCATGTTCGTGGGGCAAGCATGCAGTACTTAGCACTGAGTTATCTTTTGAGATTCTGCGATGAAAATCAGCTAAAAAGCAACAAGGAGTATGGTGATGGCCTGTATGCTATCCTAGCCTTGGTGAGGACAGACCAAGAAAAGACTAGATACACATTCTTAGATGATGTGGACTACCTTGTTGAAGACAACGCGATGGATGATATCTGCTTATCACCAGAATTGGATGAAACCCTTGGTGTGCCCACTTTTGAAGATGGTATCGATCATCAGAACTTTTGAGAAGGGCAATTCAAGGAAAATGGCACAACGGTGAATGCAAGCTGGGAACAAAATGCAAGTGCCTAAGGAAGCATCAAGACACCACCAAGAGGAATTTTCTTTTAAGGGTGGTAGCCACCCAGATAACCTAAACCTACCTACTTCTAGCCTCTTCCAATCTCGAGGACGAGATTTCTTTTAAGGGTGGTAGTCTGTAACGACCCAAGATTTTATCAAATTTTGGGGGAATTTTTTTTTTGATTTTGTTATGCTTGAGATGATTGAAATTCATTGGAATTTAAAACTTTTGAGTCTATTTGAAAGCTTTATTAGAAAATTATTTTAAACTTTCTACTATCTTCTCAAAGAACTACTTTGAGAAAAATAAAGCATCAAAATACTTTTTTCCTTTCTTCTTATTCAAACCTATGCAAGCTATCTTGCAAAGGGACATTTACAAAATGATTTATAAAGTTTTCTATGCCAAGGAATGTTTGAAAAAGATATTACAAAAACTATTTTGTAAAATTTATTCTCTGAATTTAAAAGGATTACTTTAAAATCTTACTTCTACTTGATTTATGTAAATAAGCCCTTTGGCTAAATATTAGAGTTTATTTAGAAATTAGTTTTATTTATGAAAACCTGTTTCTTACTGTCCCACTTTGATACCTTGAATTTTTGAAACTTTACAAATTTGGTTTGAAGTCATTTGAGTAACAAATGCAAAAGTTATGAAAGATTTAGTAAAACAGAAAAGGAAAAAGGAATAAAAGAAGAAAAACATAAAAGGACCTCGGGGAAGCCTTTAGGCCCAGCACCACTCTCGGCCTGCGGCCCAACAGACTGATCCCGAAACGGTACAGCCTCCCCTCTCTCCTCCTCGCTGATAGCACGGGCCCGCATGTCGGGACACCACAGCGTCTTCTTCCTCGCGTCAGTTACGCCGGAGATGGACCCGAGCTCCCCGCCATTACACCCTCTTCAATACCGATTAACTCCACTTCCGTTTCTTCTCCGCACCGTGCCTATAAGACCCCTGCATCCTCCTCTCCTTTTCCCCCTTCTCCCCTCTCCAAATCACGCCGCCAGGCTGCCGCAATGGCTCGCCGGAGTTGAAACTATGCGCCACTGATTCCATCAAAATCCGGCGGATTAAGGTGACACCGCCACCAGACTTGGCACCCCTCATCTCCCCCTTGATCGCGCGCATCCCCTAATACTCTCTGTTGGTTCTAACTCGCAGCAAATAGACGCAAACATCGTCGGCCGAAGATCATCTCCGCCCAGAGCACCTCCGTCCGTGCCCAGCAGCCGCTCTAGAGACTCCCCGAGAACGCCGTCCTCACCCTCCACTCCGACACGACGCGCTGATCATCGTCCAGCCCTCCGCCATCCCTGGAAGCCTCTGCATCGACGCCGATGACCACCTCCAGTGCGCCTCGTCGGATTTGCTCGCCGGAACCCTAGCCCGAGGTGAGCCACTCCGCAGATCAGTTTTCGTCCGTTCGATCTCGATCGCACGGTCCACAACATGTCACTTACTCGAACCGGTGTAGCCAGATCTGGGCCGTCCATCCATCTTTAAATCGTGCGGCCACTTTCTATTCCAGAACCGAATCGGTATCAACCAGTGCCGTGACGCCACGTCACCTGCCCCAGTCAGCCCCGGTCAGATTCAGTCAAAACTCAAATTCAAACTCGATTTCGAATTCCTGTTTCTGTACTGATCTTGTAAAATCTCTAGAAATTAATCTACTTGGCCAAAATTACAAATGATATACCGTTGGAATCCTTAGAAAGTCTAGAATCCATTAGTACAATAAAAACTTATATTTTATGGGTTCAATTTGAAACTATTTTCAAATTGGAATTGAACCTTCTGTTAACTTACTAAATTCATATCTTTTGAACCAAGTGTCCAAAATTTATGAATTTGTAGTCTCTGGAACCCTCTCAACTTGTAGAACATCATAGGATCAAGAAATTCCAAATTTGATACGTGCACACACATTGTGCATTCAAATTTGTCCAAATCACTATTCTGATCACAATTCAAATTCTATAACTTAGTTTGGGATAAATCCAATTGCAGTAGCTCTGTCTTGCTGCAAGCTATCCAGTAGCATCACTCCCTAATTTTACTAAGTCACTTCACTATTATTCAAATTCTAATATGTGAATTTGAGTAATTTCCATTATAAGAATAAATCTATTCCTTTCAGCAATGTTACTTTCTACTTTAGTGAATCCTATAACCATACCTAGTCATCAAGGTTATCTAAATAACATCGTGATCAAGATCATATATACTTAGACCTATCTTGTATAGCTCCCACATATTCAAATTACAATAGTGTTGTTTGAGTAAAGTGTGATACATCTCAATCATAGGATTCTATTCTTACTATCTTAGATGTTGATCAAATCAACATGACAACATCTATCCAATACTCCTTGTACCTAATAGAAACCTTAAACCATAATCTCAATTGTTATCCACCCATACTCAATCATCTGTTCACCTGATCCTGATTTCATGTGTAGAACTATTCAATTAACAAATGAGTTAATTGAGTAACTCAATGTTTCATAAATCCTTGACCCATACCTTGTCCAACTAGACATATTTTGTCTAATTCATATTTTACTCAAATGGCAATTGTGCTACTTGAGTAGAATATGAATTCATCTCAAACCTAGATTTTGTTGATGTGGTGTTGTTATAACTCGTACTATAGTATGTGTTATACACCATGTTGAACAATGAACCATTTGAGCCATGTCCTCAAATATCAATCAATCATACCCAATCCAATGCCTACCTAGTTTTGTTCACATGTATTGAACTATTCAACTTGCAAATGTGCTAATTGAGTAGTTCAAGCATTCTTAAAACCTAGCCTAGTTCCTAAGTGCAATAGATACTATTCAAGAGTAATTGTTGTCACATTTACTCAATAGTGTAGTAGTTGCACGATTTGACTCTTGTGTGATTTATTTCACATGAGCAATTCCTAAAACTCTTATATACTTTAATAAAGCATAAAAACTCCATCAACTATTTTATGCCTAGTCCATTTATCTCTCTAATCATATTGACCTTTCCCCAACTAAGCTCTCCCATTCATATCCCACAAATCATGAATCCTTTGCCATATCTATCCATCATAACATCTCAATAAATCTAAATTATTAAACAAACACCTCTCAATTGTTTGATTTGCTTGATTGTGTTTGTATGGATTGTTTATGGTATGCTATTTTTGTGCTATAGTTGGTGCGAAGAGCTACGTGCTTAGTTGAGAGAAGTGAAACGTCGAGATCTTCAAGAAGGCAAGTGACACACATACTTCCACCTATCTTTTATTATATGCATTAGTGATTTCAATACTGTGCATGATATGAAATTTTCAAAGTGGTTATGAAATGCTTAGCTCCTAGTAGTGGTAGCTATCCCTTAAACCCCACCTGCTAGGATTGCAAACTTGCTTTGCAAAATGATGCCATGCCTTGTTTTCAAATTGATATGAAAATTAACAACCCAATGAATCACCTGGGTGCAATCTTGTGGCTACTCAGGACTGCACACCTGGCTATCAACCCAGGACATGTGTGGTTGTCATCGCCTGAGAGTACACAACTCAGGGCTACACACCTGGCTATCAACCCAGGACATGTGTGGTGGTTATCACCTGAGAATACTTTGTATTGGTTGTACCTAGGAACAGAGAGAGGACATGTCGATCGAAAGGAATCTCATCACC